>JBCNJP010000007.1:115393986-115497659 GCA_039602395.1 Deinandra increscens subsp. villosa | reverse complement strand
TATTCCGCCTTCATTATATCTGATTTTTCATCTGATTGTTTAACTATATTTTATTGTTACTCAACTATAAAATATCATCCGACCCGACCCACACATTTTGCCAGGTCTAATGACGAATGATAATGGAAGGATGTTTGGTGATGAACTTGAGTAACCGTAAGATTGGAGGGAAGAAAAACTAGTTTGCAGATTACAAATTTTAAAATATAGTTGAAGAAAACTTCACTATGAAAATTTTGAAATTCCCATAAACAAGAAGTTGAACCGAGTTTACAAGATCATGTACATCCAATTGCACGACACATTTAGAAACAAAAATGCAGAATCGTAATCCAAACAAAGAATAAAAACCCAAATAATTGATTGAACTAAAACCCTAACAGAAAAAGAAACTAGCCTTTTCAATTAAACTGCTCCTGAATCGATTCGAACGCTGAATCCTCGAGAGGACGATAAAGATGACGAAATCCAGAGGACGATCAAGTTGACGAAATCGAATCCTCTGGAATTGACGATGACGAGAGTCCGATGTTTGACTCTGTTGAGAGAGGAAATTGAGAATCGTGAATCTGAGTTGCAATTTAGGTTAGGGACTTGGGGCAATTGGGGTGAAGTTCACCGGTGAACTTGAGACTCGTCGTGAAGAAACTCGACCCGCATGACCCGCACTATATTGTATTTAGTTTTAAAATTACCCATCCTGACCCTCAAGCAATATTAAACAATCCATTGTGACCCTTAAGCAATATTAAATGACTCATTCTTACCCAAAATTTTATTAGCGGGTTGAGATTGCCACCATCGTCGTTCATTCAAATCAATATTCACGATCACACACCAAATTAGTTTGCGTTTATCTGCCTGATATCAAATAATTTACATCGAATGAATAGAGTGGCGAATGCATTGAATTTCGGTGAAAACTATAACAAATAATAGTGTGTATGTATCTGAACTGATGTTACAAAGGTGAAGTCTGTTAATTAGCCTCACAAACAATATGGAAAGTGTAAAGTATATATATAGTCCACCGTGGAATTATTTGATTCAATTTCAGCTTCATTATTGTTAACTGGATTTTATGAATCAGAGGTGACTATACATTTAATAGATGGACACTCTCCTTGTTCTCACTGATTAATGATAGAACCCTTGCAGCAATATGTTTCGGGGTGAGACCGGCCTCCTCTATTTGGTATTTTTGATCTCCATGTTCGACATATCGATCAGGTAACGTCATAGCCCTCCACTGAGATAGAAGATAAACCATTAATACAAATAAGTTCGGTTTGATTTAGTTTATATAGCTTGGTACTATCTCCACACCATCAAATGTAATCTCACACTACCCCGATGGTCAAATCACATTCAAACAACGGTCTAACCATTTTCAAAAGTCAGTTTGACTTTTTCAGACTTTGAAAAGTCAAAAGTCCGTTTGAAAAGGTTAAACGGTAGTTCAATTTGTTTGCAAACAATCGTTTACAAGTGGTGTTTCGGATTTTAGACGGTGTGGGAATAGAACCTTCTCTAAAATCATTTTCGTCAGATAAAGGAAGAAAATGTAACTAATATATACCTTGAGGTTTCCGTCAAGTAACCCATTCAAGGCCATGTAGTGTGCAACATGTGAGCTGAATCCTCCAACGGAACCTTCTTCGATAGTGATGAGGACCTCATGCTCTTTTGCTAGTTTTTTAATTAACCTTCCATCTAACGGCTTGCAAAATCGTGCATCTGCCACAGTCACTGAGATGCCAAGCGCTTTAAGAAGCTCATGTGCAGCTAAACAACTTTGTACTATGGTTCCATATCCTAGTAAGGCCACTCTACTTCCCTCCTTAAGTATTCTGCCTCTTCCGACCTATTTGAAATGCACGATTTAATTGTTAATTACATCAAGCTAGATGTCCTCAAAGAGACATCCTAAGTGGTTAAGTGACATGTCCCACGAACAAAAGATTAGGGGTTCAAAACCTACAAAATGCAGGAGGTTTGTATACTATCATATAACAAACTCAAGTACCTCAATAGGGGTTCCTTTATTATTTGGTGGGAGTAATGAACCTATGCCATTGCCTCTTGGGTACCTAAAGCAACTAGGACGGTCGTCGATGGCTGCAGCTGTTGCAACCATATGCATGAGTTCGGACTCATCTGAAGGAGCCATCACCACCATGTTTGGTAAACAAGCCATAAATGTTGTATCAAATGCACCACAATGAGTTGGACCATCTGCTCCTACCAAACCAGCCCGGTCCAATGCAAATCTTACTGGAAGCTTTTGCAGATCAACATCATGAACTACCTGCAATAACAAATACCATTACCTTAATTAACCATTTTTTATACCAACAAAAATAAAACATAAAAAGCTCAAGTAACATACTAAATGGTCTTACTTGATCATAACCTCTTTGGAGAAACGACGAATAAATAGCACAAAATGGTTTGAGCCCTTCGGTTGCCAAACCTGCGGCGAAGGTTACAGCATGCTGCTCGGCTATGCCAACATCAAAACACCTCTTCGAGAACCTATTCTCGAATGTGTTAAGACCCGTGCCTCCTCCCATGGCCGCATGAATAGCAACAATTTTATCATCTCTTTCTGCCTCGGCAACTAGTGCGTCAGCAAAATATTGGGTATACGATAAGGTCTTACCCTTTGTTTTCGATTGCATTCCTGATTGAGCATCAAATTTCACAACTCCTGCGTGATTATAAAACTGTATAAGTAATCAAGTTCTTTATCATCATCGTCTATGAGATTTAGCATTAGGTAGAACATGTAACATGTTACAATACCATGCATCTTATCGTCCGCGATTTCTGCAGGAGGGTAGCCTTTGCCTTTCTCAGTAATAACATGAATTAGAACAGGTCCTGAATTTGGCATTGACTTAATCTTATTGAAAACATAGACAAGATCTTCAACATTATGTCCATCAACAGGGCCAACATAATAGAGCCCAAGATCATCAAACATGCAAGCTCCATGACCACCCACCATTCCCCTCATGTAAGAGTCCATTTTGGCTGCAACCTCATGTGTTTGATCCCCCAATTTCTTTGTCACCCCCTGTTCATCACAATATTTAATATTGCTTAATCTTTAGGAGCCATAACTTTAAAAATATAGTATGGTGTTTCTTACATTCAATTTGTTACCAGCTTCAACTTTTCAAGCTTTGATGTTTAGGAATATGAAAAGCAGGAGTGACCCAATTGAGAAAAATAATATATCAGTGTTTTATTTGTTTTAAATCTTGTATAAGTTTTATTTTCTTTCCCAAATGTGTGTGTTACTTGTAGCGTTACGTTAACTATTCCTATTAGAGTTACCCAATTCAGAAATATCAAATGAGTTTTAGTTTGTTTTATAACCCTAAAACAGTTGAGCTGTCCTGATATTAAAACATCATAGAAGATAGAAAGAAGTTGTACCTTCACTACTTCGCGTAGTTCACGAAACTTTCTACTTGTTTGTAGTCTTGTGAGAGATCGACTAAGTGCCCCAACGGGTGGAGTCGGACCATCAAGATTGGCAGTGGGAAGGGAGACTTGGCGGTTGTCGTTCAAGACTATGATAAGATTGGAGTCCAAGAAGCCAGCATTGTTCATAGCTTCGTATGCTTGTCCCGCAGTCATGGCTCCATCACCAATCACAGCAATTACATGGTTGTTCTTCCCTAGCAAGTCTCGACCAACGGCCATTCCTGGTACGTAAAATAAAATGATCGAATTAAACAAACTAAAATGTTTGGTGTGTTACAAGCTTGAAAAAAATAAACTAACGACCCTATGGATTCGGTCCGGTTCTGAAAACATTGGTTATACAAAATGAATTGTTTGAGTACCTAAACCTGCAGAAATACTGGTGGAGCTGTGACCAGCACCAAAAGCATCATGTTTACTCTCATCTCTCTTAGGGAAACCAGCGAGTCCACCCGTTTGTCGGATCGTACCCATTCTCGATCTCCTTCCGGTCAGTATCTTATGTGGGTATGACTGCATGCGTCAAATTAATAAAACAATATCAGTTAGCTAGCTAGTACATCCCATATATATAATCATTCTTGATTGATTAAACTATAAGTTGGTGGTCACGTACCTGGTGGCCAACATCCCATATAATCTTGTCTTGAGGAGTGTCGAAAACATGGTGGAGGGAGACGGTTAGTTCCGCCACCCCCAAGTTCGAGCTCAGGTGACCCCCGATCTTCGAAACTGTATACACAATCTCTTCTCGGAGCTCATTAGCCAACGTTTCAAGCTCCTATATATCACAAGGCGGGTTTGGAAATATTATTACTTTGTTATAATCACTTTCCTTCCAAACTGTACACACAACGTTTCAAGCTCCTATATATGTACATGCATGGGTGTTCTTTGTTGAAAAAGTTTTTTCTTTTTCAATTAACTTTAAGCTAGTTGTTCTCTAATGACATAATATATGATATATATATATATATATATTTTAAAATCTATGTAGATTTTTCTATTATACTTTTTATATATGTCGATATAATATCTGATATTTTTTTAATATCTTAGTCTCGTAACAATTCAATATAACTTTTGATTTTTATCAAGAGGTACAAAGAAAACTGTATTATTAGATTTTAAAAACCAACTAGGACTCCTCCTAGTGGTGTTAGTGATGATTAGAGACTAGTTGACCGAGAGGTCACTAGTTCGATCCTTGAGCCAATCCGGTTTTACTACCCGGCCGTTTGTGAATGTGGGTTTATCCTAGAATGGGCTCAACTAATGGTCTGGGTTACCCGCATGGTCTATGCTCGTAGCATGTCGTTGGTAACACTGTTATGTCAGGTGTTTATCCCCCAATGACCTAGTTGAAATTCAATGCCGTTAAAAAAATATTTAAAAAAACAGTACTATGTATTTCATGTTATTTAAAAAAAACTAAATTAAGTTTTAAACAAAAATTAAAAAAAAAAAGTTCAAATCTTATGAAGATAAAGAAATTACGGATATTCATGAGAGCCTTCAATATATAAGGTAAAATTATTATAAAAAATGTGTTTTCGGTATAAAATGTCAAGCAAAAATGAATTGGCCTCGTGTGACAATTTTATTTTTCTATATCTTAATCCCAAATGTATTAATCACGAAATTATGTGTGTTTACTTTGTACAATTGTACGAAAAATGCATTTGTATTTTGTTACCCGATATATCTTCATTTTATCATTTATAATCAAGTTCCATACATATGCAAAGAACAATTTTGTGGAAAACCCACAAAGTCAATTAAATCGCCTAAAAGAAACCACTGTCTTTACATGCATTTGGCACTGTTTAATTATTATATATGAACTCAAATTGAGTTTGATTTCCAATTCATGCGGAAAGAAAATGTCACACAAAGCCCTTTGGCATAATATTTTCAGAAGGAAATATGTATTCGAAGAATTGGGGTATTTGTTATGACCCGTTTGTTAATTTACTGAAAATGATCAACTTGGTCAAACATTAAAAAAAAAATCAAACTTTTATCAGTCGGATAACCGTTCAAAATTTGGTGATGACTCTTCAAGGTGGTATGGGATTAAAATTTTAAAACAAGATGTGTGTATGGCAATTATTTTCTCTTATACTTCTAATTAATTAATATATAACATTTTATATACAACTTCTAGTACTTGTTTACAACTAGTTAAGTCTAACATGATACACTTTTGCAATAAATATTATCACTCACTAAGTGACAGATCTATCACTTTCGGCCCTCGAAATATTAGCACATGCAAAGTAGCGATATTTAATATTATATATAGATCCAGATTTTTATTAGGCGTTAGATTTACTCATATATCTACCTAACATGTCTATTATAGGATTTAAAGTCTCGACGCTATTAAACGTTAGATATAGGTAATTAGTCAGTATTAAACAAGAACTAAACACTATGTTGAATAAAACATAAAAAAAACATACTAGAAAATAAGTAAATTGTGTTACCTCAACATCTAGAGTTTTCATGTTGATTGGACCATTGATGGTATCCAAGATAGGTGTTTCCGGTTTCTCCCCGGAGTATTTGAGGATGCTGGCTGGCCCACCGTTCACTTTTTGAATGTGTGCGGTTTCATTCTCCTTTGCAACAGCCACGATTCCCATAAACTAGTAACAGAAAACTATTCACAATTAGTGTCATCATCAATCAATAGAAACAAATAAAACAATTACTATGCATTTTTGTTATGGTTCGACCCCCCCCCCCCCCCCCAACACCTTTTACATGGTTGTTTGACAATTCGTCGAATGTCCCTTCCCTTTAGAGTTGTAAGAAGTGGACCCCTATGATATGTCCATATGGGTGGTCTAGGATCAGTATGATTCTTTAGATTGTTATTAGGGCGGACAGAGTGTGATAGTGAAGTGAATGGAGGGGCGATGACCAGGCTCACGGTACCCATCAATAACACCGCCCCGACCCTCTAAACGATGGCAAAATAGCGGCCTTGAATGACGGTGGTCACACATAGTAGATGTTGTAATGAAGAAACGTTGTAAAACAACTTATTCTAATCATGAAATACATGTTTCAAGTTCCCTCATGCTACAAGTAATTTGCTGACTCTAACAACTTAACATTAAACGCATAAAGTGCAACCTTTCGCTTGTTGGACTGTTCGGTTGTGTTGGCGAACCGATTCGACAGAGTAGGATTCGACAAGCTAGAACTGCGACCATCTTTAGCTAGAGGCGACAACGTCAATAGACCTTTCAAAGCACCACAAGAACCCATTGTTTGGTGTAGGTTTTAGAGTAAGGAAAGTAAGGAATGGTATGGAGAATTGAAGGGGTAGATTACATGGAAATAAATTGGTTTCTATTTATAGGCTACCGCAAGTGTGTATATTGGACCCATCGATGATATAAACAAATTGTACGCTTTAACTCTCTAAGTAAGGATATATGACGGCCGGTGGCTTGTAGACTTTTCAAACAACACATATGTAAATTCTTTCTTCCAACAACATGCCACTTATGACTTTGTGTATACTAAATTATTTTGTTTTATTGATAGTCAAGATACTACTACAAAAAAATATATATAAAAAACTATTTTACACTTTCTAATAATTTGGTCTACAGCTACAACCCAAACTCTTTGTCTCAAATTTGTTTGACTACATACTTTTGTTCGCAATGGTTTTAGCTAAAAGGACAGTTATTTTAGTTAGATATTTTGCTAAATAAACATGCTCGTTGCAGCTTTTGCTATGGATATGAGTTTCGCTACCAATTTTGCTAGGAATTTTGTAAATCTTTTTTTATATTTTGTAAGTTGAATAATTTTCGCTTTTGTACTATTCGGGTAAGGTTTACTTAAATCCCTCTAGTATCCTAGAAACCATTTAAATAAAGATTAATAAAATAATTTAATATTTAATTTTAGTATTATCATTAACCCCCACACATCCCATGTTTCATATATTTACAACAGCACCCCTACTCTTCCACCCCCCCCCCCACCCCACCCGTGTTGCATATATGCAACATAATTACATTGCATATATACAACCCGCAATCAGCACCACCGTCGCCCGGCCCATCCCCCCCCCCCCCCCCGGTGTTGCATATATGCAACACAATTATATTAAATATATACAACTCTTAACCCCCACCCATCCCACTCCCTCGTGTTGCATATATGCAACACAATTATATTGCATATATATAACCCCTAACCCACACCCCTGGCACCCCCACCCCCATGTTGCATATATGCAACACAATTGTGTTACATATATACAACCCCAACCCACACCCCTGCCACCCAACAATTAAAACCCACTTTTAAAAAACTAATTTAGGTTTATTAGATTTTATCATCTCGGTTGCCGCTACCCATGTACCTCACCCGGCCTCCACCACTCTTCCGGCGACCTACAGATGGTACCTCTTCTGCCACAACCTTTTCTGGCGACCTACCACCACCATAACTCACAACACGAAACGAAATGAAATCAAACCGTAAGAATTAAGTAATACCGGAAAATCGAAATGGAAAATCAAGAAGAAACCAGAGTTTTAAACTACCACAACTCTTCCAAATCTCGGTAAATCCCTAAATTTAGCATACCGATGTGATCGAAATTCATAAACGATTCAATCTAGATCATATTAATATGCTTTTGGTGAAAGTTTAGAGAACCAAAAAACATGAACAGGAACTTGTGCAAAGAAGACGATGTTCGGATATTTCGATTAACAAGATTTTTTATTTTTTTGCTCCTTGATTTTTTTTTAAAATATCACGTCTAAAGTCAGACGACATCGTGGATTTTTAATAACTCGACAATAGAAATTCAAACTGGAATTTTTTTCACAATTCACATTCTTCGCTAAGCTCATCAATGGTGGATTTTTAATAACTCAACAATAGAAATAAAATCTGGCTTCATTCTGTTCGGATTTGAAGTACGAGTCTATTGGTGTAATCGGTTTTAAGTTTCGTTCAAGCTTGATTAACTTCTCAAATCAGAGTTCATTTGTGTTCATCATCCTCATTACTATATTTTGCGTTTTCTCGCTTCGTTATAACTCGGATTTGAGATCCGTTTGCGCCTACGGTCTTTATTTTTCATTATCTATCATATTCTATAAAGTTCACTTCTTGTCGTTTCCTCAAATGTCGTGTCGAATATTCGTACGCGAATCCCCACGTATCTCTATTCTACGTATATATATTACTTCATATGCATTTTAGCTACTTAACAAATATAGCACATGTATATAACTTAAGTCATGAAAATTTGGGGTGTTACATTATCACACAAACTAAATAGAAAAAAATAACGATGTTAAGAAAAGGACTGGAATTGAAAGGAAAATGAAATGTCAAGGACCAAAATCGGATTTTATTAAAGTTTGGACTGAAATGGTTAAATGGACCGAACCTCAATGACAAAAAAGAAAGTTTACTCTATAATAAATGTATACAAATAACAACAAAGATAAATAACTAAACAAAAAGAATAATAAATATAAATTATCCACGTGTAACACAATATAAATAAATATATAAATTATCCAAGGGATCTGTTATTCTCACACCCAACATGTTCTTCTCACATCCTGAATACGGGTCGTATTGTATAATACGGTTCGTGTTGGTTCTACTCAAACAAAAATAACGATACTAGTCACCTCAGTCAATCATGTCCCTTACAAAATCGTATTGTACGACTCATATTATACGACCCGTATCCTTTCATATGACCAATCATATATGAGGCATAAGACATCATATGACTGGTATCGGTAGTATGGTACCCAAAACGATTTTGATGGTTAACTTTTGTGAAGTGATGTTTTATTTCTCGATAAGCGTGCCAATTATTTGAATTGACGTTATTCCATCTATATATATATATGTGTGTGTGTGTGTGTGTGTGTGTGTGTGTGTGTACCCCTGGGGTTCATACAAATTCGTTACTAACAACATGAGTACCCCTGGGGTTCATACCAATTGGGTGATCAACGGGAGAAAATTGAGAATAGATTTGAGGCTGAGAGGCGGTCTATTCATCTGTTAGCAACAATCTTAAGGAAAGACTATAAATAAACAGGCTATCAACCCCGCAACTGGTGAGTCCTCCCAAGTGATATTTTATCTGATTGTCAACGCTTAAAACCCATTTTATGTTTATTTTATTTTTATTTTTTTTATTTTATATTTTACTTAACTAAACAAATAGATCTGGTTAGACGTTAACAAATACGGAGTATCAATAGCCCTCGTTTCCATACATTGTATCCTTGGACGACCTCGGTATCTTACATTCTCTATACTACGCCGCGATGGGTGCACTTGTCCGTGTATGTGGTGTATAATGATTGTTCAGTATCGTGTTTATAAATGTAAAGCTTAAATGCAATAGTGGTGTTGAAACAGACCCATAATTGTTATATTTTCATACACACCCACATGCACACCAAATGCTAATTATCTTTTACAGGATGTGTGATTCTTGGGTTGGTTACGCCTCGTTGAGTGTAACTGGTTAACTTACTATTTTTAGATAAATGTTATTTATCTGCCTGTTAAACTTCGTGAATTCACCAACCTCACGTTAACACTTTACATATTTCTTCTCAGGTCCTTATGAAAGCTAAGGAGCACGTCAGGACCATTTTTTATTCTCGTTTACATGGTTTGTTCAAACATTTACTATCTTTTGTTGCCTTGGGCATAAACTGTTAAACTTGGTTGTTTTGAAAGTCGCTTCCACAAAACTTTGATGAACTCTGATAAACTTTGACAATTTGTTTCAAAACCTTGGAATGTAACATTGTTTCCAAAACATTTTATCATGCATATAGATGGTCTGGTGTGTCTGATGACTAGATCCTGGTCGGTCACGCTCCCAATATGGTGATACTCCGCATGTGGATTTTGGGGGTGTGACAAGCTCTATGGATACCATACGATATTTCACACAAATCATAGTTAATCTAGACTTTGGGCTCCTCCTTGGCGGTATGATCCTGAAGACGGTTGGTGCATTCCTCACAAATTTTTCAGCCATTTGATCATTTTTTTAATGTTTTGGAGCATTCTGAGAGTTTAGAGAGGTTGGAGAAGTGGTGTGATGTAACACACTAGTATCTTTTAAACAAATTATTAATGGACTAATACGTTTGAAAAAGTGGTCCCAGAAAATTTCGTTCGAATTTAACAGTTTGTGGCATCAACACTTGCATAGGAAACCATATACAAAACCAAGTGAGTGGTAAATGCAAGTTAATACTAGTTCAAATATTTTCAAAAGATGGTTATGACAAGTCATGAACATCAAAAGAGTCGGCAATTCGAGTGTTCGGTTCGTCTTGAGCTCGAGAAGATCCGCGTCTACATGGTAGTTTTACCTACGTGCAATTACACCAAATTAGTATGTAACATTAATGCAAGTTGGAACGATGTTTAGGCATTAAAAAGGAGGCAAAATTTCAGAAATTAGGCGGCTCCACCGTAAGCTACGCTGGCCACCGTAGCTTACGGTGGCATCAGCTAGCCTACGGTGGCTTGATGCTGGCCTACGGTGGGTGCCAAGGCTGCAGGCCACCGTAGCTTACGGTGGCCACCGTAAGCTACGGTGGTACCTGTGGTTTTGGTACCCCCGTTTGGTTCCTTTTTCCACTTAATCACCCGGAATCGATTCCCACCATTTCATAAGTTATCAACACCTAGTTTAAGCTCCAAAAACTTGTTAGATTCTAAAATTTGGACATGGACCAATTACCCGTCGTTGCCTTGCCTTTACTTTACCCGGTTGACCCGTTATGGGCCAACCCATGCCACAACTCGTCTGAGATTACAAATGACCCCAACCTTATACATTCACTAGTAACATGATCACAATATATCAGGTTGCATCGTGACTCCTACCTTTAATACCACATGAATTTCAATGATCCCTAAGGAGCATTTCCAATTATAACGTATCCATGTCACCTATGTAAAAATTCTAGAAGGCTAATTAGAATTGGACATCTTACATATGTGTATAACCATCCTTGCCATACACCAAGGACCCGATTAGCCCTTGAGGTATCTTCGGATCAATTATCCGAAGGCTAAAGCGTGTGGAGTGTAGGCAAACCAACCCAATTTGGTTGACTAAGCCACTCCCTCTTTCCCCCTATGAGAGAATCCATTTATTCCCTCATGAGGTGAAGACTTATTCTTTTCTACCCACTATGGTCCATAACCAAATGTAAGTTTTCTATTATTGTTACATACTAGTATAACGAACAAGATGTACGTTACCTCGATTGCTTGACGACCCACTTCCACCGGCGTGAGCTTGATTGCTTCCTTCAAAACCTTGATTGCCTAATGGGTCACTACCAATGTTAGGACCTTAATCATAGTAGCACTTTTACCATATTTCAATAACATGATTTCTATGCGACACAAACATAATATCAATTCACAAGGATGGACATATCAAGCATGATCACTAAATTTACATCTAGCCACATGGATTTATTAACATCGACATGACCACTAAAGGCATACATATCCATGCTAGCTAGTACACTTAATATCATCAAGTTGGTTACATTTTGTGAACTTATAGCTCCCTATGGTCATCCAACATCAATACAAGCTAATTTGTTGTATTTACCATATTTTGATTCTTTTGGGCATTTCATCAAACACCTTGTGTGCATATTTTTATACACACATATTACCCATCTCCTTGAACCTCCCACTAGCCATTTAACATAGGTTTGGTGAAATCTATCACTAACCCATCATGAATTCATCATCCAACATCAGATTCATACAAGAATTCCAGTAAAGGGAGCTATTTCACAAACACCATATGTGGTCACTTTGCATGGAGGTTCAAGAACAAGTAGTTAGTGACTACTTCACCAATTGTCAAACAAATTAGAAATTTATGTAACATATGAGTTCTCTAACATCATAACACTCATGAATCAACAACCAATTTCAGATTTCTAGCCCCCTAATTTCGAGACCTAGCATGCAACATAAAAGGGGGTTTACTTACTTGCTTCAAGAGTGTGTTTAGGGCTTGAGAACACTTCAATTTTCAGTTACAATGCACCAAAATCACAGCCTAAGCCTCATCATGCAGAATTTGGGAAGAAAGAAGAAGGAGAGGGGCTGGGGTCGAGACACAGATCGCCATCTGCGATCTCCCCCTCCTCCTCCTCTATTTTGTTTAGTTTTTAATCCCTATTTACATTCCTGGCCCCTCTAGTTTAGGTTTTGGTCAAATCTCCAATTAAACTTTAACATTTAACATTTAACCCCCAAGTTTCTATAGTATGGCAAGTACTATAACATATAAGGAACAATTTAGTCACATAACAAGGCTATATTAAATGTTAACGGAAGTTTTTATATATTAAAACTCGGGATGTTACAACTCCACCCCCCTTAAGGGAGTTTCGTCCCCGAAACGAAATCACGTACCGAATAAGTGGGGATAGTAGCGTTGCATTTCTTCCTCAGATTCCCAAGTTAGATCCGATCCTTTCCTATGCTCCCATTGAACCTTCACTTGGTTCACCTCTTTGTTTCTCAGCCGCTTAACCTTACGATCAAGGATCGCAATAGGCCTCTCGACATAGTTAAGCTTATCATCAATCACTAAATCATCGAGTGGCACATAGGCGCTCTCGTCGGCAAGACACTTCCTCAAATAGGATACGTGGAACGTATTGTGAATGCCGCTTAGCTCCTCTGGCAATTCCAGTTGATAAGCCACCTTGCCCACACGCGCAAGGATTTTGAAAGGTCCAATGAATCGAGGACTTAGCTTGCCTCGTTTTCTAAACCGAATCACACCTTTCCACGGGGAGACCTTTAACATGACATAGTCTCCCTCTTGGAACTCTATAGGCCTCCTTCTCTTGTCCGCATAAGATTTTTGTCTATCTTGAGCGGCTTTTAATCGTGCCCTCACTATGTCGATCTTGGCCGACGTTTCACGAACCACCTCGCGGCTACTTAGCTCGCGTTGGCCCACTTCACCCCAACATACGGGTGTTCTACACTTTCTACCATACAACATCTCGAACGGAGGCATCCCTATACTCGAGTGATAGCTATTATTGTAGGCAAATTCTACGAGTGGCAAGTGTCGGTCCCAATTTCCCCCGAAATCAATAACACATGCCCGCAGCATGTCTTCCAACGTTTGTATGGTCCTCTCGCTTTGGCCATCGGTTTGGGGGTGATATGCTGTGCTGAGGTGTAATCTAGAACCCATTTCCTCCTGGAACCCT
Organism: Deinandra increscens subsp. villosa; assembly: GCA_039602395.1. Lineage (NCBI taxonomy): Eukaryota > Viridiplantae > Streptophyta > Magnoliopsida > Asterales > Asteraceae > Deinandra > Deinandra increscens. The sequence continues at coordinate 115,483,857 of JBCNJP010000007.1, read as the reverse complement.
TGCCAAAATTCCGACGTGAACCGGGTGTCCCGATCCGATACTATGGAAACCGGTACCCCGTGGCGAGACACAATTTCGTCAATGTAAATATCGGCCAATTTCTCCGATGAGGATTTCTCCCGAATAGGGAGGAAGTGTGCACTTTTGGTCAGCCGGTCCACAATCACCCAAATAGCGTCGTGGTTCCTGGACGTCCTTGGCAATTTAGTTACCAAGTCCATAGTCACATGTTCCCATTTCCACACGGGGATTTCCAAGGGTTGCATCTTCCCGTATGGTCTTTGATGCTCAGCCTTGACTTGTAGGCAAGTCAAGCATCTCTCGACGTACTTGACTATGTCGCGTTTCATCCCGGGCCACCAATAATTGGCCTTTAAATCGTTATACATCTTTGTTGCCCCCGGGTGTACCGTGTAACGAGACTTGTGGGCCTCGTCTAATAACATATTCCTCATATCGCCTGTGTTGGGAACCCAAACTCGCCCAAAGCGGGTCTTTATTCCACTTTCTTCATCCACTAGATCCTTTACTTGGCCCACAATCCGCTCCTTTTTCCAGTTTTCTTCTTTGACTGCTTCGATTTGGGCCTCCTTGATCCGTGTTATCAAGTTAGAGGTCACCACAAGTTGCATAGATCTCACTCTAATGGGCGTATAGTCCCCCTTTCGACTTAGGGCATCGGCTACCACATTGGCCTTGCCCGGGTGATAGTGAATCTCGCAGTCATAATCCTTGATCGTCTCAAGCCATCTTCGTTGCCTCATATTCAAGTCCTTTTGGTCGAAGAAGTACTTGAGGCTTTTGTGATCGGAGAAGATTGTGCATTTGGCCCCATACAAATAATGTCGCCAAATCTTCAGGGCAAACACTACCGCCGCCAACTCTAGGTCATGCGTAGGGTAGTTTTGCTCGTGCACCTTCAGTTGCCGAGATGCATACGCGATCACCTTGCCTCGTTGCATCAATACACATCTGAGGCCAACTTGTGACGCGTCCGAGTAAACCACCATGTCCTCGTTGCCCTCAGGCAGAGTTAAAACCGGGGCTTGAGTAAGCTTTTGTTTGAGGCTTCGAAATGCCTCCTCTTGCTCAGTACCCCATACAAACTTGGTTTCTTTCTTAGTCAGCTTCGTCAAGGGTAAGGCTATTTTCGAGAAATCTTGAATAAATCTCCGGTAGTAGCCTGCTAGCCCGAGGAAACTCCTAACCTCGGTGGGAGTCTTAGGAGCTTCCCATAAAGTTACCGCTTCAACTTTAGCCGGGTCCACCTTAATCCCCTCGGATCCAATTACATGGCCCAAAAATTGCACTTCTCTTAGCCAAAATGCACATTTAGAGAACTTGGCATACAATTTCTTAACTCTTAGTCTCTCAAATATCTCTCGTAAATGCTTGGCATGCTCGGCCTCGCTCCGAGAGTAGATCAGAATATCGTCAATGAAGACTATCACCGATTTGTCCAGCATGGGTTTGCACACGCGGTTCATTAAGTCCATGAAGGCCGCTGGTGCGTTTGTTAACCCAAAGGACATCACGCAAAATTCGTAGTGCCCATAGCGAGTTCTAAAGGCCGTCTTGGGGACGTCCTCCTCCTTCACCTTCAGTTGATGGTACCCTGACCGCAAATCGATCTTGGAGAACCATTTGGCCCCTTGTAATTGATCGAATAGATCGTCAATTCGGGGCAAGGGATATCGATTTTTCACCGTGAGTTTGTTTAACTCCCGGTAATCGATGCACATCCGCATACTCCCATCTTTCTTCTTTACAAATAAAACCGGGGCTCCCCATGGTGAGATACTCGGCCTAATAAACCCCTTGTCCAGCAACTCCTGAATTTGGGTATTGAGTTCTTGCAACTCTGGGGGGGGCTAACCGATATGGTGCCCGTGCTACCGGCTTGGCATTCGGAATAAGGTCAATTCTGAATTCCACGTCTCTATCCGGAGGCATACCCGGCAAGTCTTCCGGGAACACATCTTTGAATTCTTGGACTACCGGTAACTCATCTATTACCGGTCTTTGTACTCTTGTGTCGGTCACCGTAGCTAAAAAGGCTTGGCATCCCTTTTTAATATACTTTCTCGCTTTGTGCATGGAGCATATTATGGGAGTTCCGCTTTTGTCACCCGGTATGGTGACTTTGTCTCCCGTAGGTGACGTGAGTTCAATTGTCTTGTGATCACATATCACTCTCGCGTGGTGGCGGGATAGCCAATCCATTCCTACCACCACCTTGAACTCTCTCATAGCCATAGGGATGAGGTCAATAGAGTACTCCTCCCCGTTGATGGTGATCGTGCATCCCCGACATACATCATAAACAAGTATAGATTTATCGTTAGCAACTTCTACTTCTAAGGGTACATGTAACTTTTCAATCACAAATGAAGGGTGCTTAATAAAATCAAATGAGATAAATGACCTATTAGCACCCGTATCAAATAACACACGTGCAGGCAACGAATTAATCAGAAAAGTACCTGACACGACGTTGGGGTCAATCTTGGCCTCGTCGGCCGTTAGTTGGAATGCCCTCACTACTACAAAAACTGCCTTCCTTGACACGCGAACGATGACACTCGATAATTCTTGACGTGCAAAAACTGAAGTGTCAAAATAAAATGTCATTTATAGGTAATTCTTAAGAATTCATGACGCGCATTTTTGAGTGTCAAGAATTTCTGTCATATTTCAAAAAAAAAAACACGGAGGACATATAAAAACCGCGTGTCAAGAAGAAAGTGTCGTCTTTTAATTTTTGGCTCCAAATTTCCCCCCAATAATTTGCCCTAATTTTCAATTTTTAGCCTCTATTTTCCCCCCACACCCGTCTCCTCCATCTCACTCTCATCTCTCTAGATTTTCCGCTCCATCTCACTCCGTCCGTAGCTTCGGCGGTTTCAACTTACTCCTCCGGTCGCCGTCGCATTCGCCGCCACACCGGAGGAAGACGTCTTTGACTCCGTCCGAACCGTCGACGCCGCACAGTTGAACATCGGCGGACCAGGTTTCCTCCTCGACTCCACCGGCCAGGCGCAGATTATCGAGGCCGGTAAACACGCTACCATGCGCCGCACCGGACTACCTGCTCGCGATCTTTGCATTCTCGATCCGAGCATATTAAGGCCATAATTACCGCACAGGAGGTGCTGCTGCTTAATTCGAAAGATCCGTCTGTTGCTCCGTTTGTTGACGAGCTTCAACGCCGGATTTTGCGTCATTATCACGTTGCTACTTCTCAGGTTAATTAATTATCTCTTTCCTGATTTCTTAATGCATCTGTTTCGCATCGTCTAGGGTTTATTAGAACCTGTTTAGGATTATATTGTTGTTTTCAAGGAATTTAGAGATAATTATCGGAGATTTAAAGATCTTTTGAATGGTGCCCTAATTTGAATTCAAACTACAGCATTTGTTCTTCTACTGCTCTACATTTGATTTTGAATTATGTATAGCAGATTTAAGCACAACTTAGCTTTCACAATTTATGGTTGAAATCAGCCCCTATGTTGATGTTTGCAGCCAGTTTATGTGGACTGCTCACTCGTTATATTGTTGTTTTTGTAACATGACTACTGCAATTGTTCTTCTACTGTTCTACATTTGGGTGAGCCACGGTCGAGAGAAGTTAGTCCCCCGAGAGTAGATACCGACATCCCAGATGGTGGTCGGGAGGTTAAATCTGATGGTAAACATTCTTTTGATAAACGAGATGGTCCAAAGCTTCTTCCATTTGAGTTTGTTGCACTCGAGGCGTGTCTAGAGGCAGCTTGCAGTTCGTTATTAGGTGAGAGTTGTTTCTTACTTTCTTGTGAATTGTTTCTATATTTGTTTTAGTTATGTTTTTTTAGAAAATTTGTTTCATGTTTTCTTATTCTAAACTAGGCGAGGACATTGGAGCAAGAAGCACATCCAGCACTGGATATGTTTTCTTCTCCGCTCGATCAAGCCCCTTCGCCTGCTTTAGCATTTCTACTGATGCTAGTGAGCAATATCTTATTTTATTGTCTGAATCCTCAATTATTTACATGATTCGTTCTATGTTCATGAGCTCCTTGTTTTGATTTCGTATTTATTGTTTTATTTTGTAAAATTTGAATTGTTGTTGCTGACCTAATGTTGCATCTCTCAATTTGGGATATTAGGGGAAATTACTTTGCATTTTGATCTAGGACAGATGAATTTGTGATATATGAACTTTAGAAGGAATGCATATACATAAAACATTACTCTTCGAGTGATAAGTGTTTGAAACAATCTCAAATGATTGTTTCATATAAGAGATTAAGAGGGGAGTTTTAGAGAACAAACTAAGGTAATTGGACTGGTTTTAGACACTTACAGAGTGAGTGAGAGAGAGTGAGTGAGAGTGATGAATGCTTACTAATGAATGAGAATCCGATCTTGTCTGCTTTCTGAGAAGGGTATTCATAGAGTATAATCATTTAGATTATTCTATCATAAATGTTGTGTAAGCCCCTTTCCGTTTGCTATGACGCCATATGTGGCATTGTCGGGTGTGTGAGTTGGCCCCTGTGCTTGCGCAGGTGCTTTATTGCCGGTGTTACGACGTTTAGGGTGCTTTTATTAGGGGTTGTGAGGGTATCCCTTTAGTGACTGATGGGCATTTGATCTCACGGTACCCAATTACCCATGCGTGTATCTAAGGTGTTCTTACCTCTTTGAGGTTGAGTCTCAGTTTCTTATCTGAGACTAGAATTTAGGGGGTGGAGAGTGTGAGTCTTTGCCTTTCAGAAAAATTGCTTGATCTGTTGTTTTTTCCTGATTCACTTTGTTTTGAATGTTTATTAATTCACATGCATTATCTTGAAATTGCTAGTGAATATGGATTATTTTTTAAAAACCCATCATGTATACAAACTTGCTATAAAATGAAATATTTGATGATGGTTATATACTCACCATGATCATTAGTGATACATGTCTTCACCTTGTTCAAGTTTTTTCTAAGGTATCACATATAATAGTTAAGGATTTATTCGGCTAGATATGAATCATATATGTTTAATTGTATTGGGTGTAGGTATTAAGGAAGCTGTTATAACCAACAAGGCTCCAGCAGCTCTCGGTCCCTATTCCCAAGCAATTAAGGCCAATAATACTTTGTTTGTGTCTGGTGTTCTGGGTCTTATTCCTGAGGTTTTACGACAGTCATATTTTTTTATTCTCAGTTTATGCAACTATAACATTTATATTTTAGTTATGTTGTGATACTTGTGCAGACGGGGAAGTTTGTGTCAGACGATGTAGAGGAACAAACAGAACAGGTATTAGTTTATCAATTTGTATAAAACTTGCAGTTGGTGCCATGGGATTTCTTTCTCTTTCCAAAGCAATCTTGAATGGGTTAAAAAAGTGTATTTGCTCTCGTTTTTATCTTAATTCTGTTTATATTTACCAGGTTCTCAAGAACATGGGAGAGATACTGAAAGCTAGTGGAGCTAGCTATTCCTCAGTTGTTAAGACCACAATCATGTAAATCGGGTTTTTTAGTTTTCCCTATTTGGGATTTCCAAGCACATTAATTTGTTATTTTTTGTACCATTGTTTCTAACTTTCTATTTCAGGTTGGCTGATCTGAAGGACTTTAAGAAAGTTAATGAGATCTATGCTAAATGTGAGTATGTGTCTTTTGTTTGTAGATCACATCCAAAAACTCCACAAAAAAAAAAAAATTGGCTTGTTGCAGATCTTGATTATTATTTACAGCTTCAGATTACAAATTGTGAAAAAACCACGTGTTGCAGATTTCCCAGCACCAGCTCCTGCACGGTCAACATACCAGATTGCAGCATTGCTGCTTGATGCTCGGATTGAGATTGAATGCATAGCAGCACTCTAGTGTTTCTTTGACCTCAAACTTTTCTACTTGAATGGTGACATATAATAAGGTAACAGTGTTGTATATTTGATCCTTTTTTACCCAAAGTAAGCAGATTGGGTAATGGGTACTATGACCTAAGGTAGAGTTCTTGAGATTTGAATATTGATTAAAGTATGTTGTTATTCTGTGTTTTATATCAGTATGTGATATATATTATCCCCTCTTACACTCAATGATTTGGTTTTAAAATGTAGTAGTTGGTGAGATTCACGAGATGAACGTCACTCCTATTGTCACAGTACCCCTGGTCAACATACCATTGGTTTCTGTTGCCAAAGGTACTGCTTCTTTCCATTGGTTTGTTGCCAGATACTGTGAATGTTTTTGTCTATTACAATTTGATTTTAGTTGCAGACGGAGAGAATTTTCATTGACAGTTGTTTTCTTGACCTACATGTGCAACAGACATGCAAAATCATTTCTTTCTGTTTTACTCAATTTTAATTAAATTTCAAACTGAAGATCTGAGTTTCTTTAACACATTCCCTTCCTAATGCACTGCTCAAGTAGGTTGAAGTTTCTGATTAACCTAATAACTAATATCAACTTAACTGTTACATCATATGAGGATATGAGATGATAAAAATGTTCTTAAATGGGTTAGAAAGAGGAGTACGATGCTTCCTTGGTTCACATCGTTTTTTATGGATTGTGGTCTATATACTATGTCAGATATGATCCTTGTGATTTATATTTTCTTAAAAACATTTTATCATAATATCTAAACTTAGACTCCATACTTTATGTTGAATTTTAACATCAATAGTATTCCTGATTCGTGTTTTAGGGCTTTAGGCTTTCATGTGATTGCTAAACTCTTTCCAACTCCAGAGTGCAATGTATTTCTAAAGTAATAATGCATAAAAATGAAAATGCACTTTGTAGATGACCTGGCCCTGTCTGAATGCTTCGCTATGATATTTGTGTGGTCATCTTTCCTTGGCAATGTTAAAGGTATATCAAGCTCACGATATCTGTTTTATGGAGGCGTAAACTATTATATTAAATGCCTATACATATCTATATACTTGTGTGGGTCTCTAGTCAGGGAACCTTATCGGACTCCCAGCCATTTCTGTAGCTGTGAGTAGTGTTTATTTTTATTTTTTTTACACGGCTATCAACTTGTTTTAGACAACACTCGAAACAAAAGGGTATATCTTACCTGCAGGTTGGTTATGACAAACAAGGGCTTCCAGTCGGTTTGAAACCTTATTGATCAATTTAGGTGTCTGAGTAGTAGCATGTTTATTATAATATTAACATGAATTTGTATATTGATCTGAATAAAGAATAGTTAATGGATGTTTTAATCTTTGATTTTTAATGATGCAGTTCGTCGAAGCCCAAGAATTTACATGTGTAGCAGCAGCAGATCCTACATGTGATGATTCTGAGCTTCCACCAAGTGCAGCAGCAGCAGCACATCCTACTTGTGTTCTGTTTTCAGCATATCAATCACACCCCAAAGGTAAACATAAATGAACAAACTTTAAAGGCTAAATTTAATTGGTGTCAACAGTAACAGCTCTAGCAAATACTAAAGGTGCCCTGCTTCCAGTTTCTAAGATTTTGAATGCTTCTGATGTTAATAGCAGCAACACACCTTCATTAACTAAAGATGTTAATAGCAGCAACAAACCTAATCATAACTTTTATCTTTCTTACATTCTTATCATTAGACATAATAATATTGATATCTAGTTTGTTTTTTGGCTTGTTACAGTTCAGATGAATATTCCTTTAAAAGAGCATCATAATTTCTTATGGATGTAGCTACATCATGATTTCTTATGCAAGTATGGAGATGGAAGAAACTAAGGGTATTTGTAGTAGTGCAATGTAAACTAATGTTTTGACGTTGTAATGTTTTCTCAATATATGAAATGTATTATTTTGGTATAAGTGTATTTTATTTTGATTATGAGGCTAATTGTCATAATATGGAAATAAGTGAATCCACAAATTTTTTTTTTAATTTTGTCATAAAATGCATGACACGCAGTTTTGCGTGTCATAAACAGACGACACTAAAAATATATAATTAATTAAAAATATATTAATCACAGACGACACCCTTTCTTGACGCGCAAAATGGGTGTCAAGAATGGAGTGTCAAGGATAGCGTGTCATTGTTCGCGCGTCAAGAGCTTCTTGACACGCATTTTGCGCGTCAAGAAGCTTCTTGACCCCTGCATCCTTGACGCGCATTTGCGTGTCAAGAAGGCACTTTCTTGACGCGCAATGCACGTCAAGAATGCCAGTTTTTGTAGTAGTGCCTTCCGGTGGCTCGCGGGATTTCAGTTTTTCCCCCACTCCTTGACCCTTCACCCATCAATTTTGGGCAGTTCGGCTTCTTATGACCCGTCTGATAGCAGTTGAAGCATCTGACTACCTCAGAGGGGCAATTGGAGACAAGGTGGCCCTTTTTGCCATAATTTAAACATGGTCGATCCTTGAAAAGGCACTCGCCCGGATGCCCTCTCCCACAAATCTTGCATTTGGAGTTTCCCCCCTTGAACTCTTTCTTCTTGGGAGATTCTCCCATTTTCTGCTTCTTTGGGGGGTTTGATTGTGCCTCATTAGGCCCTCTCCTTTCACGGGCTTCTTCCCTTCGGGTGATATCAAGTTCCCGAGCCCTTGCTGCGTTAATCATTTCTTCCACTGTGGCGAAACTCGACAGTGGTACAAAGTCCTTAATCGTGGACTTGAGCATGTTCCTATAGAAGAACATCCTAGCCCCTTCAGTAGGTAACACATCCGTACAAAACCTGACCCGATCAAGGTAGATCCCAGTGATTTGATCTACCGTTTGGTCATCGCTTTGCTCCAATTTGAGAAACTCCTGCTTGAGTTTGTTCACCATTGCCTTCGGGCAATGATGTTCAGTAAAAATTTCTTTGAATTCGGGCCACGTTAGTGCATTAATTGCAACATCCCCTTTTTCTTGGGCCTTTGCATCCCACCAATCTTTCGCCCGGTCCCGAAGTAGACCCGTGGCATAACTCACTTAATCATCTTCTTCACAATGGGTCCGGCGGAATACACCCTCCACGTTGGTGATCCACCGATGGCAAGCAATAGGATCCACCTCACCCGAATAGTGAGGGGGTTTGCAAGCCATGAACTTGTTAAAAGAACAACGTTTCTTTGTCTTTTCGGGCTCCCCTCGATTTAGAAGAACCCCCTTTAGCTCATCAAACTTTTCATTCATGGTCTTAAGAAGATCCTCTTGGATCTTGTGCACGTATTCCGGGAGGGCGGCATCAATAGCCCTCCCGACTTCTTCAGCAATTCGGGCGTTAAGGGCCTCGTCTCTCTGCTCTTGGGTCAAGCCGTCCCCAACTTGGTTCGTCATGACACTACAGAGTTTAATTCAACCAGTTAGTTCATATATCAATTCCCCTTGCCTAGAGCAGGGTTGTTATGGACTCCCCTTGGCCATTTCCAAGGGTGTCACACATAAGGTTACGGGTTTATAGCAATTCCCATAACCCATTTTAAACTATTCATGCGTCTCCCGCATCTTCGGTTCCGGTGCAACTCACCATCCCCGTACATGATCTGAAATTACCAAGTTGTGCATCGATTATGCACCCTTAGTTATTCTCCGTAACACACACACTAGAATTATAATCATACATCATCTCGAAATTCAACACATACCCGGATCTCCGCGGAAGCTCGAACCGAACACTTGGCCATTATCTCGAGCACGGGTTTGAGTTCAAGAGTCAAATTACACTTGAATCCCTCAAACCTCGGCTCTGATACCAACTTGTAACACACTAGTATCTTTTAAACAAATTATTAACGGACTAATACGTTTGAAAAAGTGGTCCCAGAAAATTTCGTTCGAATTTAACAGTTTGTGGCATCAACACTTGCATAGGAAACCATATACAAAACCAAGTGAGTGGTAAATGCAAGTTAATACTAGTTCAAACATTTTCAAAAGATGGTTATGACAAGTCATGAACATCAAAAGAGTCGGCAATTCGAGTGTTCGGTTCGTCTTGAGCTCGAGAAGATCCGCGTCTACATGGTAGTTTTACCTGCGTGCAATTACACCACATTAGTATGTAACATTAATGCAAGTTGGAACGATGTTTAGGCATTAAAAAGGAGGCAAAATTTCAGAAATTAGGCGGCTCCACCGTAAGCTACGCTGGCCACCGTAGCTTACGGTGGCATCAGCTAGCCTACGGTGGCTTGATGCTGGCCTACGGTGGGTGCCAAGGCTGCAGGCCACCGTAGCTTACGGTGGCCACCGTAAGCTACGGTGGTACCTGTGGTTTTGGTACCCCCGTTTGGTTCCTTTTTCCACTTAATCACCCGGAATCGATTCCCACCATTTCATAAGTTATCAACACCTAGTTTAAGCTCCAAAAACTTGTTAGATTCTAAAATTTGGACATGGACCAATTACCCGTCGTTGCCTTGCCTTTACTTTACCCGGTTGACCCGTTATGGGCCAACCCATGCTACAACTCGTCTGAGATTACAAATGACCCCAACCTTATACATTCACTAGTGACATGATCACAATATATCAGGTTGCATCGTGACTCCTACCTTTAATACCACATGAATTTCAATGATCCCTAAGGAGCATTTCCAATTATAACGTATCCATGTCACCTATGTAAAAATTCTAGAAGGCTAATTAGAATTGGACATCTTACATATGTGTATAACCATCCTTGCCATACACCAAGGACCCGATTAGCCCTTGAGGTATCTTCGGATCAATTATCCGAAGGCTAAAGCGTGTGGAGTGTAGGCAAACCAACCCAATTTGGTTGACTAAGCCACTCCCTCTTTCCCCCTATGAGAGAATCCATTTATTCCCTCATGAGGTGAAGACTTATTCTTTTCTACCCACTATGGTCCATAACCAAATGTAAGTTTTCTATTATTGTTACATACTAGTATAACGAACAAGATGTACGTTACCTCGATTGCTTGACGACCCACTTCCACCGGCGTGAGCTTGATTGCTTCCTTCAAAACCTTGATTGCCTAATGGGTCACTACCAATGTTAGGACCTTAATCATAGTAGCACTTTTACCATATTTCAATAACATGATTTCTATGCGACACAAACATAATATCAATTCACAAGGATGGACATATCAAGCATGATCACTAAATTTACATCTAGCCACATGGATTTATTAACATCGACATGACCACTAAAGGCATACATATCCATGCTAGCTAGTACACTTAATATCATCAAGTTGGTTACATTTTGTGAACTTATAGCTCCCTATGGTCATCCAACATCAATACAAGCTAATTTGTTGTATTTACCATATTTTGATTCTTTTGGGCATTTCATCAAACACCTTGTGTGCATATTTTTATACACACATATTACCCATCTCCTTGAACCTCCCACTAGCCATTTAACATAGGTTTGGTGAAATCTATCACTAACCCATCATGAATTCATCATCCAACATCAGATTCATACAAGAATTCCAGTAAAGGGAGCTATTTCACAAACACCATATGTGGTCACTTTGCATGGAGGTTCAAGAACAAGTAGTTAGTGACTACTTCACCAATTGTCAAACAAATTAGAAATTTATGTAACATATGAGTTCTCTAACATCATAACACTCATGAATCAACAACCAATTTCAGATTTCTAGCCCCCTAATTTCGAGACCTAGCATGCAACATAAAAGGGGGTTTACTTACTTGCTTCAAGAGTGTGTTTAGGGCTTGAGAACACTTCAATTTTCAGTTACAATGCACCAAAATCACAGCCTAAGCCTCATCATGCAGAATTTGGGAAGAAAGAAGAAGGAGAGGGGCTGGGGTCGAGACACAGATCGCCATCTGCGATCTCCCCCTCCTCCTCCTCTATTTTGTTTAGTTTTTAATCCCTATTTACATTCCTGGCCCCTCTAGTTTAGGTTTTGGTCAAATCTCCAATTAAACTTTAACATTTAACATTTAACCCCCAAGTTTCTATAGTATGGCAAGTACTATAACATATAAGGAACAATTTAGTCACATAACAAGGCTATATTAAATGTTAACGGAAGTTTTTATATATTAAAACTCGGGATGTTACATGTGATCAAACTAATATATCTACAATCTATTTATGCTATCATAAGGGCGTAAAATGATTTAAAAAAAAACTCACTTTAAAATGGATATAAACGACTACATAGCCGTTATAAGCAGATAGTTTTTTCTTTGCTATATACCCTCAAGACTGCTCTTGTCTTGAACTCATTCCATGGCGTCCAAGTAGTCTCTCAAGCAAATGTACATTTCCAGTGCCGGTGCAATGAGCATCATCCTTCGAAGAGATAAAACCTTGCCACTAAGATGAAAAAGCAGATTGGCTACCATATAAGCTTAGATGTTTAGTAAATCACGGGTCATGACAACTAAAATAGAAAATTGAGATTCCCTTTCCTTTCACCAAGCCAAGACATCAAAAGTCTCGCACTCTATGGGTGGCATACCCCAATCAGTTCCCATAGACCACCGAGTTTGCTATGCTATTAAAATTTAAAGTAGTAAATGAGCTTGAGTTAATACCCCCAAGTAGCAAATACGATGGCCTATGCGAACCAGAAACCCTACAGCCTATGACTAATACCATTGCTTGCTTAAGAATTAGGGTCATGGGAGAAATGGGTGTTCATGGTCCTGTTTGGACGGTTTTTAGGTCAAGCCGAAGCCACACTGTTATTAACGGTTTTTTGAATATTGAAAACCAAAACCGAACCGTAAAGATATGAAACCGACCAAATCAAACCGTTAGCAACGGTTTGACTTCAGTTGGTTTTACGGTTTGGACTTTTTGGTACTATTAGGTTATGTCAAATTAGAAATTATATGTAATCGTTCTATTTGGGTTGAACATAGTTTAGGTTTTCCTTTTTTGGCCCACTATAACTAAAAAGCTAAATAGAGTTTCTAGAATGTAAAAAAATTAAATATATCTATTACAAAATAAATTAAAAATTATATATAATTATTTATACAGTCCGGTTTGGTTTTATACGATTTAAAAAATACCGAAACTACACACCAAACTGTTCATTACGGTTTTTGAATATTGAAAATCGAAACCGAACCATTGAAGCCTGAAACCGGACCAAACTAAACCGTTAGGGGGGACGGTATGGCATGCGGCTACTTCCCCCCGACTTCCACGGCTAAGGCGGTTTCGGCGGCCTCCACACCACCTTTCACAGCTCCATGGCATGCGGTTTGTTTTTTTTGAAGTTTTCGGTTCCTAGAAACCGAGAGAAGCCGAGAGTTTTGTGGTGGTTTTGACCATTGGCCCCCTCAACGGTTACTAGCCCAACGACTATTAGCATCAATTTTTTTTCTTTTTTACTCATTTTCTACACTATATATATCTCTATTTTTTTTATAAATTTCTTCACACTTTTACACATAATCTCTACTACTTTCTCCACTATTTTAAACATTCTTTCATACTTTAAAATGAGTGGTTTGGAAATTATTTTACCGCCGGAGATGGTGAGTTCATCTAGCAGTTATGATGGTTCATACGAGGATGCGACCGAATATCTTAACCATTGTGTGAACGTCATTCAACAAGAAGAACAAGAGGTTATGGGTCCCCAACGGAGGAAAAGTATTTACCGTGATCGTGAAAATGGTTATCAACGCTTGGTGGATCTATATTTCTCTGATGCTCCTCGTTACCACGAAGGTATTTCTAATGATAGATTTCGGATGTCTAAACGATTGTTTTTTAAAATTGTTAACGGCATTGAAGAAAAAAATTTCATGGTTCACATTACGTTTGGACGCGAGCAAGAGGGAAAGTTTCACATCTTTACAGAAATGCACGGTGGCTATTCGTCAACTGGCATATGGTAATTTTCCTTACGAGTTTGATGAATTTTTAAAAATTTCTGAAAGAACAACACGTGAATGCTTACATTATATTTGTAATGCTATACTTAAATTATATAAAGATGAATTTTTGTGTTCACCTACTAGCCATGATAGTGCTCTTTTGTATGATGAACATTTAGAGAGGCATGACATTCCAAGCATGATCGGTAGCATCGATTGTACTCATGGGAGTGGAGAAATTATCTCCGAAAAAGTATATAACACAATATCATTGGGGTGATCATGCAAAACCAACGATCATACTCGAGGCAGTTGCGTCTCAAGATATTTGGTTTTGGCACATGTACTTTGGTGTTGCCGGTTCCAACAACGACATCAACATTCTTCAGTCACCCTTGTTTATGAATGAACTACACGAAGTGGCTCTAAGATGTCCTTTTGGTGTAAACAGTAGACAATACAAACGTGGCTATTACCTTGCGGATGGCGTATACCCCACTTTGTCTACGTTTGTGAAGGCGTTTCGACATCCATTTGAAATCAAGGAGAAAAAAATGAAGAGGATACAAGAGGGGGCTAGAAAAGACGTCGAAAGAACGTTTGGTCATTTAAAGCAAATGACGATAGTTGATCGAAAGGGGTGTCCAATGAAAAAAGAGTTAATGGAGAACATTATGTATACCGTCATGATACTACACAATATGATTCTCAAAGACGAGGACAAAGCGATATCACCGATCCACATTCGCGATCCTCCAGTATAGCCGTTTATCGACTAAAATGTCTTTTTGAAATTGCGAGATAACGAGACAAATTTTAAACTTAGATTTAATATTACGGAGCACATCGCCACACACATTGAAGTGGTTTTAACCGAGGCGGAGATGAACGGGTAGTTTTTTTTTTATCTAGTGTCGTGTTTTTTAAATAAGTTGTATTAATATGTTTTAATGTATTATGTCTTTAATATAAAATTTTATTTATTTAGTGTTATCTTATTTAATATAAAATATGATTTTTAAAGAAAATGAAAAAAATAAGTCAAAGCTTTAAGCTTCATTTGATAACCATACCAAAAAAAAAAAAAAAAAAAAAAATTAAGGCTTCAAAACTCTCTCCTAGTTAAATTGAGTTTTGAAGCCCTTAGCCTTCAACCATAACCCAACCCTTACAGGGTTTGGTTTCATGACTAAGCGAAATTAGTCGTAGGGTGTAGGGCCTGTTTGTTCGTCTTCTATTTCCTCACCATCGATTGCCGTCAATTGTTCATGATATCCCATTGTTGAGAGAGTCGGTGGTAACAATTAGGGGATTTTGGCACACCATGGATCATCTATCCAAGTTCGATTGATGGGATGGCTGCAGATTCATCGCCGCTATTACAGAAATAGGTACCTTATGTATGGTTTTCTTGTTTTATTGATCTTGCCTCATAAAGTTTCAATTTTCATTGATAAAAAGTAGGCAACATTTAGGACAGACAGTTCATAATTCTTATGCAATTGTAAAACTTGTGAGACAAGTTAGTAGTTTAGCTATGTCACAATATTCATTCAGTTAGTTAAAGATTGCTGATCTTTTTATTTCATTACCTGAAATTGAGTCTTTAGTAACTTGCATTTGACCCAACACAGATTATCCAACTCCATGGCCCCACTTCAAAAATATTATTTTAATTTAATCATATATAAGATACAATTTCAACACTCTTATTAAAGAAATTACGTCAACAAATGTTAAGTAGCGAGATACTATGTGACAAGAACAAACTACAATATAATATATATATTATAGTGTGTGATCAAAGGATCGAGTCTTGAAGGAGGCCTCCTCATCTATGTTCCATTGATGAGACAAAATTTTCTTTGGGCTTTATAGTGTATTATATATCTATCATGAATATTTTTCCAGCTATATGTTGAGAGCATGTATTGCCTCCTTTGTCCCCCCAATCAATGATAGAACTGTTGCTGCGATATGCTTCGGAGTGAGACCGGCCTCCTCAATCTGGTCAGATTGAGCTCCATGCTCAATATATCTATCAGGTAGCATCATTGCTCTCCACTGTAAATTTTCATTTAACTCAACATAAGTACTACAATTTCATAAAAGACTTTTTTTTTTTAAAATCCCAGACGAGCCTATGGTCGAACCAATAACACCTTGGATGGTTGTCTGACTTTTTCAATGTTTGACTATAGTCAAGGTTTGACAGGCCAAATGTTAAAAAAGTCAGACAGTCATTCAAGATATTGGTCCATGATGGTGTGGGAATAGCAACCCATCTAAGGATAATGGAAAATAATAAATGGTGTGAAAGTGTTGTATACCTTGAGGTTTCCATCAAGTAATCCATTTAAGGCCAAGAAATGAGAAACATGAGAGCTAAATCCTCCTATTGAGCCTTCTTCAAGTGTGATGAGGACCTCGTGGTCCTTCGCTAGTTGTTTGATCAAATTTCCATCAAGTGGCTTGCAGAATCGTGCATCGGCCACAGTCACAGAGATACCAACGGATTGAAGAAGCTCACTTGCTGCTAAACAACTTTGTACTATGGTTCCATATCCCAATAAGGCCACTCTACTCCCCTCTTTAATCACCCTTCCCCTTCCAACCTATTTCCGTAGTCGAATCAAGATTCAATAATCATCATATCATATATTTATATATACAATGTGTAAAATCTATCTCAACAAGTGAAGTACCTCGATTGGGGTTCCTTTGTTGTTTGGTGGGATTAACGAGCCGATGCCATTGCCTCTTGGGTACCTAAAGCAGCTAGGCCGGTCATCAATGGATGCGGCTGTCGCCACCATATTCATGAGCTCCGCCTCACATGAAGGAGCCATAACCACCATGTTTGGTAAACAAGCCATGAATGTT
This sequence comes from Deinandra increscens subsp. villosa, assembly GCA_039602395.1. Lineage (NCBI taxonomy): Eukaryota > Viridiplantae > Streptophyta > Magnoliopsida > Asterales > Asteraceae > Deinandra > Deinandra increscens. Next base: position 115,467,199 of record JBCNJP010000007.1, on the reverse strand, counting down.
GTATCAAATGCACCACAATGAGTTGGACCATCTGCTCCTACCAAACCAGCCCTATCCATAGCAAATCTAACTGGAAGCTTTTGAAGATCAACATCATGAACCACCTACATAATCAAATACATTAACTTCACCATATATATATATATTACATGTAAATTTGCCTTGAAAATAAGCCAAATATATATCTTACTTGATCATAGCCTCTTTGTAGGAAAGATGAATAGATGGCACAAAATGGCTTCAGCCCTTCGGTGGCTAAACCTGCGGCAAAGGTGACCGCATGCTGCTCAGCGATGCCCACATCAAAACATCTTGTAGGAAACTGTTTCTGGAATGTGTTAAGGCCGGTGCCTCCTCCCATAGCCGCATGAATAGCAACTATTTTATCGTCCTCTTTCGCTTCAGCAACCAAAGAGTTTGCAAAATATTGGGTATATGAGAGTGTTTCCGCCTTAACTTTCACCTGTTTTCCTGTCTGTGTATCAAATTTCACAACACCTACACCCAAATATCATATTAGTTAGTTAGAAAGACTCATATGTTAATTATGTCTTCCATTAGTTTATCTGGCTGCAATACATATATATATATATATATATATATATACCATGCATTTTATCTGCAGCAACTTCTGCTGGGGGGTAACCTTTGCCTTTTTCGGTAACAAGGTGGACGAGAACTGGTCCCGGAGCCGGCATCGACTTGATCTTTTCGAAAACATGAACAAGATCTTCAAGATTGTGACCATCTACTGGTCCAACATAGTACAGCCCAAGCTCTTCAAACATGGAAGCCCCTTCACCACCCACCATCCCTTTTATGGCAGAATCCATTTTTGCTGCAACTTCATGTGTTGTATCCCCCAATTTCTTTGTTACTTCCTATATATCAGTCACAAAAATGTTCACAATTTTAGATAATTGCACTAAAACAAAACATAGTATTACATGTTGACCACTTAATGTATAAAGTTGTAGCCAGTTTGCTAACTAGTATCCAATTTAAAAGGCATGATCTTTTATAAATTTTTATAATCAAGAAACATCTTCTAGATTATCCGGTTTAAAATTAGGTGTTACTCACTTACTTGATTAAAAGGTTGCAGGTTTATGTACCGTAATGTGTAAGCTATGATTTTATATCCTTAAACATATTAAGAATTCTCTTAAAAATATATATTTTTATGTGGAAGAGATTTAATCTTCTATAAAACTATTGTCACAATTCTATGAGCTGGATAAAGGTTTTTCTGCTTCACCTTTTTCATTATAATAAAACATAATATGTATAAATCAAATTTTAATTACTTATTTAATTTTTTTTCTACTAGTATTTTATTTAGCCCGTATAATAAACATGTCTTTCTATTAACAAGAAAGAAGAAGTTTAAAATTGGACCTTTGCGGCTTCACGTAATTGGCGAAACTTTTTGCTGGTTTGTAGCCTTGTGAGCGATCGACTGAGTGCCCCAACGGGGGGTGCTGGGCCGTCAACCGTGGCTGTGGGTAGGGAGACTTGACGGTTATCGTTCAAGACTATGATAAGATTGGAGTCCAAGAAGCCAGCATTGTTCATAGCTTCATATGCTTGTCCTGCACTCATGGCTCCATCACCAATCACAGCAATTACATGGTTGTTCTTTCCTAGCAAATCTCTACCAACGGCCATCCCTGTGTTTCAAAATATTGTTATTTCTTAGGATTTATATATTGCAATAAATATTTTTTTTTAAAAAAATCACCCGAAGCTAAGTCGGGCACTTGGTTCGCCCTAGAAGTATAGTTCTTTATAGAAATTTAGATATTTAACAGTTTTTGCTAGTGGCTAACTCAAACGTTCTATAACTTTTACATCTACTTTTAACCTGCCGTTCAAAAAAAAAAATCTACTTTTAACCTACCACTTCACTTATTGAGAGCATTCATAACAACTTATTTATATTACATCTTATTCTTAAAATATAAAGAAAATATAAGAAATGTTTATTTTTTCTCCTACATCATCATCTTACTATATATTTAAACCCTTACATTTTAATTTTAAGGGATAAATATAAGAAATTGATAAATATACAAATCCTTACGTATATACGAGGTTTTTTTTTTTAAGAATAAGGAATGTGATGTAAAATGTTTTTTAAAAGTCTTTAAATTTTATAAATAAATGTATTTTTAATAAATTATAAAAATACAAATAAACGGCTCTCAAGAGTTTATAAATGATAAATTTTCTATGCATGTGGTAATAAAAACCCTTGGATATTTAAGAGTTAGGCAAAAGAAATTCACTGGCTATATTCGTCAAATTAGACTTTTTTAGGTCAAAGTAGCCGTACTAAATATTAAATATATCTTTCATTTTTTGTCCTTAAAGTCTAAAATGAAATTCTGAAGTTTATATGATTAGGTTTTAATTTCATAGAGAAGATTATGGGTAATTTACTATGAAGATTATAAATTTATCATAAGGCTCTATAACGGACTAGGGTTCTTTTTTCAATTTTTTAGGTGTGTGCTTGTTGATAAAAAAACTTAACGTAACGTATGTGAAGGCTTTAAAACTCATTCAAACACCACTCCTATGTGTTTTCATGTTTTTTTTTGTTGCTATGGATATAAATTTATAGTAAATGATGACTCAAAACAAAAAGATTATGAATTCAAATCCTATAATGTGTAGTTATGGTTATATAGTTGTTAGAATTTAGATATCCCTCCACATCGTAATTATTGACCACTCTACTACTCACATGATACTATATAAGGGCAAGAGGGTGATACGTAAATAACAAAGGCTTAAATGAAAATTTTATTGTGTGGATTCAGATGAGACAGACTATATATGTAGAAAACTAGAAATCCATTTTCACGTGGTAGCAAAAAAAATGTGCAAAACAATATTTGCACTCCAAGACATCACTGAAAGTCATAATAAGAACAAGATGTACATGTTTTTAATGTTTATGATATTTTCAGACAAGTAGTATGAAACAAAAAATTTCAAATTTTGAATTGATCAATTGTTATATTTAAAATAAGGAATAATTGTTAACTTGATTTTCTAAATATATAAAATCATATGATAAATAATTCAAGATGTCTCTTTTCAAAATTGGGTGGCTCAAAAACATTACTTTAAGGTCGATTTATATAAATATACTTTTTCTAAGTTATTATAGACAATTTATACGACGTATAAAAAAGTTTGGAAGCTAGTATACTAACTTTTTCATAACTAACAATTTTAAGTCTATATCAGTGTTCACCATATTTAAATGCTCAACTTTATACGGAGAGACACTACTAAATATTATTATACTACACCCCTTTTATGCGCTATACTTTGAATAACTAACTAAAATTTATATGTTTCAACTATACGATTTAGCAAGAGCATCTTAATCTAAGTTTCAAAATATATATATATTACAAAAAAAAAACAAAAAATCCTTTTGATAAGAAAGAACACATAAGAAATGTCACTAACACGTTTTAGAAAGAACATCTTATCAAGCTTTTAATAATTTACACAAATCGCACATCATAAGAATGAATTGTCCACATAAAGATATACACATAAGAAATGCCACTAACACATTTTAGACATATAAACTTTAAACGAGAAAAGAACTCCACAGTTATCAAGTTTTCATCACGTTTTCAAAAATTTATAAACTCTGTACATAATTAAATTAAATTACCTAAAGCAGCAGAAATGCTGGTAGAGCTATGACCGGCACCAAAAGCATCATGAAGACTCTCATCTCGTTTAGGGAAACCAGCGAGCCCACACGTTTGTCGAATCGTTCTCATTCTAGACCTCCTTCCCGTCAATATTTTGTGTGGATACGCCTAAAAAAACATAAGGAGTATTAAAAAATTATTTTGAAAAATATTAATTACAACATATATATAAAACAATTAATTAAATCTAGCTAGCTAGTAACTATTTACCTGATGACCAACGTCCCATATGATCTTGTCCTCTGGAGTGTTGAAAATATGATGGAGTGAGACGGTTAACTCGACGACCCCCAAGCTCGAACTCAGGTGACCCCCGGTTTTTGACACTGTGTATACGATCTCTTCTCGGAGTTCATCCACTAATTTTCCAAGCTCCTGTATATGTATATATGTATATATAATAACAATTTCATAAGTCAAGAATAGAGGTAAACGTACGTGACACACTTCAATGGACCATATGTTTAATTAGTTCCATATCTAGCAGTATTTTAAATAAAAGTTTTGCTTTCGATCTGTTAAAAAAGTTAAATAGTATTATGGGATTAGATTAGATAATTAAAACTCTATTTTACTAAGTTTTTTTCTTGATTTTCCTTTTAATATATTTTTCTTTCTGAAACAGCATAATTAGATTATATGGTTAATTAATATGATTTTTAGTTTTCAGTTTTATTTTGTGGTCATAAACCAACCAAACACGTCCCTTGTCTACTTGTTTAGAGTGTGACATTATATGTTCTCTATCGAATTGTTGTTATTTTTATGAAAGAAACCTACGCTACTTTTGTTCTATGAAATTACCTCGAGACAAAGATTTTTCATATGAATTGGATAGTTAATAGTATCTAAGATCGGAGTTTTGGGTTTCTCCCCAGAGTAGTTGAGGGAAGTTGATGTGTTCCCATTCACTAACTTTAGGTCCTCATGTTCATTTGTCGCATTGTCTTTTGCCACAGCTACGATTCCCGTAAACTAGTAAAGAGGCAAAATAAATATGATCAAGATATGCATATATGCGTTAAAAGTATTCATGTTAAAAAAACATATCGATTATAAACAAGAGATGAAGTGAAACCTTTCGTTTGATCGATGGCATGATGGCGTTGGCAGATGAATTAAGCAAGCTAGAAGAAGTGTAACCATTTTGATGTATGGGAACAAATCCACCCTTCAAAGCACCACATAAAGCCATTTCTAAGGTGTTGTCTTGAGAAACACCAAAGAGAATATATGAGATTGTTTGAAGGGTTGATTTGTATTTGTGAAGAGGGATTTGGAGCCTTTTATAGGCCATCCAAGAGTAGAGATTCTATTGTGGAACATAGCATTTGGCATGCACATTTAATTTTAGATGATATTATCATTTGGAAAATAGTCAAATTAGACCTACTGACACGTTTGCAGAAATCAATATTATACAAAAACAAATTAAATTTTTTTATATCGCTTTAATAAGACTGCTGCCACAAGTTACTTTTAACGTCATATATCTTAGCAGTCGAATCAAAACATTATTTTTTACATTTTTTATTTCTATATTTTCTATGATAAATACATGTGTGTAGATTATATACAAAAGTGTAGTGATTTAAATATAACTTTTGTTTTTACCATAAGACACACCACTTAACTCGTTTTGATATTTTCGATTAATTCATCTCATATGATTATATTTCAAAAAATAACTAGAATCGATTATAATATTTTTTTGTACTTAAACATTGGTTCTATATTAAAGCCTTCTCGGATAGAATATACAGAGTTGAGTTCGTTTAAAAACCAGTTTTATTATAAAAATTCAAAAACTCATTTTTAAATTTCTTTTAGTTTTTTTAACTTTATAATATTTCTATTTCTTTTACGCTTAAAAAAATAAAAATTTAGTTTAAGTAGTCATATTACTATTGAATATATGCACTACATACACACATATATATATTATATTATTGTAGGATAGATCGAGATTTAAACACTTAGTTTAATTAACAAGATTTACTTGTAAGATTAACCTTGCGGAACTAAGTTAAGCTTCACTCTACTCTAACAGATTTACATGTCGAATGTAAAGTGTAAGTAATAGTTGTTTGCATGTATAGAAAGATCGAAATAATAAATACTCGGCACTATTTGCATTAACTATACAAAATTACACGATTACAAGTTGTTCGACAATGTATGTATTGCTGAGACCTAATTATGCTATATATAGTACTAAGGGAAATCAATGATAGCCATTGATTTCCATACGATCATCTTGATCGTTAATATACAAAAAGTCAAATTACTACCAAAAATCTTCGATTGACGAGGTAGAATGCGTGTGAAAATCATCTTGCCATAAGGGGTAGACGTCTCTAGTTGCTAAAGAGAGTAAACAGATGTTTACCGGCGAATAGACATATGATTATATGTGAGAATATGTGTCGTATATGTGTTTATGTGATTATCATGTTAAAATGTTAAGAAATGCGTATTTGAAATTATAACAATAAACTATGCATAAGGTAAGTATTTATCGGGTTAGATTATTAAGAAAAATTACATGTTTATATGTTAAATATATGTTATTTGAATGATTAGTCACCATGCTAGGTGTCAATTCTCATGATTAGTCACCATGCTAGGTGTCAATTCTCATGCTTAGTCACTGGGCAAGGGTAATAATATTCAACAAAAGAACATAATTATATATATGTACTAAGTATATATAAGTTAAAACATGGGTTTTGATAAAGTATTAAATGTACCAAGTTACTCGGATATCTAGAAGTTGGTGCGGACTAGAAGGGTGGCGCCTGTACACTGGGGTTTCTGGCATAGTGGCGTTGTCGCATAAATTCCAACTAGGACATGACATATGCTTCACTGGGCGATCCCGGAGTGAGCGTTTACTTATAGGAATGCACCTCTTCATAAGTATCACTAAAATAATACTTTTTCCCATAAGGGGGAAAACGGTTATTTAGACAAATGGATGTTAAACCAACAAGGGATTGGGTTTAGGATAAGGGGTTAGCCTTAATGACCGCTTGTGACCTCTAGGATGTCTTGCTAGGGACATCACGTTAAAGCAAGTTAGTTTCACGAAGGAATAAGGCAAGAAACTACTTCGTAACCTAAGGTGAGTTCTATGAGCCATCTTTTAAATTCTTTAAATGCTTTAAACCGTTTTGGGCTGATATACATAACGTTTTGTGAAAATACTCTCAATTGTTATAATTGCTTGTTATATGTATTGATTGTATGGTGATGATTAGAGGAAAGATAGATTGCCATTTCGATGTTTCTAGTAGAATAGATTAAGGATGGTAATCGAGAAAAGATTGGTGAGTAAGGGGCTTCTGAAACAAGAAGTTAAATAGTGTTGTCCCAATGGTGTCAAAACCAAGCGTCAAAGCTAAGCGGCGTCAAAGCCAGAAAGCGTCAAAGCTAAGCGGCGTCAAAGCCAGAAAGCGTCAAAACTATATAGTGTCAAAACTAAAGGGACCTTTGCTACACGATGTGTTCGTAAGGCAAATAGAAACACTATTTCCTAAGATAGCACTTAACATTAGGATACATTCTTAATGTGAGACAAGGATGACAAAGCAACAGAAGGTTAGTCTATTCACGAGGTTAGGGTATGTGAATATATGTGTTATATGCTGTGTGTTTAATTGTCTAATTGCAGAAATGTGTTTGACAGACCTAAGTGCCTTCGAAAGGTAAAAATGTAGGACTCACCAGCGTAAGCTGACTTGTTAAGTTATGTATGTCAGATGAGGCTGGACCTTCGGATCGAAAAGGGAAGGCTGAGATGTGAGCAGGAACTAGGGGGCGTACATTCTCAAGACAATGTCAAGCTATCAAGAGAAGACATTTTCGAAGACTGGCATGGAGATATTTATTTATCTTTTGTATTTGTCTCTCTTACTATGCAATGCTTGGCATATGAATAAAAGTTTTCATTTCCGCTGCTTTAGTTATCTATGTTGTACCTTGTGTTCATGAGTAAATCCGATGTATGACCGCTCCTAGGGCCAAGTCTGGGAGTGGGCGTCACATTTACATTATTAAACAAAACTGAATGTATAAAAACCGGTAATCTCCTTATTCATTTCCCTCTGGCCTTTATGCTTGCACTTGTTGCCAAGAAGGATTGCATTGATGTTCATGTTGTGAATCTTAGTACGCTAAAGCATATCCCAGTCTTCACCGCTCCATTGAGTTTTATCAGAGATGGAGTCATGACCAATGTGGGATCATCATCCTTATGCACATAAAACTTCTTTTCACTTTCTTCCCTGATCACATACCTGATCTCAACATGAGGTTCTCTCTCATCTGATGAGTCACCATAAGATCCTTTGAAAAGAATTCAACTCTCCAGTACTGGTCTTTCAATTGTGTACCATAAGAGACGTTTAACCCTGGTTGGAGATAGATTATTTCTCAATCTCACATAAATATCGGTCATTTCAATCACAGTGAGAAATTTGAGAATGACATGAGCATTGTTTACAAGAGTTGTGCCTTTGAAAGTAAAATCGAAAGTTGATTCATCAACTTTCAACTTTCCAGCCAGTGATCCTTCTACTATTAGAAAAAGGACCTTTTATTCTAGGATTTTTCTCTGGCTTCTTCATTCTTTTTTTTGACAAGCATCTTCTTCTTCTTCTTCTTCTTCTCATCACCGGAATCATCATTTGATTCATCATCAGCAGGAGCCTTTCCTTTTCCTTTGGATGATGGAGAAGAAGGACCAGGAGGCAGATCATCAGGTATCACAGGTGGTGGTGATTGAGGTGGTGTTGGTTGGTTGGTAGGTGGCAAATTTGTTTCAAGCAGAGATGAAGATGGTAGTGGTAGTGAGATGGTGGGTTGTTCATAGGTTTCTGGTGGTGGTGAATGCAGATTGGAAGTTGTAGGAGTTTCAGTGGGAGGTGATTCAATGGATTTAGGTGCAGGCTGGCAGGAGGAGATGCAGGGAAAATATCAGACATGTCCAAGATATCAGAGTGAAAGGGGTGAAGTTGTCGACTCTAAGTTTAGGACGTAGGGGTTTGAACTTCTTTGAAGGAGGAGGTTTAAATTTGGTTAGGCTTAGAGGATGATGAGATGATGAAGATTGTCTTGAGGTTTAGGTGTTAGGTCATAAATGAAAGGTGGTGGAAGTAAGATATCTGTCAAGGCATCCTCTAACTCTGGTTTGACAAAAATATCGGTTGGCATACCTGAGATTGTTTCTGATGGAGGAGGCATGACTAGGGTAGCATCTACAGCAAAGTCTTCACCTTTGAGCTTTTGATATATAACATCAATGAAGTTGCATAACTCTTTTACCTTCATATTGAACACCCCTTCTTTAGTTTTCTAATATCTCACAATTAGAACTCTCTTAACCAATGTTTTAAAAACCGGTTCAACCGCCAACCGGTCATCATACTGGTTTTTTAATCCCCGGTTTTTTGGACATAACCGGACCGTTTTGAACCGGGCGGTTTTCCGGTTTTTCCGGTTCAACCGGTCCGGTTCAACCGGTTTTCTGATATTTAAAAAAAAATAATTTAATTTATTGTTATTTTTTATTATATTTTAAAGTTTAAAACTTATATTTTCTTATGAAATACCTATTTGGTATTATTTTTTAGTGGATTATCATTGTATTTTAACTATTTTCGTTGTGGAGTATAAATTTATTAACATTTTTATAAAAGTATATATATAAATCCCCTAATTGGTTCAACCGGCCGGTCTAACCGGCCCCGGAAAGTTTTCCGGTTCAACTAAAAAACCGGTTTTTAAAACATTGCTCTTAACCTTCTTTAGAAGTTCATAGTTCTCATTATTTCTAACCAGCTTTGTCAGCATTTTCGAAGCTATGCTCACCTTTGCTTCTCAATCTCGCTCATTCTTACCAAATCATATTCCTGCATTCTCCATTCAACAAAACTTCTTTTTGCTTCCTCAAATATGCTTTCAACCACAAATTTTTTTGAACAAAACTCCAAATCTTCATGATATTCCCTCGCCAATCTCTCATGCTCTGCTTCGACCCTGGCAGCATCTATGAATTTGTTGAGAGCTAAGGCTTCTTTATTTTGAACTACATTTTGAATGGCCAAAGCACTTTCCGCTTGAACAGAACTTTCTGTTTGAACTCCTTCTTCTTTTTGAACTTTTGGTTGGCTGTTATGGAGAGATACTAATGTGAGGGAAATATCTTCTGCTTGATCTTTCGGTTGCTCATCAGATTGACCTTCCGGTTCAATGACCAGTTGGTTTTTCGTCTGAACTTCTGGTTGATTAATTTCAGCCTCAGAGATGACATTTGAATCACCCATCACATCTTTCATTTGTGTATCAGCCAAATTACCTTCCAATGTAGATTCACTTGCCTTTTCAACTACCACATTCTTTTAAACCACAATTTCAGCATCGAAATGATTCTTTTGAACTACCTTCAAGTGCTCATTTTCAACTGTCATTTCTTCTGCTTTACCAGCCAATCCCTCATTCTCATCAATCACTTCCTTTTCTTCTACTTGCACCCTGCTAGTGCTTCTAGCCTTTAGAATTGATTCAGCATAAGCCTTTTCAGTCGTAATTACTGCATTCTTCATCACATCGATAACTAACTTGATGTTAGCAGGAGATGCACCAGCAACCAAGAGTGATGCTTGGACCAGTTCTTTGAGAGTGGGATCAGGGGGAACTACAATAAGAAGCTTACTGGCCCTGACATTTTCCCAAGCCTCTTCTACAGTGAATGGGTGTGTGTTGGCCCTTTTGGATGCAGACCATCTCACATTTACTAGTAACCTGTCTTCTTCTTCATCTTCAGCAGTGGTTTCCTCAGTAGAGAATGAAATTTGAAACAGAGAGATAGTCTTCTCCCTCAATTTGGAAGCATCAACTGCTTTGCCATGGGATGCACCGAGTTCTTGTGATGGGTTTGAAGAACTAACTTCTTGAACTTCTTCAATAATTGGTGCCGAAGGTACTGGCTTGTTTTGAGTAAGACCAGCAAATGTGGCATTAAGAGAGTTCACCCGTGCTTGTAAATATTTATACAATTTAGTCAATTCAGGTAGTGATAAACTATCCTCAATTGGCATTTTACCAGTATCCTTGGAAATCATTGAACTATCAAACCTAGTTCGATCAGTTTCAATATCTTTGGCTTCTTGGCGCCTAGGATTCTCCTTTACTACATCAGTCTCCTTTGGTTCCGATGAAGGAGCCTTATGATCAGAGGTAGTTAGGATTGCCGTAGATTGGGTCTTAATGATGTTACTACTAACTTTCTCAGTAATAATGTAACATCCCACAGTGGTGGGTGTAGAGGCTAGATTATGAGGCTTGTAATATTAAATATTTAAGCTAAGCTTAGAGGGTTTATTTAGTTTAGTAGACTAGTTTGCTTGGGTTTACTATTGGGCTTGGGGTTTAAGATTGGGTTTACCATTAGGGTTTAAGGGCCCAATGGTAAACTCATGGGGTGGCTATATAAACCCCATGAGTTCACCATTGTAGATGTTGGTTTTTACGACTTTAGGAGCAGCCACAAGGGAGTTTACGATCGTAATCGTAAACTAGAGAGAGAAGCTTGTTTACGATTTATGAGTTGTACCCGACAAGTTCATCTTGTGTGCACAGTTCAGGTTTTGAACGTTTATTCATCGTATTCTTTGATTTCTTCTCTTCTCTTTCTTGAATCACTAATCTAACCAGATTCCGCACGCTTAGATTAGTTAGATATCGTGGACGGTTGTTGTTTCTGGACCAACAATTGGTATCAGAGCCAAGAAACGAGAGTTTCGTGGTTCTCACGATATTGATTCAAGAGATCTAACGGTTTTTTGTGAGTTTTTTCTTGAGTTTTTCAGGTTTTTAACGTTTATTCATCGTATTCTTTGATTTCTTCTTTTCTCTTTCTTAAATCACTAATCTAACCGGATTCCGCACGCTTAGATTAGTTAGATATCGTGAACGGTTGTTGTTTCTGGACCAACAGTGGGGAGGAGAACTAAGCACTGTTTTATAAGGGTGTGGATATATCCCTTACCAAGACGCGTTTTAAATCCGTGAGGGCGGATGCCTGGGGGCATGCCGGCTGCCAAAGCAGATAATATATTGGTTGCTACGGGCTTAGGCTATTACAAATAACCCCATAATACGATGATACTAAAGCAAACACTAATGACATGTAGTCTTCTGTTGTGGTAACAGACAAAGCCATTTTGCTTGCATTAATTGTGTTGCTTGCGGGTATAGAGACACTGCATCCTCGAGACTCATAGTTTTCAGAAGTAGACATATTTCAAGCATTAGACACACCTCCCGCCACAAATGCTGTTGTTGGTGCGGAATTGGTATGTTTACCAGATTTTCCAGAATTTGTAGCTGCATTCTGACCATAATAAATTTCATATTGTAGATGATAGAATCGAGAAATCAATTCCGGCACTCCTTCACCATAAAAATGTTTAAAGTTATCAAATTCTTTCCTCAAAACCTTTTTCTTGCTCTTTTTGTATTGTTCTTTTCCTTCACATCTCTCCTTCAGAGCATTCCACAAAGCATGTGAATTTTTACATGTCTTGAATTGATGTAACAATTCCTTTAGCAAAGTTTGAGTTAGTGCTCCATAGGCCTTTTGTTCTCGTGTATAATCAGCCCTTTGCATAATTGGAACATTGTAGTTGTCGACCAGATAGGTATATCCGTCATCGATTGCAATCCAAAGATCACAATCGGAAGTGCCGATGTACGCCTCAAACCTCTTTTTCCAATTATGATAATCTTCGAGTTTGAACAATTTAGGAACTTTCTGACTCATTCCTATCTCATTATCGTAATTCAATAGTGTTTGGATCTGCTATTGAATCGCTGCAAAAGCTTGAATGTCCGACATCTCGATATTTGACAAAATCTGATTATCCGAACCCAAACGAATTGAAATATGTTTGTCCGAACTTATCCAAACTGGAAACGAACTCAACAAGTGTAAGCGAACTCAAACGAAATGAGAATCTTCCAAACCTAACCGAACTATATCCGAACTGAACTACCTTGAACGAAATTGTTTGAACTGCAGGCGAAGTCACTAGTAACCAAACTTATCCGAACTCAAACAAACTCAATCCGAACAAGAAGATTTATCCGAACTGGACTCGAACTTGTACACGAACTTACACGAACTGAAACGAACACTGACTTCGGAGCGGTTAATCAGCCGAACTCGCACTTCGGTTGACGGTTTTTCAGATTCACGAACTCAGACGAACTGAACGAAAAATTTGATGTTTTTCGAATCGAAACACTCAGACGAACCAGAAACACTCGAAAATGAACATTGTGATGTCAGTTTTACTCAGGAATGATCATATTTTGAAAAATGCAAGTTTTTATGATTGAAAAACGTGAAAAAATAGAGAAAAACACCGAAAAATGATTCGTTTTCAACAAACACAGAATCGAGCTGAGCAACCAACCACAGCTCTGATACCACATGAAAGTGAGTAGGACGTCGGATCGTGCACAACTCAAGTCATTTTGTAATAAGAAACAAGACAAACAATGTAAATACAAACTCAATCCTTTATAGATGAACCAAACAGGAGTTACAAAGGACTCAGAGCTCTAATACTGAAAACACTATCAAAAACACACACTCAAGTGACTCAGTTACAAAATTTCTACACAGACCTACTATTTATAGAAAACACCCGATCACCCAAACTGGACAATGTCCGAACTAACAGTTTGGTTGCCAGTTCATCCAGGTTTGGGTGGGTTCGGCTAGCTAGGTTTGAACTTGACTTTTTCTTCTGATTTCTTCCGTCTAGTCTAGCATTCTGCTATTTCATGTATCAACAATAATAAGTGAATTGGAGGAAAAATGATAACATGTTGGTTAGAAAATACTTAAATTCAAATAATTATAATAGATTAGTTAAAAATATATAGAAAAACCTTTTATAAAAGATCACAATCTACCAAAAATATATTTTTTTATTCGAAACTTTTTTCCTAACTTTTTGATAATATATATATATATATATATATATATATATATATATATATATATATATAGGGTTAGGTTCAAATGAGAACTTTTTGTTTTGAGAACTTTTGAGAACTAAATCTCAACCACAAATTTCAGGGGGGGGGGACCACTACAATTCATGGGAGGGGGGATACATGTAATAAACTTGTGGCTCAAATTAGTTCTTTTTAGTTCTCAAATCAAATTGGTTCTCAAATGATCCTCTCCCTATATATATATATATATATATATATATATATATATATATATATATATATATATTGTATATATATACAAAGGAGAAGTAAACTTATGATTGTGTGCCAATTTTGTCTTTTTCTTTTTTCTTTTTTTTTAAATTTAAACACTTCTTTTTTATTCAACTTCAAATAACGGTTACAACTTAACATGAAGTACAAGGGAGACGGGCAACAAGCTGCGCCGCCAGCCCTTTCTGAATAGCAAAGCCTAACCGAGTGAAAACCACATTCAAACCACTAGGAATCGCCACATTCTCATGCATAACCTTCTGGACCCTGCTCAAAGTTTCCACAGCTTCCGGGGCAAGGTAACCGAAGGTATCAAACGCGAAAGGCACAAACACATGTTGATTCGCCAGACACGCTTCCTCATATTTGCACACCTTCCCTGCAGCAGCATTCGTGGCAGCCTGGCCAGCCCGAAAACCAGAGCCCTTGAACCCCACGAGAGGGGAAACCCCAGTAAGGTCGACACAGGCGTGCTTCCCGTGCTGCCACCCAAAGACAAGGACATCCGCCGGCCGAAGGAAGGAACGCCCGTCCGCTGGGTCCGACAAGAAATTAAGCGGGGCTTCCTTCTTTGCAGATATCCCGGCTCTTCTGAAAATGTCGAATAAGACGTCCCGGACCAGGTCATGTCGGTATTTGAAACCAGGTAGCTCTTTGCAATGGACCGCGTGTTCCCCATAAGCGTCCAAGCATGCCTTACTGCACACTGGACACTTCTCATCATTCGGGTACAGGGGGATCATAAGCCGATATTTTAAAATTGCCCGATATTCGAGTGGCGCCATGTGCTGCCCCAGTCCATCAATGGGGAGGGCCAGGAGAAAATCTTGAGCATGTGGTTGGCGAAGGCATTCCCACACCGCCTTTTCTAAAAAAGAAAATTTAAAATGTATTAAAACTCTAAGTACAGGCTGTTAAAGCTTGGTCTTTAATTTGGTTACTACCCTTGAAGCGTAAGGTACAAGCCCATAGCTCCCGTTCCTTTATGAATGGTTTTTGTTAGGGGGTCGACTTATATTTTACTTTGGATCCAGATTTGTGTATATGAGTTGTCTTTCGATAGCTTTCTTTCAAAATTCAAAAGCCGTCTCTCTCTCTCTCTCTATTTTTATTGTTGTTGCTCTTTCTCTCTCTATATTCAATCTTCTTCAATTTCTCTCTCTCTACAAAGAACCATAAGCAAATCAGAAACCCGGTTCTCCTTTACAAAGAAATCGCCGGTGTTTATCAACGCTGGATACAACCGGTTTGTTGCGCCTACGACGCACTGCTGTGTCGTGGTTCCGGTTTTTCGTCGCCGCCATTATTAATGGCTAGGTGACGGTGGTCGCCGTACGTTGTTGCTCTGTTTCCGACATCGGCTTTCGTGTCCGGTCACATGTCGGAAGGTTGAAGCGGCGGCGATGGGCGGAGTGTTAAATGATTGTTGATCGGAAACCACATACATGTAACATGATGGTGGTTTTTGAAGGCGGTTGTGATTTGTTTTGATGTTCTGTTCTATGGGTTGTCTATGTCGGCGGCTAGCTTCGAATCCCATATGACCCTTAAAATCTAGGGTTTGGTTGTAACTTAAGGCGATGATGACTTTTGTCTGAGCCCGTTTGCATTTTCAGATCTGCTAGCATTGTTCTTGATCTCTATGATGGCACGACCGTCGGTGGCTTCACATCTCTCTCAGCCGTCGGCCGATCTGAGTCCTTTGTCTTTTACTGTGATGTTGCTTCTCTGCTATGATGTTGTCTCTGATGTTTGGATTTGTTGTATCATATCAGATCTGCTCTCATGTTGGCTAAGCTTTCAATGTGGTTGCTATGATGGAGGCTATGATGATCTGAATGGTCTGAGCCTAGAATTCTTTATCATTGGTTATGATGATCAAATATCTAGGCCAGGATTTTAACAATTTTATTGATAATGATCTTTTTGTTTTCAGTTTTCAACAAAATTTCCTACTTTTTGTGTGAAAGAAAAGAGTTATACTATGATTTGTGTGATTATGGGTTAAATTAGGCGATGATTTGTAACCACAGATCTATTTCTGGTCACTAATTTTTAAGACATAAAATTTTTGTTTAATTTCACAAAATACATAAAACATTATACTAAATTTATACTAAATAAAGTGAGATAATGTTGGTTTACAAGGATTGTCTTCCTGGTATGTTTCTAATTTGAACATAAAACACAATTTGTAAGTTTTACTTCTATACGAGATTTTATAGTTTAATATATAAAAAGAAAAACAACACACACTTTAGATATAAAATATAACAAGTATTGAATTGTATTTTATTAAAGTATCAACTGCATAAAAAGTGGAAGGTTGTTATCACATGACAAAAATAAAAATGATTGTGTTGCTTAAGTTTTATGTGGTATTAAGAAACGTTTTTTTAATAGAGATTCAGGTTCAAACAAAAAGATCAGGAAAAATAAAAAATTTATTTTAACTAATTTTCTTATTCTTTTGATTGATTTGATTGGTCAGAATGAAATTAACACCAATATATATGTAGGTTTGACTATAAGATACGTACTTGAAATATATTAATGGTAAAGTGCAAATGAGAAGTATAAAAGTGAGTTGTTAAACGAAAATATATGCACATCTTCATATGGAAGTGATTCGATACGGATAGTTTTATTACAAACGACGCATTGATTTTAAATATGTGATGTAATACAGCTATTATGTGCACTGATATGAACAATTAAACACTGAATATATGAAACCTAACAACTGGATTTATGGGAGAGGTGTTTATACAAAAGTTATAAAAACATGGAATAAGAGGTTAATGAAATTTTTAAAATTGCTTAATACAGTTATTAACCTATATTTTCTTTATTTTATTCACTTTTTTTTATGTTCCCTGACTACCGCAGCAACGCGCGGTCGATCTCTAGTATATATATATATATATATATATATATATATATATATATATAATATTTAAAATACAAGCTACTTATGTCCAATAAAAATAGGAGTGGAAACGAAACCATACAAAAAACACACATTTTAGTAAATATTTTTTAAATCATTCATTTTAATAAATTAATTTTATAATCACACTTATTAAAAAATAAATAATCTAGTTGCTATCACTAGTTGTAGTTAGTTAGACCCGTATCTTTGTAGTTAGCTATGATTAGTTTAATAGAAATTTCAGTCTCAATTACCTTTAATTATTTTTAATCTTTTAACAAACAATGGATGATAGTGTTTAGAGAGATGTTCAAATGAGAAATTTAGTTTGGGTAAAAAATATAATAAGGAATTTCAGACATTGAATCTAATAAAAAATGAATGAGGGGTATTTTAGTCTTACTCATCTTTGTTGACTTTTTATCTACTTTCCTGATTTTTTTAAACATTCATAACTTTAACATACGAATTTTTTTTTTAAATTACACCATAAAAACGAGCATTTTTTATCTTTAAAATGCGTATAGTGTACCTATATAAAAAATAAAAAAAATAAAAATACTCTTTCGGTTTTGATACAATGTTCAGATCATTGTGTTATTGTGTCAAAATGTTCAAATCATTGTGTAATTGTGTCAAAAGTATATATAGTGTTGTTATATATAAAACTAAAAAAAAATTACTCTTTCGGTTTTTGACACCATATGACACAATAATCTAAACATTTTTGACAGAATATGACACAATGATCTGAACTTCTTTAACACAATATGACACAATGATCTGAATATCTTGACACAATGACAAAATGATCTGAACATTTTGATACAATCGAAATAGTTTTTTTTTTATTTGATATATAACAACATTGTACGCGTTATAAAGATAAAAAACGCTCGTTGTTATAGTGTAACTTAACAAAATAAATAATGTCGTATCTAAGAGTTATGAAGGTTTAAAAAATGGAGGAATTTGATAAAAAGTCAAAAATACGTTTCATATTTTGTTTTTTTTAGTTTTTCTTTCTAATTCTACATGGGAAAATTTTGGTTCATAGATCTTTATTTAATTGAAGATCTAATTACTATGATTCATTCTTATCCTTCTTATCCAAACTAAACTTCTCACAATAACCTCACCCGATAGTGTTTACCCCAATTATAACTTATAATCTTTCATATAAGGGTTTGAATTTCGATTTTTCTTCGCAATATAAATCCTTTTTCTTATCTTTCATTTTTTAGTCATTCCAAATTATAAAATATTCTTTAAAACGTATTTTATTTCATGTGTGGCTTGTGTACTAATTTTATATCCAAAGTAGGTTCCTACTGACTTAGTGAAACAATAATGTTATTTGTAAGGTAGTGCTCATAATATTTTCGTATTAGAAAACATCAAATAACATGTACTTTAATCATAAGACATTTTATATTTGTTATTAAATGTCAAGGCTTTCGCATGCATGTATAGACTAAATATCGATTTTACGTTCTACGAATCAAGTAAAAGTCGCTATAACAATATTCATTAATGGCTTTAGGGAAACTAGCTTGTAGTTGTGATATTTTTATGCGAAATTAATGAAATTTGAACATTCAGTTGGACTTGTGAAGTTATGTACGTTTAGTTGTTAGTAGGCACAATGAAACCAATAGTACGTCCATGAATGTAAGCAATTTTATTTTTTTTAATGGCTAACGAATGCTCCGGAAAACCCGGAGACTATTTACACCAGTTGAGCTCATTCCAGGGAAAATCCATCGCGAGCGGCCGGGTGGTAAAACCTGGGAGCTCAGGGATCGAACTTGTGACCTTTCAGCCCCAAGTCTCCCCTCATCGCCAATGCCCCTTCCAAAGTGCTGCCCGTAAGAATCGAACCTGTGTCTCAAGTAGAGAACACAAACTTTCTACCACTACACCACAATGGAAGTTGCATGAATGTAAGCATTTCAATTTTAAAAGAAAGTATAAGCAACATATTTCACTCTTAGGCTATTTGTGATGGGGCGTCATATTGTAAAAAAAGGTAACATGACGCCCCTATAACGCCCCTTAACCGCCCCCGGGGCGCATGTTAGCAAAGGAAGTGACGGGTGTGATGTACATGACGCCCGTTGTGAGTTTGACCCATGTCAAATTCGACCGTTGAACGGTCGAATACCCACATTTAATGTTTTTTTTATTTATTTAAAGAAACCATTTACACACTATATATATAACCTTCATCCTCATTTTTTAAACACAGCCTTTCTACATCTCAATCTTTTTAAAAAAAAAATTATCTCTTCTACTAGAATTCACAATGTTTTCCGGTGGTGGTCCATCATCGAACCCCCGCTTTCAACCGTCGCGACGAACAAACTCCAACGAACACCAACTTCAAGACGATGGTTTGTTCGGGTATTTTGCGAATATCCCCCCCCCCCCCCCCCCGCAACAACCCTTCCAAAATTTTCTTCCCTTCCAAAACTATGGTTTCAACTCCTACTCGGAACAAAACTACCAACCCTTCCAAACAACGCAAGGTTTTCTTGGCTTAATCTCCTACTCAAACTCGACCATCTCCATCTTCCCAACCGTCTCCACCTCCCCAAGAAACCGTAAATGTCGAACCCGACGTCGTACCGGAGATGCAAGAAGAGATGGCATGCACGACCCGTGAGAACACAAAAATCTCACAAGAAGAAAGGTTCCAAAGAGCCGAGGCAACGAAAGATTGTACAACAATGGACCGAGGAGGAGGTGGTGGTGCTAGCTCAAGCATGGCTCGACACTTTGGAGGATCCCATCCACGGTAAAAGAAAAATTGTTATGTTTATTCGCTTTTTTTTTAAATTTATGTAATGTTATAAAATGTATAATTTTATGTTTAAATTGAGTATATAAAAATCTTAACTTTTTTTTTTTAAAATTTGTAGCTAATAATCAAGATAATACAGCATTTTGGACGAGCATTCGTCGGAAATGTTTTGACGAGCTAAAAAAGGAGTCATACTGAGCTAATGACTCGTTGTTGGGGAAGTGGACAGAAATGAACAAGAGGATGAAAGCTTTTTCCAACATCTACGGTCGAATTAAAAATAGTAGGCTGAGCGGTGCAAACGACGCCGATGTCATCGAAGCGGCTTTTGAACTTGAGATTGCTAGGCCGCTTAGTCGGGACAAGGCAAAGGCACGGGCGAAGGCGAAGCGAACATCCTCATCCTCGACTAGTCGAGCGCCCTCGGACTATACCGCCCACTAAGAAGAAATGAAGGACCGATTCGATCGCTTGTTGTCAATTAATGTGCAACAAGTTAGTGCCGTAAACATTCGGCAAAAAGAAAAAGACTTGGCGAGGCTCATGGAACCGCTCCCGAATGAAGAACCCGCACGAAACCTCACGTTGTAAATCCGAGATGATATTAAGGAACGATATGGGCTTTAGTTTTTTTTTTTAATTCGCATGTATTGTATTTTTTTTAATTTTCATGTGTGGTGTTTTTTTTTTTAATCTCCTCTTCCTTTTTGTTTTTACAAATCTGGACGATTCTCATCCTCCTCATCTTCTAAAATCTTCAATATTTTCAATTACTTTCTGATTAGATTCCCATTTCTTCATATTCAGATCGAACCCTTGAATAACCTTGATTTCTTCACTTCAATGAATCTTCCTCAAAGCGAACAGATCATCATCATCGCCATCACATTTTTCTTGGGTTTTTGTTGATTTCTTTAATATATCAATCGGTTAAATCGTATTTCATAAATGAAGATTTGATTTAAAGATTGAAATGGTATTTCAGAAATGGGGATTTGATTTACGCTTCAATTTGTGTCGGATTGATCGAAAAGTTTGTATATTTATTTGGATTGATGCTTCAGTTTGTGTATTTTAATTAACAAGTCTTTTGGACCCGTGCATCGCACGGTTGTATTTAAAAAATAATAATAATAATAAAATACATCAAACATCTTCAATTTGTTACATCAAGATAAAATAAAGGCAATGAATTAAATTTAAAGTCAGACAAAATCATGATTAAAAGGTAGAAATTGTAAAAACAATACAAATTTGAAAATATAAATTTATACACTACATTTAAAGTTTCGTTTGTAACTTTTCCATCCTTGTCGAATATAAGAAGTTTGATATCCATGCGTCGCACGACTGGGGTTTAAAAAAAAGTAAAAAAAATTGACACTTAATCGCAACGTTATGAAACTACAACACATAAAACTTAAAAGAAATTTCGGTATAAGTATCATGTCATGTGTGCAAACTAAGAAACAAAAAATAAAATCGCAACGTTATGAAACTACAACACATAAAACTTAAAAGAAATTTCGGTATAAGTATCATGTCATGTGTGCAAACTAAGAAACAAAAAATAAAAAAATTTAGCAGCAAGAAGAATGCATTATTATGAAGCCATTAGAAGTTGTTCAGTGCAAAGAGTGTATTGTCTGTGCATGTAGCACAAACACAAATACCTCAAAAACATTGAATTGATCTCCTAATACTTTGCCTCAGTGCCTCCTAAGATCTTGTAAATTTTTGCCGCCTCAACATTATTTGGTGGGGGTGAATCATTTCTTAATTCACTCACCGAATAACAAATTTCCTGACAAAAAATATCACTAATAACATAAGCTAATACAACCTAAAGTAAGTAAATAACAAATCAATCAAACAAAGGAACTAATTGGTTCCATGTACAATTCGTTTTGATAATATTAAACCGAGTAATAACATAATAGCATAAATATACCACTCTAACAGTGGACTTTTGTAAATGTGTTGCTTAGTTATATCTAAACATAAATGTCGTATAACTCTCTATGCATTATAATATATTTTATTATTTACCTATGTTCAAGTAATTAAGATGTTTTTAGAAACAGGTAACCCCAATGACGATGCATAATATTGAAGTGCTAAAAGTTTTGCATTTATAAATCGAGCCCCTTCAACAAAAAGGGCCAAACCAAAAGGGTTGAGGGTTATCTTTTAGGCATCGAAGGCCTGACTCCAAAAAACCACATTCACAAACCAAAGACCTGCATGTATTAAATAGTCTTATATTTGTAAGTGGTAACATTATCTAAAGGTGATATATCTTATGCCCATACATACACACACAAAGATTAAACAAAGGACAAATATTAATAAACCGATTGAACACACCAAGAGAGACATACCTCTAAGCTTCCATAATTGCAATAAGTCTACAAAAACTAAACCAAAGTTCATATATTCTTTATCTATAAGCAAGTTAATAGATAGCGGTCTCATGAATAAGATCAAAAATTTAAAGGTCATACATTAGTACATTGAATCGGATGCTTTATGCGAAACCTAGTGATTCTTCTGATTCTTCAGCGAAGTTGTTGCTTAAGAAGAATTCTCACTCGCCTTACTTCATCAGCAAAATTGTTGCAAATAACAGGAACATGTACATAAGCACAAACACAAACAATTAAAAATCTTTTGCCATTACTATACAAAGAAACTAAACCCAAATGCAGCAGAAACAAATCAAAATAACAATTGTATAGGGGGAAACATAGAGACTTTTGAAGCGGAAGAAGATACGGGAAAACATAGAACAAAGGCAAGTAGCAGGTAATTATCATCAAGAACTTTTTTCCCTTACAAAAACGGTACTTCAAATAAATCGGCATGGAAATGAAGTAATTAACAGGCAAGAACATTTTTGTACTTTATAAATCATCACGTGTAATAAGCATTATACCATTCAAACACGCCAAAGACCAAAGTACGTACTTGACTACAATAAAAATAGAGGCTTATAGGTAAAAGTGCACGTTTAATAAGCAGGAGCCACTCAAAACCTCTAAAGTTCTTATCATAAAAATTAAAAATGAACCATCCAAATAGGCTGAACACAACTCTTAAATTACAACAATATGGCATGCAGTTTAGTAATATAATAACATGATGCAAGCCTAAACCAACATACAAATTGTCATCCTAAATTATAAAATCAGATTTACATACACACACATAAACACATGTGGATATATAAACCTCATACTCTATATTTACATACACACAAATAATCTAAAATGATTATTTTACTACCTTTTTCTGTTAATTTGATTAGTTCCAGCAATATATTCATCAAAATCAGATAAATTTGATTAGTTCAGGCAATAGATTCTTACCTTCTTTCGAGAAGCTAACACATGTGAGCCTCCCATCGACCACACTTATGAAGGATCACCACGAATGTGGGTCATATCTTCCTCGCACTTTAATCAAAACTTCTATCAGCAACAATTAACTTGGTTGCAACGTGATCATAGTCTCAAATATTTAGTCTAGAAAGTCAAATCATGTAACTCTCTTTCTTCAAAACCATAAATCCCTGTAACATGATGCTCAAAATCACCAAAGAAGAATAAAAGAAGATAAACCGACAAAAAGAGAAACAAACATACCGTTCAACAACCTAAAAAGCAGAAACGAAGAGCTGAGTTATGCTAATAAGCATCTAAGAACATGCATACAAACAAAAAAAAAAGCAATTAAAAGTCGAATGAAATATAGTTATAAAAATTAGGGTTCATAGCTAAACAAATACACATCAGATCTGTAGAATAAACTGATTGATGAAGAAAGTACAAACAATTGAAGTAGTAATACCACGATAACATACTTTGAAGGCTGGAGCGAAGATGACAGATTTAGGGCTTTGACATAACCGTTCCAGACTTCAACATTAATCATTGCCATCAAAATAAAAACAAAGACTGGCCTCACACAAACATGAACGAATGAAAAGAATTGTTGGGTATATCCTGCATAAACAGCAAACCTAAACGAAACCCCAGGTCGAATCGGTAATCGGAAATCAGAAACTTGCTACCTCATTTGAAATCGGAAAACCCAAACCCGTTTAAATCGAAAATCCTTTAATTCAAAGCTATGTTTAAATCGGAAAATCCAAAACCGGCCCATTTATTTTCCTGCATAAAAAGAATCGATACAGAGGAAGATGATTTTGCATAATGTGCGAAGATCATACCTGCTTGAAGCGCGGATTAGGGTTGAAGCTCGTGGAGTCCACGAAATCGCCGTAGGGAAGAGAGTGGGATTAAACAGACGGGAATGAGTGGGGACGAAGAGAATTAGGGCTTTGATGGCTAATTGCTCGATCGGATTTTCTTCCGGGTCATAAATATCAGCTTATAATTTTGCTGGGTTTTATTTAGGCGGGAAATTGACTCCAGGGGAGACTGTGGTGATGCCATGTCAGCATCTAGAAATTCTTTTATTAAAGTATATGATATGATATGATGATATGATATGATGATATGATATGATATGATGATATGATTGATTGAAGAGTAAATTACATAAAAGGTCTTTTATGTATTACCTAAATTTCGGATTAGGTCCTTTAACTAAAATAAGTACACAAGACAATCTTTATATTTTATACTTTTTACGAAGAAGGTCCTTTATCACTAACGGTGTTAAATTGGTCCGTTAAGTAGGGGGCAATATCGTCATTTATTATGTCTAATTATATAACTCTTAAAAATAAAAATAGGAAAATCCTAATTAAAATCATCAGACATATCTTCCTTTCTTTCTTCTAAGTAGCGATTGGGGCTCCAAACAATGATCTTGTTCATCGATCTTCTCTTCTTATTTGGAATTAGATTCGCCAAATTTCCAGTCACGAGAGCTGTGAGTGCTTATTCTATTCCAAATTTTCTCTTTTTCAGTGTATACAGTATTGCTTTTTTCATTGAATCATCAACAAGAGGTGGAATCATTGATTCCCATTCTAGAGACTTCATTTGTTGTAGGTATCCTGATGGTAAATTTGTTCATGGCTGGAATAGAAGTTTAGGGCGTGATTCAAAAAGAATTGAATCCTTACGGAAGTCGCAAGCCTGCGCAAAATGCCTTTCATAGAACACCAATTCTAAGCCGTCATTTTGAGTTCTAAAGGTAGTGTAAGCACCTGAAATGTGTATGAAGTCCGACAGCTTCCCTACCAAATATATATCACATTTGAACCACATTTCAAGTTACGTGATCACTTAAAACTATCTTTCCATTGGGATGCATATTACTTATGAAACATGTCATATAGCTTCTGGTCCTACCTTTATAACCCATTTTCTCCCTTTTCTTTTTCATCCCATTATTAAATTTAGAGTATTGTGCTATGAAGATGAACAATCCAGGAGTAAAACAGAAGGATTGATGTTCGATAGCCTGAAACTAAAATTAAGCATTATGAAAGGTGGATTCAAACTCCTATCAGCTACTACAAGAAAATTAAGGGCTTAATGTAGTGTTTATGCAGAATCAATAGCTTCTAGAGCTTTATCTATAGGCAAGGAAAGAACATGGTTCTTAAGTTGGATCTATCATTTGTCGAAGGTGATGATGATCGTAAGTGATTTTGAGAAGGAAAGAAGAGAACGATCGAAGCAGCAACAGCGCACGAAGAAATCAAGAGAACGATCGGACGTGATTTTGGGAAAATATGAGATATATTTGATTTTTAGGGTTTTTTTAATAAACATTGTAAAATGACGAAATTGCCCCTGACTTAACGGATCAATTTAACATCGTTAGTGATAAGGGACTTTCTCCGAAACAAATATGAAATGTAAAGGATGTCTAGTGTACTTTCTTTAGTTAAAGGACCTAATCTAAAATTTATGTAATACATAAAGGACCTTTTGTGTAATTTACTCCAACAGAAATATGCCACCACATCACCGCCACCGCCGCTGCTCATGCAACCACCTCACCGACAAACTCGAGAACATCTTTTTAATCTGGTGTGCTTTGTGTTGACTGTTGATTGCCATCTTCCGTCGATCTTGTTTAGAGATTTCAATTTTTAGGTTTATCAGATTAGAATGGTTTATTGTTTGAACATAATTCGATCTCACCGTCATATATTGTTGGTCCCTTCCAGTGAGCGTTGTGATGGTGTGGGAGTGGTGGTTGTGGTGGCGATGGTGGTTTGGTGGTTGTGGCGACGAGAAATTAGGAAGGGGGTGTTAAACGAGATCAGTGGCTGAGGCTATAGAGGTTTCCGCGGCTCCGGTGCGGTGTTGTTAGGCGGCGGTGAGGTGGGGGCTGGTGGTGAGTAGTGTGGGAATGGTTGACAGTGCGGTGTGATTAACCTTAACTCATAAAAAATATCTAACATATTTTTTATTTTTTAATTACTTTAAGTGAATGACATAATAAGTCCTTTACTTTTAATAAAACATTCAAATCAATTATATGCATATTAATAATTTGTACTTTAGATGAAAAACAAAAGTACCCCTGGATTTAACAGAGGTTCTCTAACAGAGTGAGTGTTTTGTACTGAATTTACAATAAACCTATAGCACAGAACGTCCTATGCAAAAAGTTTTATTTTGGAGGATTTTACAATTTGTCCCAAACCATAGGGACGAAATTTGCAGTTAACCCTTTACTTTATTTTTAAACGGCAAATTTTTTGTACACCAAATATTTGAACGGCAAATTTTTTGTACACCATCAAAATACCATTAGGCCAAAGACCCTTTGATAAGTTATTTACTATAAGACATTTTTCATATTGACCCATTCTCATATTCATAAATTTCAATCACCTTAACTTTTATAAGTTCTTGGAATAATAGTTATAACTTACTATATATCAAGGCCTATTTAACCGTTAAAAAATGATAGTTTTGTTCCCACAAGATTATGGCAATCATATTCGATCATGGGTACCACTTAAATTCTTCAATATTCCAACTACATTTTTAAATAATATCTAAATTTTAATTTTTTTATCACAATATATAATTATCCAAGTAGTATACCCCAAAGCAAGTTCCCACCAAGGAAACCACATCATACTCTCTCAATGTGGTTTCCTCCCATCACATTTGCTCTCTTCCTGACCCTCCTATACTCCACCACAAATGCCATCACCAACAAAAACCAATTCAATAAAAATTTCATCAATGACTTCATATCTATTCAAAACCAAGCCCGGACCACTCTGCGTATGCCGCCGCTCGTTTGGGACACCAAACTTGCGCGCTACGCAGATGTGTACGCCAAACGAAGACAACAAGATTGCCTATTGAAGCATTCGAACGGGGCTTATGGAGAGAATATCTTTTGGGGTAGCGGAGACGGGTGGAACCCCGCTCAGGCGGCAGCGGCATGGGTTGCCGAGCGGCGGTGGTACAGCTATGGGTCGAATTCGTGCAATGGACAAGAGTGTGGGCATTATACACAAATCATTTGGAAGACAAGTAGCAGAATTGGATGTGCTAGAGTGACTTGTTTTCAAGGTAGAGGAGTTTTTATGATTTGTAATTATGATCCTCCTGGGAATTATATTGGTGAGAAACCTTATTGATTTGATCACATGCTTTGTATACACACATTTATATTTATGTGTGTGTTTTTCCTGCGTTTATTTATTTATTATCGAGTATTCTTTCAAATCTATGCCTATTTTATATTGATCAATCTTTTTATAGGTTACATGGTTACATGTGACGCTAATTAATGATCATTTTTCTTGGCCTAATTATAAAATATAAAAAAAAAACATGATTACATTTATATACAATTGCAGTTTCATCTTTTATGTTCAGAAGCGCAGTAATTATTATCTATGGTAACATGTTATTTCAGATTAGATACTTTAACCTAACAGATGTTAGAAAATTCAGTTAGTTTTAGGTCAAATGATAAATTTACCCTTTGAGAAAAAACAAAAATATAAGAAGGATAAACTATAAACTATTAGGTCCTGTTTGGTTCAACTTATTTTTGGCTTAATCTGATCGAATAAGACATTTTTGTCATATGGTGTTGTTTGGTTCGAATGTCTGAATGGAAATTGTCTGACCGAAAAAGACATTTTTGTCTGTTTCATCATGCCCCAGTTTATTGCTGTATGAAAAAGACAATATCGTCTTTACCATACAGCCTCTTATTCATTTGTTGCTAAACGAAAAACACGAACCAAACAGCCCCTTAGTACGAGAACTTGTTATGTAATTTCACTACCCTTCAATTCAAAGAACAGTGTCATCATCTCTTAATCCTAATCTTCCTAAAAGGAAAAACACAACGATAAAGAAAATGGTTCTGTCAAGGAGACAAGGATTGTTTTGGTTCATAGATTGCGGTTTTGTTACAGATTTTGACAGGTGCTGCTGCTGTATAATTATTATATGGGTCAAACAGTAAATGTTTAATTATCAATGATCCCTAGTTTAATTGGCTAAGGTGAGTCACCTAAAGATATTGATGACCAAATTTACCATTCAAAAAAAAAAAAAAAGTAAATGTCTACAATCTGTTGGGAAAAAACCATTACAATTCGTTGGTGAAAAATTCAACATTGGATCCAACTTACAATATGTACTTATGTAGTTGTTGGGAAAACTATTTGAACTTCCATAAATGGGTCGATATGGGACCAACTCAATTAACCCATTCAATTTCAATTAACCCATTCAATTTGGTTGCTTTAAATTGTATATAAACAAATAACTTTGAGGTTAATCACGCCCCCTACCTACACCCCCACTAGATATCTTTAACCTTAATCTTACTCCTCCACGACATCCTATCATCGACTATATCCTCAAAGATTGCAAGTCCAACAAATCTTGTCTAATGCGCTCGCCCCAAGTCAGTTTTAGTCAGCCTCTCCCCCTACGCCCCTCAACCGTGATGGAATCAACTGCTCTAACCGGTACCGTCGACAGCCTCCTTTTAACGTGCCCAAACCATCTCAATCTTCCTTCACGTATCTTCTCTGAGATACACACAACCGTAAACTTTTCCCGAGATACTTCATATCTAATTCTGTCCAACTGAGTGTGCCCAGTACCACCTCAACATCCTCATCTCGGCGAATTCCAGCTTGCGCACTTGAGTCTTCTTGATGGCCCAACACTTAGAACCATAAAGCATTGCCGGTCTGATGACAACCTTATAGAATTTTCCTTTTAATTTTATAGGGAACCTCCTGTCGCACAAAACACCTGTGGCAGCTCGCCATTTGCACAATCCCGCACAAATGCGGTGAGCCACATCGCTATCAATACCCCCGTCAGTTTGAACAAACGAGCCCAGATACTTAAACTTGGTAACAGGTGGGACCACCTGGTTATCCTTAATGTTGATCGCTCCGCTGAAGTCACAATGCAGATATTCGGTCTTAGAACGACTAATCCTTAGACCTTTGGATTCTAAGGCAATTCTCCACTCCTCAAGCTTTTTGTTAAGCCTTCATTTACTTTCCGCGACAAGCACAATATCATCAACGAAAAGCATACACCACGGAACTACCTCCTGGATCGTCTTGGACAACTCGTCCATGACCACAACAAAAAGAAACGAGCTCAACGCCGACCCTTGGTGAAGGCCCACCCCTACAGGAAAAGAATCTAAATCCCCCACTGGCGAGTGAACACGAGTCTCTGTTCTTTCATACATATCCCTGATATGGTCTATGTATTTCCCGGGGACCCCTCTACCCTCAAGGCTATCCCAAATCAACCTTCGAGGAACGTTATCGTAAGCCTTTTCAAGATCAATGAACACCATATGCAAATCGTGTCTCTTTTCTCGATATTTTTCCATTAATTGCCTTACGATGTGAATCGCCTCTATGGTGGACCGCCCAAGCATGAAACCAAATTGGTTCACAATAACATAAGTTTCCTGCCTGATTCTAGTCTCGATGACTCTTTCCCAAAGTTTCATGGTATGACTTAGCAACTTAATGCCCCTGTAGTTCCCACAACACAGTGCGTCTCCTTTGTTCTTGTAGACTGGGACTACAACGCTAGACCTCCACTGATCTGGCATCTTACCGCTTTTGAAGATAGCGTTGAATAGGGTGGTCAACCACCGAACTCCTTCGTCCCCCAAACACTTCCACACCTCGATAGGTACGTTGTCCGGGCCAACTGCCTTCGCCCTTCCCATCTTCCTAAGGGCACTCTTCACCTCCTCTTATGTGATAGCCCGACAATAACAGTTACACAGATGCCGTTGATGCGTTAGCGAGTCATCAATCTCTTCATTGAGTGTCCTCCAACCATTAAAGAGATTGTGGAAGTAGGTTTGCCATCTCAGCTTGATGTCCTGATCCTTGACTAAAACTTGACCATCATCACCTTTCACAAACTTCACAACACCAAGATCTTGCCTTCTACGCTCCTTAGTTTTGGCAATCTTAAACATAAAGTCTTCTCCCTCCTTAGTCTCCAGTCGATCGTACATTCGCTTATAAGCTGAGGTCTTTGCCTCCGAAACTACGAGTTTCGCCTCCCTTTTGGCTTTCTTGTAGTCCTCACTTTATCTCGTGTGTTCCTCTTCATTCGTGCAACCCAAAAGCTCCCTAAAACATCCTTGTTTGACCTTAACTTTTTCCTGCACAATCTCATTCCACCACCAAGAATCACGAAGTCCGCTCGACTTACCAGATGTAACCCCAAGGATCTCCCTAGAGATGGTGATCGCCATAGCCTCCCACAACTGGTTTGCATCCCCGTCTGAATGAGTAGATGTCGCCGAGATGATCATATCTTTGAACAAAGTACTATTCTCGCCCTTCAGATTTCCCCACCAAATCCTTGGTCTGAACTTCCCCACCCTACTGGTCAGGTTTTTCCTCATGACAATCTCTGCCACCGGATATTGGTTTAGGTTGTCAGATTTCCCCACCGAATCCTTGGTCTAACTTTAACTAAAGTTATTAAAAAAAAGAAGCAAACTTTCAATGTTTAAAGCAATCAAATCCAGCCCTGTCAACTGAATTATATAAAATAAACCTAACCTAACAACCTAAACCAACAAAATCGAATAAAAGTTATGAAAATTTTACAACTAAACATGTAGACTAAGTACAACATATAGGTTGGGGGGGGGGGGGGATATAAGTTTCCTAAAAAATTAACCAAGCTGCATAACAAATAAGAAAATGGGCAGAATTATGTACAACAATAACAAATCACACATAATTATTACATAGGTGAAAAGATGAAACAAAAGAAGTAAATATTTGTGGCATAAGAAACGAAATGAAGCAAGAAATGTAGGAAACATGTTTTCCTTACACCTGAGAGGCTCTTATAACACTAAAGCACGATGACCTGCAAGGACAAAATAGAATTTTCTTCAATTCACATAAATCCAAAACACATAAATCATGAAAGGGTGACAACATGATGTTAATCTTATGTAAATATGAAGAGTTGTGAGGTACGGAGTGAAGGAAGAGAACCTGAAATTGAAAGCAACGATCTCGCCTCCGCTGATGCCGGAGCAGTAAGTAAATGAGTATGAGCAAATGGCGGGTTTTTGTCCTTCTCCACCGAGCTCCCTAACCACCAAATGATGCCTTTGTTGAATCAAGCTGAACTCATCCATTGTAGAATTCATCCCTAACTCGATAACTGGAATCAACATTCAGCATCACAAGTGTAATTCCCATTCGGGGCCGTTTTTCACTCTGTGTAGATGTCAAGACATATATATTTATAGGTAAAGTGAAGAGTTATTAACAGCAGAACCCCGCACAAAACCTATGAAAGAATTATAAAGATGAATCTCAAGCTCAAGCTATTCATAGAACACACAGTTGTAGCTTAATGACACCCACCTAATCCTATCATAACATAATTACAAACAAAATAACAAAGATCAAGTAAGTAACAATTTCTCAAAAATTCAATACCCTCATTGTGGATATCCTTTTTCTAAAGAAACGTGATTTCGATCCTCTTAAAACTCTTCAGATAAAGCATCTACTGAATTACACAAACAACATCCTAGCAGCACACAAAATAAAATGCTAATTACAACTTCGAGTACAACATACCAATTCACAGATTCATAGCCTAATTGATTCTCACCCAAAGATTGAATAACTGTAACTTTATTCCAATTAAACGAAGTAATACTGCAACGAAAGTTACGTAGAAAGAAAAAACCGGATTTGGGATCTTACAGAACCGAGTTTTGAGTTCCTCCTGATTGTTGTGTGAAGTCAACGAACACGGTGAACTGGAGATTTATCAAACATTCCATTCGGCGGTGGATCATATGAAACTGAGAGAGATATAGGAACTAAAAGTCAGAAGAAGTGAAGGTGATATGTAGAAAAAAATAGGGTGAGATACGGAAAAAACATAGAAAAAAAAAAGAGTTTGGTCTATATTTAAAAAATCCATGTTTTAGTTATGTACAATTGTACGTGGCCTTATCAAGAATAAAGAGTCGAGATGGTCTAAAAGTTCTTACATTGGATGAAGATGGAAAACTTACATACCAGACTTTAAATGTTGTATATAAATTTGATTTTTCTAATTTATAATTTTTTTTATTTTCATTAATTTTAAACAAGTAGTTTATTTACTGTTAAAACATAGTTCTTTATTTTATTTCTATAATTTTAACCACAACACTTGTGTAACACACCTCAAATTACTAATATATATATACATACACACATATATATATATATATATATATATATTGTACTAGGTTAGTAGTCCGTGTACTATACGGACTGAATTTAGGTTTATGATATTAAATAAATAAAAATAAAAAACGATTAAACTTTCAGACCATGCGATGTACTAGGTGTTAAAGGCCATGATATTTAGGGTGCATAAATCTAATGGCATGATGATTAAACTTTCAGACCATGCGGTGTACCAGGTGTCAAAGGCCTCATCACGGTGCGGTCACCGCCCCTCTCTTGCGCCATCCACCGATGTCATATTCTTCACGCAAAAAATATTGCGTTATACCAGGAATTGCACCATTTAAACTTTAACATATCACATTTTCTTATAATATATTAAATACGAATATTTAAAAAGTAAAACAAATAATAATTAAATACTCCACCACATCATACTATATCATCATATAAAGTACTAGTTGGCGTGATGCGTGCATTGCGCGCTTGCTGTTGTGAACCGCGTGAACACTATTGCGTTTGCTGTGGTGAACCGCGTGAACACTATTTTTTAATTTTACCGTTTGACCCAGTAAAAATGAAATTTTTACCATATTTCATCTAGAAAGCGTGGACTCTTTTCATATAGGGCCAGGTAACGGCCATTAATGGTGGTTTACAAACCGTTTGGCCTTATATGCTGAAATAACTTGTAGCATTCTAATAAAGTTTTCAATGCTTAAATAACTTGTATATACAGCTTGGTTGGAAGTACTTTACAAATACTATTCACTTAATGAAACGATCAAAAGAAACCATAAAAAAAGATAAAAACGGTTACTATTCACTTCAAATACTATTTATTTAATTGTCTCTTGTATATATTTACAAGATGGTAATACTCTATCTATGTATGTGTATGTGATCCAATCATTATCGTTAATATGATCACCACACCACGTCAATTTAGATATACTCATACGTTTGATTATTGATGTAACATGGAAAAAGGTAAAATGAAATGAAATCTTGCTTTCGTGTGACATGTGCTCTTGAGTTTAGTGCCTACCGGCAGGCTTATAAAATACTCCCATTTCTCCGAATCTCCATATCCACAGGAACAAAGTCTTCAACCTCGAGAACCTTCCTCAGTCAAAGTCAAAATAGATCTCCCCTTCCCTTCCCTTCCCCTCACTTTTTTTCTCCATTCATCAATTCTGACCGCATTCTTCAGTTCTATCAACCACTTCTTCTTCCTAATCCAATCCGCCCTTCGTCAAATCTGGTTCGATCCGAAATCTCTATTTGCCCTATATATTTGGGGTTCCGATTAATCAATCGTCGTTTCTCTCATTTTCTTCCTCGATTAGCACTTACACTGACCCAACAAAACTTTGATTTCTTTTTGTTGTTCTTTTCTCTTTCTCTCTCAGAGGGATATTCATCCAAGTTATTTGATTGATGGAGGGAGGTGGTGTGGTGTCATCGGAGAAGCAGAACGCAGAA
The DNA here is from genome assembly GCA_039602395.1 of Deinandra increscens subsp. villosa. Lineage (NCBI taxonomy): Eukaryota > Viridiplantae > Streptophyta > Magnoliopsida > Asterales > Asteraceae > Deinandra > Deinandra increscens. Next base: position 115,433,249 of record JBCNJP010000007.1, on the reverse strand, counting down.
CCTCCGGCGACGTCTTCTTATACTTATTGGGTGAGAGACGTTAAAAAAGATGCTGCACCACTCCCTGTTCCTCGGAAACTCACTGATCAGGATCTTTCTGTTGGCTCTAATCATCTGGGCTCTGCTTGGAATAAGGTAATCTTTTGTATGTGTTATAGATCTGTGAAATACTTAATTGATTGATTCTAGACGGATCCAGGATTTATGGGGCGGAAAATAGGTTAGGTTATTGTATCTTTTGATATATTGACTATGATGATGATTATAATTTCAAACTCTCATTGAACAAACATGTCATTAAGATTAAGAAACTCTGAAGTTTTTCATAGATGAATGCCGAATTTATTTTTATTAGCCCACATTGGAATTAGGGTTGGTAGATTTCAGATTTTTGGCAATAGGGTATCACACATTGGATGGTCATGCACATGGAAAAGAACTACTGACTGTTGTTGATCAATGTAGGTTCGAATCTTTGAATATGCGTTTTCTTGTTTTGTTTTGTTTTTATTTCAATGCTTTGCTCAAGAAGCCCACTAACTTTAGTAGTTTAAGTTGTTTTTGGTTGGAACTTGAGTGATAAAAATCCAACCTAAAATTGTTATGTTGAGTTGATAGAAATCTGATGAGTGACATAAGTGGAAAAACAACAAAATCCTCGATACGCTACTGTTGTTGATAGAAGCTAGGCGGATAGTTCAAGAAATTTTCTTGAGGCTAGGGGTGTGCATGAAACCAAAAAAACCGAACCTACATAGAAATTGACGGTTTTGTGTTTAACCTTCCTAAAAACCAAAATTTCGGATCGGTTTCCGTTTTAAATAAAAAAAATCTGAAAAACTCAACCGATTCATAACAACGGAACCGATCCAATCCATTATGTATGTATGTGGATTTTAATTTTCAAATTTTACTAACTAATAATGATTAGGAGTGTCTTGGAAGTTGAATTTTGGAAATGTCTTTGAGATTATATCATTATGGATTTGTTTGAGATTGGATCGTTATGCAACGTTATGGATTTTTAACTTTTATTTTGAATATTATTAGTTCATATTGTAGCTCAATAATTTTAGGCCCAATTGCACACTAGTCAATTTATCTATAATTAAAAAACAAGTAAGCCCGAAGTTAATATTATGAATTTTTTTTCGGCGCAAAAGTTCATAGGCCAAGAAGGCAAAACCCGAAAAAACCAAATCCAAACCGTAACCCAACTGAAAACCTAAAATTGCGAAACCGAAAAAACAGAATCCAAATGAACTTGAAAACCTTAAAAACTGAAGTCTCGTTTTGGATTTGGGTTTAGCCAAAAACTGATCCAAACCGATCCATGCACACCCACCCCTAACTGAGGCTAGGTGGAATAATTCAAGAAATTCTCTAGGCTTGGTAGACTAAAGAGGGCCTATCCAAAAAAATGAAGCAAGGCAACTAAACTTGATTTCAGCTATTGTTCAAAGAATGGATCTATAATTTCTTATTGCATTTGTCAAGAACTTAATTCGTTACTCATTTTGGAAAAGAAGCAAGGAAACTGCCCTTGATTTTCTATTTAAAATGGGCATTTGTTAATATGTGCCCTCTTCCTCCCCATAATCTCCATGTCACGTTCCCATGCACCTGTTTATTTCTGCATTTCCTTTTATGTACCTATGCTGTTGTACATTACTTTTCCTTAATTCATCTTTAGTGCAGGTGACAAGTGGTAGGGGGTTACTCGTCTGATTAGTTTCTTATTAGTATTTGTAAGGTTATATAATAAGGTTATATAACAGGCCTTTGGATTGGTTGATTTATCAATATTTGATTCCCAGAAAGTACTCTGTTTCTTCTATTCAATGTTCCCTTCTGTTTTAGTGAAGATACACAACATGCTAAAACTGCTACAAATGTTAAAACTATTTTTTGTTTCAAAAAAATTTCTGCTAATTACATTGGAACTTAAAGGTTTGATTTGAGGTGCCAAATTTGTGCAGAAAAGGTCACAGAAAGTATATGAAAGTTACTTGCCTTGACTTGAAATAAATCACAGTTCAATGATATTTTGGAATTTGATTAGGGCATAGAAAGACTTATGAATCAATCATGTATGAAGTTGTCTAAAACTCTCAGTTATCTCATCCCTGCAATCTTATAAATTTCCTTAATTTTTAATATTCATTGTATTTGCAATTAAGTATGTGTTTTTGGATATCTTTATTTTTCATATTAGAAGTGTAGAATTTGATGTAGAAACCACATACTGAGCTTATTTGTGTCTAAACATTGGGTAAATGATGCTAGAAACCTATGAGAAATACTAAAAATTTATATAATATTTCATTTGTCTATGAAAAGTTGTTCGCCTTTTCACGTCACGACTTGCTCAAGACCCTGTTGCCTCTGCTCACCTTGTGCTTTTTAAAACCAAGTCTACATGTCAAGATTATAAATAAGTTGGTTTTATTGTGTTCTTTTTCTTTGAGTTCTTGCTTTATGTTATTTTCATTATCTGCTCAATTTTTTTATCATCAAATTCTGTAAAATATAAGACTTATAGAAATCTAATCACATATGCTTTTATAGGCTGGAACATGGGAGGAGAAAAACTTAAATAAATGGGCAACTGATAGAATCAAGGTTCGTTTCTTTATTGCAGATGCTTATGTGGTTGACTTTTGTTCCAGTCAAAATCTGAATGTATATATCTTCTAAATTCTGTTTGCCTCCTTTGTACTACTTCAGGAATTAGTTCTGTCGGTTGGTTCATTGGAGTTCTCTTCTGGGAAGGCAGAAATTGCAGAAGTATCGAGATGCATAGGAGATGTGAGTATTTTTCTCAGATGTAGTCAAAGGGGGCAAGTTGGGCAGTTCGGGTAAAGTGTCAAAATGGGTCGGGACGGTTTGGGTGGAACCCCTGAAGCTTTGTTTTCGTCTTTCATGTATTATGTAAATTATAAATGGTATACTATTAAATATGATCTCAAAAACTATATTGGTTTTTATAATAAGATCAATATCTGTTTGAAGTAAAAGTACAATCTGAAATGACAGGTTAATGACACATTTATTTGCTTAAGCATTTGAATGCATGTTAAAAGTGGTCTTTTGTATATATTCAGTTTTGTTATGTTTCCATTTCATTTATTTGCTTAAGTTTGCAGGCATTTTTGGTGACTGTAAGGAACAAGAAGCGTGTTGGGTATACATATGAAATAACATTAAAAGTCAAAGGTAAGTTTCCTGTCCTGTTGGACTCTTAGTGGATGCAATTTAAACCAATTTCTTCTTTTTGAAAACTGCAAATCACACACTCTCTAAACCTGCTCCGAAATCTATACCAAAGTCCATCATGGGACTAAAACTCTCAACCACTTCGGGAGAAACACCTTTATTAGACACCCTAATACTGATATTGCTAGGTTACAAGCCTTTTGATAACCGCTTTACTTGAAATTAGTAAACTTGGGGTATGTTTATTTCTAACCACTCGAATTGGAAATGGTCAATCGGGTCCAGCATAGGTGCTATATTTGCACAAAATCATCTCTTTAATCAATTTATTTGAAACTAGATATTATCTTATTAAAGAAATCTTATACTCAAATTTAAGTATTCTTTGAAATAAAAGTATTCAACCTCTACCCAACCAACCTGACCGGTCAGTTTTACCAACTCTGGTTAATTTCTATGCTTAGAATGGGAAGTTTTGTGAGCAGGTGAATGGCTTGTTGGAGGAGAAAAGAAAAGGTTTAGCGGCAATTTGGATTTAGCAGAATTCTCGTTCGGGGAACTGGATGATTTGCAGGTAACCTTTTCACACCATATTTCAAAGTGAATTAGGAACCTTGAAAATGGTGACATCATGGCTTTTGGTCTGATTTTTAGCATGGGTGTTATATTTGCACAAAATCATCTCTCTTTTGTTAAATGATTAAACTCTGATACATAATGAAACGGGTCGGGTTTGATCGACCAGAAGTCTTGTTGTCCAAACAAATAAGTTTATATACAATGTGTTTCAATCTTGCACTTGATAGGTTGAAGTGAGGCTGAATGAGGCTAAGGATCTTCTTGTTGAAGATAAACAACGAATTCACCAGGATATGAAGATGTTTCTCAAGCCTATTTGTGAGAAACTACAAGAGTTTGAAGCAGAACTTAAAGAAAGGTAGAAATGATGTTATGCTGCTAGCCAGTTTCAGTGTCAACTTTCTTAAAAGTGTGTAATACTTTTATCTGCCTAAAATTTGTTTCCCAAGAGACTTGAATATTTGTAGGATGTTGTAATATCAGATTGGTTTCGAACTATTATCCTTTTTTATACGCTACTTTAGCTTTTCTGAATGACACATCTAGGGTTCACTAAATCTATGGGTTAGCATGGGGGCTGTACAGAAATCTTGACAGTTCGGTTTGGATATAAAACAGTTCCGCTGATTAACCGTATGTCCTGGGCAAAACAGGGACTAGAAGCTGAGGTTTACACTGTTTTTTTAAAGCCAGTTTGAGTTCCAAATCAAACTAACTGGCTTGGTCAACAAAACTCAAACTTGGTTCTTTATGAAACTTTGATTGCCATATGTAAACGGTTAAGTAGAGATCTAGTGGATGTGCATTCAGGTATATGATGTTCATTTAGACATGCTATGAATACGTGCTGAGAAGGAATGGGTATTCACTGTGTTGTGTTGAGAGTAAAAGCAACACAAAATCTTTGGGTTTTTTAGTCGAAAATAACAACCAGGGATACGTGAGAGAAACAAATGAAACCTCCTTCATACACCGGTTATTAAATATATGAGCTTTTTTTGCATTTGAAGGTACATCTTTATTTAACTTTAACTGCATATTTTCGCACACATACACCAAAACAAATAACATTTGTAGGCTTAGAATTCTTAGCCTATTGTGCCTGTAAAATCAGTTGTAGTGCAACAATAAGATATACTAAAACAATGGAGGAAAATAGGACCCCTCATGCACAAAGTAGTTGAGGGGGCTTCTAGTCATACCTAAATAAACTTGCTCCTTTGAAAAAAAACTTGTTGCGTTTAATAAAAAAGAAAAAGTGGCATGACTAGATTTCGAATAAAACCCATAATGGAACACATTATATTAAAGTTTCATAAAAAATTATCATGCTCGGTTTTAATTAAAATTTATATCTAACATAAAAAAATGCCACGACGTCACTTTTTAAATTTTATAAAACAAAATATTTAGAAAAGTAAATGTAACTAGGTGGAGAGCCTCCGGCGTGCTGCAGCGGGCGTGGCTGTGAACATGAAAAGCATTAGTACGTGTTGTGGCGGTAAAAAACTGTTATGTACCATTCGTAAAGTTTGATATGAATAAAAAAAGAAGTTTTGAAAAAAAATAGAGCATAAATGTTTTTAAAGGGAAAATTGAACAAATAAAAAATGGAACAACCCGATATAGTTTTTGCGATAGCGAATAAAAAAAAAGAAGTTTTAAAAAAAATAGAGCATAAATGCTTTTAAGGAAAAAATAAACAAAAAAAAATTGGAACCACCCGATAGAGTTGGTGTGATAGCGACTCAAACAGAACCGACATAGTATATATTTCCTAAGCTAGACTAACAAAATAAATGACTACGTTTGTTTAAAAATAGCAAAAGAAATAACGGGAAAAAATATGCATATGTTTAAAAAAACCGACAATCCTACATTTCGAACTCAGGCTAACCAAGTTCAAGTCTAGCGCCTGAACCACCATGGCAAATGTACTTTTGTGAATAAATCTGGTAAAGACTATATATAATATAATCGCTATTTTTACTGAAACAATTTTTTTTGGCCAAAATGGGGAACCTAGGTTTCGAACCCCGGTCGGCCGGTCCCCAGCCTGGGAACGAAACACTCAAACCACTGCGGTAGCTCATCCTTTGAGAAACAAAACGCAAAACGTTCACATGAAATCAGAACTAATGATTTACATAAGATCATAGAATATAAGACGTCTAGACTCAAGTGCACGCTCGTATAGTGATGGTTACACAAACCCTAGTTGATAAGGTCAACACAAGTCAATCATAAATGTTCACACAACATTTATAACAATTTAAAAATAAATGTTCACACAACATTTATATCATTTTAGGTTCAGGTTTTCACACGGTCTTTGAGTGAGAAAGAAACATGCGGAGTCTAACGGCGTCATCAGAGGCTCCGTTGGATTTGAATGTTACACAAACTTCTAGAAAGTTTGTGATGTGAGAATGAAGGGTCTTTATTGGGCAAACCGTGAAAGGTAGCAGAATTTTGGAGCATCTGCACCAACTAGGGTCGGATTTCGAAGTTGTTAGCTCGACACCAGGAGGGGAGATAGCTGCACCAAAATTAACTGCATTTGGTCTTAAGTAGTCAATGACGGTCCGCTCTTAAGCCATTGGGATAGGCTTCTTGATGACTTCAGCAACAATTTCAGAACGAGATCGGAGTCTGCTGTGTATAAATCTTTCTGGTTCAGGGAGTGGTTCAATTAAGCCTTGTGGTTGTATTTTCATACACTACCTAAAAACAGAAGGGTAACCAAGAATCAGTAGTAACCAAAGTAAGATAGTATAGAAAAAGGAAAATCAGTCTAAGTGGTGTGTGATCAGGACACTACCTAGTGCTGATGTATATTTTATAAAAAGAAAATGAAAGTTTAAAATTTTAGAAAATCACTAAGTGGTTAAAAAGTCTAAATTTTTAAGAAAATAAATTTGAAGAAAAAATATGATACATATATATAGATTAGGCAGTCAACTCAGATTTTTCTCAAAATTCTTGTTTTGTGTCCCCGACAACGACGCCAAAAGCTTGGTGTGATGTGGTGTGTATATAATATATATCGTTATTTTGTGACACCTTTTTAGAAATTAAGCTTTTAAATTTATAAACTCGATTGACTTAAATTACTACTATTTCACTACATTTACGGGTAAGTGCACCCATCTTGGACAGTATATTAGTAGTAAGTTGAATCGGGATCGTTCAAAGATACAAAGGAAAAGGAGGGCTCTTGATACTTCTCTGTTCCTAACGTCTAACATGGCCAATCTTCAAATGAAGATGTTAGTAAAATATGTAAAATAATTTAACTAAAAATAAGCTACACTAAAATGTCATGTCTTGGTTAACTCGGTAGCATATAATATCATTTGAGAGACTTATCAGTGGTGATGTTGGTAACCCGTAGATTATACCCTTCTTGTAAGATTATTCACCAATAGGCAGCAAGACCGCCTCTCAGCCTCAAATCAAGCATCACTACTCTCACGGGCGATTGTCTACGAGGAGTACGAACCCCGGGGAACTGTACTGTTGGCAAACACATATAGTGAAACTAATGCCACTTAGTTACGGGGTCCCTCAAACCGGCCGACTTACCGTACTCGACACGTCGTCATGAACCAATAGGGGAACAACCCTGCGTGCCGGATTATTTTATTATAAACATTATATTTTTAAGGGACTAAGGTCCGTTACTTCCGTGCACCGCTCTCGCACATGTACGTCGGGCATAACCAGAGCCAAGTTCACAAACACGTACCATCTCGGCTTCCGTAAAGTGACAAAATATTACCAACCCCCATTCCCAACAAAATACTTTCAACCCGCACTTGCGTGACAGTCGAGTTTGCTTACATAGACATAAGGATCTCGAACTTATCATGTAGCATGGGCGCAAGTCACATTTCGGATCATGCATCTTCCCCCGACCGGGTGTAACAAGTTCGGCCTTTGAGATTTTGACTCCCCAAATGGTTTGTGATACGTAGAGCACATTTGGTTCAGAAAATCAGTAATAAACTTTCAATAAAAAGAGTTTTTATAAAGTCATTAGCTCACCTTAAAGCAAGTTTACAAAAAATAGTTTACCAACCCAACAAAGATGCGTTTATTCCCAAATGAGTGTAAGAATTTGACTAACACTTGTAAGATTGAGGCTAACAAGTGTTAGTCTTAAGATTTGCTTATTGGATAATGAAAGATTCATAGACAAATAACAGTTCATTATCACCATAAGTTGAAGTTCTTAAAATCTTTGACGAGTAGACTCAAGAACACTAAAAAAATGGCTCAAAACCGAAAAGATGATAAACTAGTGGAAGAGAGGGAGAAGAATTGAGCAGGTTACAAATGAAGAGAGTTCCCCTTTATATAGACCAGTCGAGAATCACACGGGGCCGTGCTAAACTAGGCATAGGCTATGCCGAGTCAGTGGGCATGGGTCGTGTCATCAGTGGCACGGGGCGTGCTAAGTCAGACCTACGATCTCCAAATCTTTGAGCATCAGGGGCACAGGGTGTGTTAGGTTTGGCACGGGCCGTGTGGTGCAGAATTGATTCAGAAGCACGGTGCGTCTGCTGGTGCTGTCGGGGCTAAGTTGGCTTGGGCACGGGGCGTGCTAGGTGGGGCACGGGGCCGTGCTAAACTCAAAATCTTCACTTTCTTTAGTTTTTCTTGCATTCTCTGTTACTTTTGTGATTTTGGCTTAGTAAAACCTGACAAACTACAAAGAAGACAAAAACACTGTTTCTTTGCAATAGTTAGTTATATATTACCCAATACGCTAAGGAAGTTTGCTTAGAACATATGTATAATTTAAGGTACATCACTGGCCGAGGGGCATACAAGTCTCGTCGGAGAAACCGCTTAAAGGTTCGTAAATTTGCTCCAAGTGGACTTGATCGATGGGATCCATGTTACGGAAGCACTCTTCGTAAATGATATCCGCAGAGCTACCCGTGTCCACTAAGACCCGGCGCATGTGATATGTACCCTATCATAGGGTGACAGTTATTGCGCATTCATTGTAGTCTCCTCTTTGTGGCGGAAAGACTATTGGGGCGTGCATCCATGGCTTGACACACTGTCCTATCCACTTTTCCGACCTTCTATCAGCACGTATCATGACCATGTATTTATATTTTGGTGAGTAGCTTCGGAACACGTCAAACTTCACATCCACAGGTGAGTTTCTCTCTCATCCTTGAACAGACCGTTTGTTTTTGTTACGATTTGAGTTTTAAGAAGATTGAATGTTAGGGAGATGTTCAAATGAGAAGTTTGTTTTGAGTAAGAAGGATAAAAATGAATTTCAGCAATTGGATCTAATAAAAAAGAAATGAGGGGTATTTTAGTCTTAACCACTTTTGTTGACTTTTTATCTACTTCCCCTATTTTTTTAAACATTAACTTCCACATACGACATTATATTTTTAAAAAAAATTACACCATAAAAATGAGCATTTTTTATCTTTAAAACGCGTAGAGTGTTGCTATATAAAAAAAAATTTAAAAAAATTCCTCTTTCGATTTTTGACACAATGTTCAGATAATTGTGTCAAAAGGTTTAGATCATTGTGTCATTGTGTCGTCGTATCAAAAGTATATATAATGTTGATATATATAAAATTAAATACTCTTTCGGTTTTTTACACCACATTAAACAATGATCTGAACATTTTGACACAATATGACACAATGATCTGAACATTTTTGACACAATATGACATAATGATCTAAACATTTTAACACAATGATCTGAACATTTTGATACAATCGAAATAGTATTTTTTTTAATTTTATATATAACAACACTGTACGTGTTTTAAAAATAAAAAACGTTCGTTTTTATGGTGTAATTTTTTTTTCGTATCTAAGAGTTATGAATGTTTAAAAAATGGGGTGAATTTGATAAAAAATCAAAAATACCCTTCTATCTATTGTTTTCTTTAGTTTTTCTCTCTAAATTTACTCAGAAAATTTTTGGGCCATAGATCTTCATTTAATTGAAGATCTAATTGCTATGATTTATTCTTATCGTTCTTATCTAAACTAAACTTCTCACAATAACCTCTTCTCACAATAACCTCACCTTGATTGTTAAAAAAATATTTAATATAGGATCTTTGTTTTATATTGGTTCATTTTAATGGTCAAACATTTTGTTGTTTTAAATATTTCTATATTCAAACGAATCTTTCAACACGTTAACCTTACACACAGGCAGTCGTTATAGACCAGTTCTTAGATCAAAAAGTATTTTTAATTAAAAGTCATCAACAAATACTTATCAACCCAACTTCCAAGTTCCAACTGTACTGGGTCAAAAGTCAAATAGTCTTTGAGATATCTTATCAACTTATTCGTAACAAACCTTGCAAATTAATTCTTTATAAACTTTTGTTTAAAAATCTATGATAATATAAAAATGTAATCTATAAGAAAAACGAGATCAATTCTTTATATATATCATCAGAATTTGTTCTCACCAATTCATAGGTTGATCTCTTCCTTTTCTACCATACCAAACCTTAGAATTTGCAAAAAATGAGCAGGCTTTCTGGTTTCTTAGACCTCTTAAAAGCACCATTCAAAATCATATCTAATTATGGAAAGCTTATGGGCATCACAGCCATTGTCTACCTTATCATTTACTCCATATCTTACCTCTTAGGCACTTTATCAACCCAACCTTTTCTCCTTGATTTGACCATCAAGCTTATGAACTTAGCCTCTGTACAACCCGGTTCACCCGAGTTCACTAAACTCCTGGTCGCGATTGCTGAAGATACCGGCATTTTTCTAGGAATCGAAGCTGCTTACACAGTTTTGTTCTTCTTCATTGCAGTTTTTACCCAAACCGCTATTATTATTATCGCATCATGTTATTATAGCGGGTACGATTTGTCTCCCAAGGAACTTATGTTTAAGATATCAAAAACATGGACTAGACCATTTGTTACTCTAATCTGGGTGCAGCTTCTTTCACTTGGTTACACAAGTTTCTTCCTTTTTCTTTTTATGATTCCATCACTTTTACTTGTTAAAAACCCTTTTATCCCGATCATAGTCTTGATCTTCCTCGCTATTCTCTTCATCGGATTCTATATCTATTTATCGGTCGTTTGGAGTTTGGGTGTCGTTGTTTCTGTGGTCGAGGAAAGTTACGGGTTCTCAGCACTTGGGAAAGCTAGAGATCTTGTGAATGGAAAGAAGGTATATGGGTTTCTTCTCAACTTATTCATCATCATTGTTGGATCTGTGGTTTTGATCATTGTAGCCACACTATCACCGGCTAATCCTATTCTTGTTGGGGTTATTCAAACAATTTTGATTGGGGTAATTAGCATGTTTCAGTTCATGGCATACACTGGATTCTATTACCAGTGTAAGGATGGTTTGGAATATACCCGGGTACCTGTTCTTCATGAAGATTATCCATAAACTAAAATATGTTTATTTAAGCTACATTAATTGTTTACTCTTTTTTTGTTTTTTTTTTCTGTATCTTCTAATGTCCATAAGGTGTTCATGTATTTATGTTATCAAGTGTTATCTAATAAATGAAGTTTGTTTTTTGGTGAGTTCTTGTTCTTTGTTTTTGATGAGTTCTTGTTCTTAGCATATGTATACTAGATATAGATTCTAAGACCCTTAATATATAGTTTAATTTCAACACTTAGACATTGAACTAAACTTACTACAACAATGTTGATGCATCATCCTTAAAGCTTGTGTTGTGTCAAGTTAGATTAGTTTCCTCCGTTTTCTTTTTCCATTTTGAAAATTCATGTTCGAAATGTCCAAGTGGTTACACTTGAAACAACTTATATGATTCTTACTTTGTTGGAATCGTTTACCATCTTTATTTCATGAAGGCTTTCCAAGCCCTGCATTGGCCATGTTTTGAATTTTCTTCAATTTTTTAGTTGTTATTACCGCAATGTAAGGTCATTGATCTCTTAAATGTTTACTTTTGATCATCACTGAAGTTACTACGGAAGTGGTAGTTAACTGATGACTAAGAGTCTTTACGGAAGAGTCTCAGTTACTACAGAACTGTCTTCACGGTTGAAGGTATGCTTCCTTATAAACCAAGTTTCTACAGAAAGGTGGTTTATAAGGAGCACTCATGTTTCTATGATGTACTTACTGCAGAGCATAGACAATGCGGCTTTATCTTGACGTGAAGTATTGTTGCAGCACTAGTGTGCCGCCATCAACTGTTATAGACAATTGTCATAGTCGTATAACTATTTTTAGATGAACTTCATAATGTGTAATAGTTTACGATCCAGTGGATTTACTATATGTAATAGATGACTTAGATCATCTTAGAGAAATCAATGGCTCTCAATGATTTCTTAGGCTCAATATATAACGTTGATGTAATTCCTGTAAACTAGTGGTTCTTTGTTCAAATGTTCTTATCATTGTATATATCAATACAACATAGAGTTGCATTTGTTATTCCAAGCGTTTATTATTTACTTATTGTTAAGTACTGTTACATTAACCATTACCAATAATTAATACAGATTAGGAGAGTTTCATTGAAGTTATTTCCCCCTACTTCAGTGGTATGTAGTGGTCTTGTGTTAGATTTTTTTACCAAATAATCTCGATCCTATAAGTTGTATTAGAGCTTTGACTCTTGATTTAAAGATTTCATTTTCTTCAAACCTGATTTTACTAAGTTCAAACTCTTAGTTTCTGTAGTTCAAATCTATTTTCTTAAGATGTCTGCTCTAAAATAGTATGACTTTGAAAATGACACTACTTCAGAACCATGTTCGCTCGTGATGATTTATTTTTGATACTTGGAAGCTTAGAATGGAATGGTTTAACTGTTGCATTAGGTATGTTCAGACCCAAAAAATTACGAACCTGACCCTGTTACGACTCATAAGAGTTACACTGCGTGTAACAAACATTAAACCCACTTAAATGATTAACTGACAATTAAAATGAAACGAATTAATTATTTATATTATTTATAAATAGTTATAAATGATTAATAATTAATTAATATTATTATTATTAATTTGATTAGTAATAATTGGTGGACAATTTAAATAATACCAAATTACTAAAATTGATGGACAAATTTAGATAAACACGCTTTATTCTTAATTAAATTTTGGGCTCGTGGATATGGTTTGAGACTAACGAATTTGAGTTGGAGATTGGGATTGGTTATATAGATAACTATTGCAATTGATTATAAATACCATGTTATAATCAAACCCTAACTCTCTCCAATCCTTCTAAAATTTTTGCTCTCCTCTCCTCTCTCCTCTCTTAGTCGTTGCCAACAAGCCACCCTAGGCCGTCGTCAACTTCTGCTTTGTCGTGAGTCGCTGCCCGCAAGCCAACTATTGTCAGCCACTTTCTGAGACGAGTCCAATCCCAGCCCTGCCACGTCGCTACTGTTGTTCCCAAGGGTGTCACTGATGCCCTTGTTGCTGAGCCTATCCATCAAGAAGATCATAGTCGCGATCGAACCAGAATTCAGTGAACCCTGCCGCCTCGTGACATGCGACACAAGCCGGAGAGCTTGCCACGACACACCATAAGTCAGCATCTGAGTTCGGTATTCATCAACCCTCGCACCACACGACACTAGACTTAGAGCTTTTCACGACACGCAACAATATTTGAAGACATAAAATTTTTTATGTCTTTGCGGTTCCATTTCTCTAGCCGCAGTTCATTGAAACTCGGTGTCTTGATCGTGTGTTCAACACCTAAAGATATATCTAACCTGCTTGTAGTTTAGATGTTATTTAATTATAATCTGTATTTTCCTGTTATCGGTAATTTGATCTTGCTGCAGGTTTTTAGTTTATAAGGGTATTCATGTTGTTTTATTCCGATGTGTTAAACTTTTTTTAACAACTATTTCATTAACACAAACAATGAGCTCCATAAAAAAATAGAGCAAAAACAAAACAGAGGGAAAAAAACGAAAAAACAAGGCACCAAAAACTTTTAATTTAAATTTCACACCTTTATTATTTATTATTATATTATTTGATATATCTTCTCCCAAAAATTTAAAACTCTTATGAAAATGTGGAGTAACTTTTCAAATGTAAAACGGTTTCGCTCACATACACAAAAAAAATATATTTATTAATCCAAAAGCAAAATATAATTATCATTTCTATTTATAGGTTTACATTGATTTAGCCAACTAAAGTCGGTCTCTCTGCTTCTTCGTTCTTATCCTCTCTATCACCACCTTCTTCTCCATCCCCAAATCATTAAATTTCTCATGAAATTCTCTCTCAATTCATCATTTTATCATCAATCAATCCACTCCCAACCCTTTATTTCCACTCAATTTCCTCCCGGTGCTCCCAATTTCATCCTATAATGTTGTCCAGATCCTCCTTCAACCTCCTCAATCTCGACGATTATTCATGTGTAATCGATCGCCCTCGGATCCCTAGAATCATGACCGTACCCGGAATCATATCCGAGTTTGATGACGAAGACAATGGCGGAACCAATTACCGGAATTTCACCCCTAATCTCACCGCCGGCCGTCGGATCGTCGTCGCCAATCGGTTACCGGTGAAAGCTCGATTTGAAAAGGAAACGAATAAATGGGTTTTTGAATCCGACCCGGATTCACTCGTACTTCAACTCAAATCCGGGTTACGACCCGAAACTGAATGTGTTTATGTCGGATCCTTACCCGTCGATATCCACCCGTCGGACCAAGAAGAAGTCGCTCAAATATTACTAGAAAAATTCCGGTGCGTTCCCACTTTTTTGCCCTCGGAAATCTTGAATAAATTCTACCACGGGGTTTGTAAACATTTTCTTTGGCCCCTATTCCATTACATGCTACCCGTGACCCGAACCCAAGGGGTCCGATTCGATCGGGTCGCATGGAAGGCTTACGTGTCTGCAAATAAAATTTTTGCCGATAAAGTTATGGAGGTGATTAACCCGGATGAAGATTATGTATGGATCCATGATTACCATCTCATGATAATGCCTACTTTTCTGCGAAAACGGTTTCACCGGATCCGGGTCGGGTTTTTCTTGCACAGCCCGTTTCCATCATCCGAGATATACCGGACTTTACCCGTCCGGGATGAAATTCTCCGGGCGCTATTGAATTGTGATTTGATCGGGTTCCATACTTTCGATTACGCCCGGCATTTTCTTTCATGTTGTAGTAGAATGTTGGGTCTTGATTACAAGTCGAAACGAGGCTACATTGGGCTCGAGTATTACGGTCGAACCGTAACCATCAAGATTTTACCGGTCGGGATCGACATGGGTCAGATCGAATCGGTGAAATCGTCGCCGGAAACCGCCTCGAAAGTTGGCGAATTGAGGCGGAGGTACGACGGGAAAATGGTTATTTTGGGTGTGGATGATATGGATATGTTTAAAGGAATTAGTTTGAAGTTTTTAGCATTTGGGAAGCTTTTAGAAGATTATCCGGAACTAAGGGGTGTAGTGGTTTTGGTCCAAATCTTGAACCCGGCTCGGAGCCAGGGTCAAGATGTACAAGAAGTGGAGACCGAGATGCAAACCGTGGCTCGTGACGTTAACCGTAAGTTTGCGGGAAACGGGTATGAGCCGATTGTGTTAATCACGGGAGCCGTGTCTACACACGACAAGGTTGCGTACTATTCGATAGCGGAATGTGTGGTCGTGAATGCGGTTAGAGACGGGATGAACTTGGTGCCGTACAAGTATACGGTATCACGTCAAAGTAACCCTGATTTGGATAAAGTGTTGTTAGGGAATGAACCCGAAGCAAACCGAGAAGCGAAAAGGAGTGTGATTATAGTTTCGGAATTTATCGGGTGCTCCCCGTCTTTAAGTGGTGCGATCCGGGTCAACCCGTGGAACATAGAATCGGTCACCGAGGCTATGAGTTTAGCGATCATGATGCCCGAAAGGGAGAAGGAGATGAGACACGAGAAGCATTATAAATACGTTAGTTCTCACGACGTGTCTTATTGGGCGAAAAGTTTCGATCAAGATCTCGAGAGGGCGTGTAAGGAGCATTTTCACAAACGGTGTTGGGGCGTCGGGTTTGGTTTAAATTTTCGAGTGGTGGCTCTCGGTCCCAATTTTAGAAAGCTATCGGTTGAACACATTGTGTCGTCTTATAGCAAGACGAGTAGTCGTTTGATTTTACTTGATTATGACGGTACGGTTACTCCCCGTGGTTTGGTTGATAAAAAGCCTAGTAAAGAAGTTATCGCGATATTGAACAACCTGTCAAACGATCCAAAAAACGTCGTTTTTATCGTGAGTGGTCGAGGGAAGGATTCCTTAGGCCCGTGGTTCGACTCGTGTAAGAACCTAGGTTTGTCAGCAGAACACGGTTACTTCACTAGGTAAACGTACTCTTCGATTTAGTTTATGTTTCGGTGGTTTAACGTTCTCTTGATGTTTTTGGTCGTTTACGTGAACTTTAGGTGGAACGGGGAGTCCTGTTGGGAATCTTGTGGGGCGACTACGGGAGATGTGGGGTGGAAGAAGGTAGCGTTGCCGGTGATGGAGCATTACACCGAGGCGACAGACGGGTCTTTTATCGAGCCAAAAGAAAGTGCATTGGTATGGCATCATCAGGAAGCCGATCCCGACTTTGGGACATGGCAGGCTAAAGAGTTGCTCGATCATCTTGAGAGCGTGCTAGCGAACGAGCCCGTGGTTTTAAAACGCGGTCAACAAATCGTAGAGGTTAACCCGCAGGTAACGAGATTAAGTTTCTTAACGAAAAAACATTATATATAGTTGATCAAATGCATATATGTAGTTTTAGAACTCCTTTTGGTTATATCAGAGTCAAATGAGGATCGAAGAGTTGTCCAAATGTTTGTTTCTTACACACAAAAAAAAAACTATAGTTTTATTTTATGTTAAATGATTATAATAATTTTTTATATAACATTATATTTTATGAAAAATTTATATTTTTCAACTTGTAAAAATAATTTGGGGTAGGATAATACAAACAAGAATTCATTTTAATTTGTGTATATATATATATATTTTTTAAAATTGTGTATATATTTTCTAAATTTATTGTGCATAGATTTGAATTTTATTATTTACAAGGTATATATGATCATGTTAACTATAGGGTGTGAGTAAGGGCGTTGTGGTGGACCGACTTGTGACAACTATGCAAAGCAATGGAAAACCGCCTGATTTCGTTTTGTGTATTGGTGATGACCAATCTGATGAAGACATGTTTGAGAAAATCTCGAGTTCAATTGGGAGTGGAATTGCCGAAGTATTTGCTTGTACGGTAGGCCAGAAGCCAAGCATGGCAAGATTCTACCTTGATGACATCACAGATGTTATCAAGATGTTACATGGGCTCGAATCAGTTTCGATCCACGTATCAAGACATTCGGGTTTTCATGTTGAAATACAAACATAAAAATCTAACACTTTTTTTTTTGTGTGAAAGTATTGGGTTTGACTTTTATTTGGTTTTTAAATAGAATCTATTCGCCACCTCGTATGTACAGATTATATTTACGAGCAGAACGACCCGCGCGTTGCGGCGGGGTCGAAAATATTTTTATTGTGTAAAACTACATATATTTGTCTATAGCTATGACGCGGATAAGTTGTGTATAAACAAACACCACATAAATGTTTGCTGGTTAAACCAAATTGAAAAGCATTATAGGACACCAAAGTAAGAGCATCCAAACCTATGTAGAGAGTTGTTCAAAATACGAAGAATTTCCACCAGCCCATGATATATACAAACATGACCATCCGACCTTAATAGCACATGTAACATAAATTAAAATTCCCTACTGTTACCTTACCATGTAATAGCCCCAAGAGCACATGTACCTACAGTAATATAAGTAATATACAGAAATGTATTTTATATCCAACTCATAGTAAAATTTGTTAATTTGTTTCTTTGTCAAATTCTATCAACACTTGCTAATTAAACCTTTTTAATGATAAACAAAAAAAAATTAGTATCTACATACTAAATTAATTATCGAGAACTACATATTAGTCAATGATGCAACAGAAAAATTGAAATAAGAAAAACACAATGCATATCTTTCTTGTCAAATGAGATTTTCAGTAGTTCGCTTCAGCTATATTCAAAACGGAAAAAACAGTAGGAAATAAGATTCGTATAAAAAAAGCGTAAATATAAAGTTTCTCTTTGGCTACACATGTAGAAACTATACTAATTATCTATTTGATTCAGGTAATAACAGACATAAAATTACCAGTCATGCTGTTTACGAATCCCTTGCTACGTCTCTTAAAAGGGCGACCATCCTTTCATCCAATTCAGTAGGAAACATGAAGCAACACCCTCTGCAAACAAATAAAACATATATATTCTAAAGAGATAACTATAGACATACTTAGCAATATCTTTTTTTTTAATTGTACCTGCAAATTTGCAATGACATAACATCAAAGGCATCGTCAAGTGGATGATTGTATACCTTGTCAACGTCCATCATTGAAGAACCGCATAAATTGATTCCAATTTTTTAAGACCTTAAATGAAAAAGAAAAAGTTTGGTTATTGCCTCTCTTTTGTTGAATAATGATTTGTAGATAAAGAAAATGGTTTTGACAATGCCATCGCCTCTTGGAGGCACAACTCTAAGTTTAATATAATAACCGGCAATCATTACATATACTACATCAGAAATAAATCACCATAGCCTCAAATAAATCATCAGCAACACCAAACCACCATCAATTAAAAACAAATCAAACCAATTTTCAACCAAGAAACCAGCAGCCAGGTTTAAGCAACAAATTATTTGATTAGCAACAACATAGGCTCAGAAAAAATTCATCACAGCCTCATAGAAACTATCAAGAACAGTTGGTAGCAACATAAGCTCAGAAAAAAATCATCATAACTTTAAAGAAACAAACGATTTCATTAGCAGAACACCAAACCACCACCAGTTAAAAACAAATCCAACCAACTTTCAACCAATAAATCAGCAGCCAGGTTTAAGAAACAAATTATTTGATCAGCAGCAGCATAGGCTCAGAAAAAATTCATCACAGCCTCATAGAAACCATCAAGAACAGCTGGTAGCAACATAAGCTCAGAAAAATTCCATAGCTTCAAAGAAACAAACGATTTCATTAGCAGGAATATAGGCTTATAAAAATGTCCTCATAGCCTTATCCAAAACATCAAGAACAAAGAAATATTAAGTGGCGGCAACACACTGGAGATTGGGGGCCACCAAACTATAGCCAAATAGAAGTAAAACCCACAATGGTAAGCTCAAATCCAAAGATCATCATAGCTGATTTTGAGAAGCAAAAGGGGCCACTTAGCAACCACCATGAAAACGGCCCAATAGAACATGAACCTTCTCTTGACCCAAGTGATGAACTATCTTTTTACCATCACAGAACAGAAATGGTGAACCAAAGGTCTACTGCTCTTAGAGTTGATTTTTTTTACCAAACTCCTGCTCAGCAACATCAACTTAAATAATAGATAGACTACCCCAATTGATATTATAACAACCATATTTCAGGAGCCAAGTTAGAATCAGTAAACCCCACAAATAATACACAAAACATATCAATTTTCAAAAGCAAAAAATAAAACTTATCTTTTTATAACAAAAGAATCTTGAAGTCGTATCCCAAAATGCATGCGTCATCAAAAGAAATATTCAAAGAAATTGTCCGGTGGAAGCCAAATAACGGGTTTGTAATTTCTTCTTACACCCAACTTGGTTTTTGAATCTCCCTGTTATACTTCAAAAGCCATCCAAAATTCATTAAAATATCATAATATGATGTTCTTCTTAAAAAAGAAGAAAAGTAAAAAAACTTGTGTTCATTCTCCCTTCAAACAATCCCTGTTTGTTTTTCCTAATGTAACAAAATTATTTAATCTCATAGCATCCAAAGATGAGTACCTTTGAAAATTAAGATAGAGAGAGGTAGGGGTTAAACCTTCACATCTGAAGCTTTCGGCGACGTTGCCCCTTTCTCTTCCAATCCCTAATCCTTCATCCCCCTCGATTCCAAGTTACCCTCTCTAAAAAACCCCAAATCTGTGGGTTCGAAGCCCGATGAGTCTCCGGTGGTGGCGCTGTGCCGGCAGCGATGCACGTTCCTCGACGAAATTAGAAAAATCGCAAACAATACTCACACATCATGAACCAAAGCAAATAAAACTGACACCCATATCTCGACAAATGGTGCAGCAGACGGTGACACCCGGAGAGCAAAGATCGGCAGTCACATAATCTGTACTCACATCCGGGAGAGGATTCGTTGCATCCATGTCTACCGGGTAAGCCGTCATTTAGGGCCTGCCAACGTCGCATCAACGCCCGACGGGTAAGCCGTGGCCGTCACCGACGACCTGCCGACGCCGGAATCGAAGAGCAGACGGTATCGCCTCAGATCTGGATGTCAACGATATCCATTTAGAGAGAGAGAGACAGCGACAGCTAATTTAGAGAGAGAGAATGGAGAAGACACATATCTGCAACCATCGTGATTCGTGAGTGTGTGTGAGAGAAGCAACATACATAATTAATACACGTGGGACAGATGAATCAAGTCACCGATGGCCGCCCATACCCACAAATAAAAAGAAAACGTGTGTCCTGAATAGTAGAAGATGTGAGGCTGACACGTTTTGATAAATGATATATAAGGTAATACATCTTGGTATTTTATGTAGATTTTTCTTTAATAATTTGGATAATGTTGTACAAGGATGACGTGGATTTTGTGTTGGTTTTCGTCTCAAAAAACGAAAGTCTTTGTTGAAGTCAAAGTACGTGGCGTAAGTTGATTGGAGGTGATATCGGTTCTTACACGAAAGTATGGAATAGTATATATACCTTGTTGCTTATCCATCAAGTCCTATAAAGTTGTTGAAAGGTCATGTATAATAATCCAACAATATGAGAGAATTAAATTGCACGTAGGATTATCCTAAGTTTTTTTAATTATTTTTTTATTTTTTATTTTTTATTTTTTCTTTTAATAACGGATGAAGTTAGATAATTAAGTTTAAATATTTTTAGGCCAACCGAACTGATCACATATCTTCACGTCACGTCTTCTTCTTTACATCTCTTTCATACACCTTGACACATGTGGCGTTGTGTTTCATGTTTCCTCACATCCAATGTTTTAAAAACCGGTTTTTTAGTTGAACCGGAAAACCTTTCGGGACTGGTTCGACCGGTCGGACCGGTTAGACCGGCTGGTTGAACCGGTTAGGGAATTTATATATATTTTTTTTATAAAAATGCTAATAAACTTGTACACCCCAACAAAAGTAGTTAAACTACAATTATAATCCACTCAAAAATAATATCAAATATGTATTTCATAAGAAAATATAAGCTTTAAACTTTAAAAAATAATAAAAAATAAAAAAAAGTTAAAAAAAATAAAAAAAAAAATTCAGAAAACCGGTTGAACCGGTTGAACCGGACCGGTTGAACCGGTTGAACCAGAAAAACCGGGAAACCGGCCGGTTCAAAGCGGGTCGGTTCAACCCAAAAAACCGCACATTAAAGAACCGGAAAGGGAGCCGGTTCCCGGTCGAACCGGTTGAACCGGCCGGTTCGACCCGGGTTTTAAAACATTGCTCACATCCCTTTCATACACAAGTGACGTGTGACGTGTTTCATTTGACCTATTTTATGTAGCTCTACCAAAACACGATTCGAACTCGACACGAGAAAAAACAGATTTTGAGTCAGCCTATATGACCTATTTTCTTAAACAGGTTAATCCGAACCGACCTGTTTAAAATATAAGTCAACCAAACACAACGCGTTAAATATGTGGGTCGACCTGTTAACTCGTTTAAAAGTTTTCAAAAGTAAGTATTTATATTATGGGGATAAAAATGTTAATATTTAAACTTATATATTTTAATATTTAACTCTATATTATATCTATATATAATCTTGTAAATGTCGTTTCATTTTCTCTTTTATCATTTTTACTTTCAACAATTTAATTATATTATTTTTTAGTAAACATTCCCTGATGTTTCCTATTTGTTTCTTCTTATATTGAGTTAAATATATAACTTATTAAATACTAATTAAGAATGAGAGAAAGAAATAAAGAAAGACATAAATTATAAAAAAAAATCTTCATTTAAGTATATATTAATGGCAAATTGGATTTTAATAATCCAAACTATGACCTATTGGCCAATAACAATCCAAACTATTAGTTTGACCAACATCAGTCTCAACTTTTATTTTCGTTATCATATGATTGGGAATGCAAAATGATGAAAATCGGTGAAAACGGGACTCGAAAACGATTAAGAATGAAGAATCTAAGGCAAAATTGGTAAAATCGACCATAAAACGCATTTATTTAATTTAATTATCAATTTCAAACATTTATATATCACATTGGTACTTTTCTTTAGTGGAAACGATGAAATGTATCCAATGGTGATGAAACCGGGACCAAAAATCATAAGTTTCTTAGTCAAAACATCGATTTTTAGCTCTGGTCAATTAAAGTCAAATCTAGTCAACATTTTCTGGTTAAACCATGTGCTGCGTACCGCGAGGGTCTCTGTTTCGAGTCTTCGCGTACTGCGACTTCGTACACATCGGCAGATTTTTTTAAAAACCGTTTTTGATCAGGTTTTTATCATTTTTGCTCCATTCTTTCAACCCTAGCAGCCACTTGCAACCGTTTTTGGCTAAGCAACGTCTAGATCATCATTTTTATGATTTCAAAGCTCGTTTTCGGAGATTTCAACATAGAAATTAAGTGTCGGTTTACACCATTTTTGGTACGTTTTTTTCGTTTCTTGACCTCGTCTTCCTATGTCCATGCTTTTACATGATAAAGATTTGATCTTTATGTGTTATCTAGCCTAGATCTTGACTATTCATGCTCTTAGATAATAGATCTTGTGAAATAATGCTTAAAGTTTAGGTTTTTGTTAGTTTTTATCAATTTTATAAATTTATTTGTTGGATCTTGATAAATCTTGGGTTATCTTGTTAAAGTCATATTTTTATGAATGATTATTAATAAAGATTGGATCTTGGTGATAGATCTAGGGTTTGGTTGATCAAGATGCCTTCTTGATGGAATTTCCATGAAAAATAAAGATATATTTTGTTCTCGCATGCTTAGACCCGCATAAAAATGATGTCTTCATGATGTTAGATGATAGATTTATGATAAACAAACATGATTGGTCATAAAGAAGTTGTGGATGGTCTGCATGTGTAAAGATTTGACTTTTGATATTTTGAATTATTTAAACTAGGGTTTAAGTTAAAAATAATTAATTTTGTAAAAATAGATAAATATTTGATTGCTTTATTACTTGATAATTATGATAGGTTTAGGACTAGATTAACGTTAAATTAATTGTTGGTTGATAATTGTGGCATATGCGGTTCCATGAAAATTAAATATGTATAGAGGCGTCGTAAATAAATACTCTATAGAAAAAATTGTTGTCATTACATGTTAGAATTAGGATTGACCTATCTCATGACCTCAACCGTACGTTATCACCATAAATACATCACCAACGAGTCGTCTAGTCGATCATGTCCTGAAAAATTAATTATTTATTTATTAATTTATTTTATCAATTATTTATTTATTCGTTTATTCCTCCACCTGGTTTAGCTGTCGAGTTCGTCTACGGATTTTATTCTTCTTGTGTCGTGGTATTATTCTTTACCTTGTGTCTCCATATCAAGTGAGTATTCGTAGCTCCTCTTTCATTTGAATGCTTTGGGTGCAACATGTACCAGTATTCAAAATCTCTAAACATTTTAC
This sequence comes from Deinandra increscens subsp. villosa, assembly GCA_039602395.1. Lineage (NCBI taxonomy): Eukaryota > Viridiplantae > Streptophyta > Magnoliopsida > Asterales > Asteraceae > Deinandra > Deinandra increscens. The sequence goes on along the minus strand of JBCNJP010000007.1, from coordinate 115,409,648 downwards.
TATGAAATCAAACATGCGACGGGTGATTGCTCCCTTACTTGTCTAGGTTTGGTGCATATCACTCATACTTGTTGATCATGATTGGATATAACACTTGACTCATTGAATCACAATGCTTTAATCTATATAGTATACTAAACCTATATTTACTCACCATCTACTTCTAGTTGACTCGTACTTTGTACATGTTGCAGGCTTTACTGTTTGTTATTGATGATCTCGTGGATGACACAATAGAATGAATGTGGACTTAGTGAGACCAAAATTAATCAAGCTAATTTGTTTATTGTTGCTATGTATGGAATTATCATGTAATAGTTGAATTGTATGAAATGGGTTAATTAAGAATATCACGACAATTAATTAGTGTTGTGTGCATCTGCCGGACAATTATCGCGTCCCGACATATTTCGTCGTCGTTTGGGTGTGACAAGCATAATAACTTTAATAGTGGGGCCGAGAACTCACCTTAGGGTACAATAAATTTTTAAATAGTAAACACTGGATAGAGATGGTGAATTCCTCGTAGAGTCCACCTATGACACGCAATCATGTGAGTGTTGACTACGTTGACCAAACGTCCTGACAAGCGCAGACAACGGATAAGTGGACTCGAATACACATTTGTGATTGAATTTGGGTTTTCTATATCTAACCTAACACGTATCACACATACAACACATTGTACTATGATAAACATAACGCATCACAATTGCTTACGACATTATCCCGCGTATACGATGTACGATCGACAGAGCAATCGTACAAAGTCTTGTCATTCCCACCGAGGTAGGAGACCTAGGACTTGTACACTCGTATAATTCATAAAAAAATGATTAATGACATGCAAATACCTAATCAACAAATCTCATGCTCATACACAAGCATTTACATAGTTATTTATTTTTTCGGTAAATATATATTTACCACATGTAGGTTAATTCCATGATAAAACCATATCATTATCTCAAGTAAGTCACATAGATCATCAATCAACATATTTTAATCCATGTCATAAATTCCTAACCACATGCATGAATGCCATCTTGACCTAATAGACCATTTTCACCATATTTTCATGTAAATAATTTTTATAAATTAATCCACATGCATTTGAACATCAAGTTTACAACTTTATAAACTATCATATATCCATTAACCTAGATCAAGCAACTTCATAGAAGATCTAACACAAATCAAGTGTCTTTATTTAAGATCTAGTATGCATGACTATCGATATCGAGTTTCCATCATAGGTCTCACGTAAATTAAGTTAGTAACTTTATTACACAACAACCCTAGATATACCATCATAAAAAATTTAAAACATAGATCCAGCATCAATCTTCAAACTTTATCCATATGCAACCGTGTTTTACCATGTAAAACCCTAGATCTAGCATGAATCATCATATCTCGCACAACAATCACATTTTGATCCAAAGATGTAAACTTTATCATCACAAACACTAGATCTACTCATGACATCATCATATCACACTACAAGAAAGTTGATCAATAGTGGCGACGGTATTAGTGGCGACATAGTCATTAGTGGCGACGAGTAATAGTGGCGACACTATTAGTGGAGACTTGTCGCCACTATTGACTTGTAATCCATGTGTATCTATTCTCTCTCCATCTGGCCATTGATTACTTCTAGATCTAACGGCTCTAGACTTTTTCGACCCTAAAGAAAAGCGCGGGTCTTTTTCCCTCCCTCCATCCCTTATCCCCTTCATTTTTGCCAAACTGGTTCTCACTTGCGAAAACTGCCATGCCGATTCGGTCCTCGTAACTCGATTCCAGCTGCTACAGCACTCCGGTGGAGGACCTTCATCCGATTCCAGCCGCGACACACTTTGGTGAAGGACCTTCGTCCGATTTCCAGCCTCACAACTCCGAATCTGACAGGTTGTTCAAAGAAGGATGTGTGAAATGATGTCGATTTTAGGGTTCTTGTTTTATTTATGAACAAGTTTAAATTCTTGTAGGCCTTGTTTTGTTTAGTGAACAGAAATGTGAAAGGGTTACATCCGGACATTGCTTTAAACTACTTTTAGATTTTCCTTTGTTTCGTAGCATAAATGAAAACTTATCTATCTGATTTTGTTTTTGTGGTCTTAGAAATTCCCTATCACTTTACCTATTATAAAACAAGTTTGGGATAAACTGATTGTTTGCAAAATTAAAGTGATTCTATATATGGTCAAAATTGCTCAGATATATTAAATCAAAATGCACGAATTCTTCTGATTCAACTGCACGAAACGATGGTATGGGGTTGGTTTGACAAAGAGGTTATGTTGTTTTTTAATTTATGTATTCTATTTATTTGTGTTTAAGGCTTTACAAATAGATTGTGTGGTTTATTTTATTTTTAGCCTATTTAATTGTATTTAAGCATGATACCCGTTGTTGTTTTCAACTTTTCATACTATACTTGTAATTTAGAGCATTATAATCACTTCATTTGTTTATTCATATAGTTTCGCTGAAGTTTAGAGCTTGAATTCCTTATAGATTACTGTGATTTGTTTGTTTGGACATATTGTGTGTTTATATATAATAATGAATGTAAGCAAATTTGATTCATTTAAAGAAGGGGATGGTCTTTCTACTGTTATGTGTTGTTTGTTTTATATTGATATCCTTATTCATGTGAATTTTTTTTAGTATGAGTTTGTTGTTCTTAGTATGAGATTTGAAACTATGATGTACATATGTGTGACTACTTTATTATGAAATTTCTTTAGTATGATGTTTGTTCTTCCCTTGCAGGAGTCTATTGTCTTTTCCTACAAGTGTTTCCTTTGCTGGTATGTAACTGTTTTTTTTTTTGTTTTTTTTTATTTTTAGGAATCATTTGCGTATTATATAAAACAAATAACTTATCAGGTTTTGTGCCAAATGCCAAGTCTTTCATAACCTCAAATGTTTGTATCAACGCCAGTGGATAACAAGTTAAAGTGAGGTAGGAATCATGCTAATGCTTTGCTGTAAATCTTTTTATTATTTAAGCTTTACTTTTAGGTTTATGTTTTAGTATTTATGTGACTTTAGTCTTACCTTTTTATAGGCTATGAGTTCTAAACAGTTTCAGTGTGTATGTTGCAGGTTTTCAGACTTGGTGAATCTGTTATATGAAGTCTTATTGAATCAATCTTATAAAGGTTAACATTTTCTTCTTTCTTCACAATTTGGTCTTAAGTTTTGATCTTTGCACCCATTAGTTCAAATGAGAACCGAACCATAAGAACCATTTTTGACCTTCGATTCATGTAGTGGAAATAGCAAAAGTATCTTGTGTTTGGCTCCTAGTTGCAATGGTTTGTTGAAAATTAATTGGGGTTTTATTGTATTTGTGAATTTTAGGTTAAGGGTTGATTAAATAGCAAAAGTTGTTTCTTATATGTGTTAATAGTCATTGTCACCATATGTTGATTAACCATACCCTTTTTTGCAGGCTGAAATTACCAACTTGTTCCAAGACCTCATCTTTCAAGCACACATGTCAAAATATTATCCGGGTTTGAATATGGGAACACATGTAGACGACCAAGATGATGATGAATGATTCAATGGCATATGATCTTTAAGTAACTAGTTTTTATGTTATGTGTTCTAGTTATTAGTTTGTATTATAACTTGTTAAACTTGTTTTGGACCATAACGGTTTATGTATATATTAAATATGTTTATTAATTTTGGCGTATTGTATCTTTCAATCGTGTCAATCTGCAATTTTTTTTAGTGTATGTATTCATAAAACTGTAAACGTATAAAATATGAAGAAAAAAATACGTTTTGTAGGATATAGACCAATAGTGGCGACAAAGGGCAATAGTGGCGACATTGACAATAGTGGGGACAATGAGGCAATAGCGGCGACATTCTCGAGCAATAGCGGCGGACCAATAGTGGCGACATTCTTAAGCAATAGTGGCTAGTGGCGACACGACAATTGTCGCCACTATTGACCTTATTTTTCGTAGTGCGATCACTACAAATCAGCCCTAGATCTAACATAAAGCTTGGATATTTAACAACTTTCAAACAAGCAAAACAACCAACCTGTACCGCAACTGAGTTTTTAATATGAAACAAAGTAGGTTCTACTAAAAAAGTACCTACCACGGGTTTTACTAATAAAAATACATGTTTGCGTGTTTTTTTGGTGTTCTAATTGTGATATACTGCTCTCCTAGTTCATATAAATCAACTTTTTAAAATAATAGAGGCTAATAAAAACCATTGTAAATCATGTATAGGTTGTTTAAAGACAAATATTAAATCTTCAACTTGATGACCCTTTTAAGGTAAAACCAAAAGATCATCAAGCAGTCATTCGTCACACTGAGTAAAAGTTTATACAAAGCATTTGAAACACAGTTTGTAATCTGCTCATATTATCATGCTTTATGCGACTATAGGTTACAAGTGTTGACATCACTATAAAAAATTGTTGGTATATTTTGGTTGTTTTGATACTAATCTCACTTTTTACTGTTAATCTCATGTAATCTATTCTGTTGTTGATGGAAAGGAATCCGGAAATTTGGTATATAATAAAGCTTTTCTCACTTTGCATCAATATTAGCTTACAAGCCCCTGATGCTAATGTTGGAGTTGAAACGATGTGCTTAGCGCCACAGAGCATTTTTCTAGCATTTCTGATGCAACAGTAATAACAAATATTATGTGATTGTGACTCTTACCGAAAAATACTACATCTAAATCAAGTGCATCAAGTGCAGTAATGGTATTTAAGATTGCATATATCATTTTGTATTGCAATAATGGTATTTAAGACTCTGTTTATATTATTTTGAACTGGCTCAACATGAATTATATTAACAAGCCACCGAGATAGATGGCAAACAAGATACAAGGAGGATACAATCAAGACCAGGAAACAATCATGCCCCAATAAATGCCTACCTAAAAGTTTTACAAGACTAGATAGTACTCAAATTGAAAGCACGCCATTGCTCCCATGCTAGCCTCTTTTTCGACCGACTGGTAATCCAAATATGACTAATGATTTTGATATCTTCAAGTACCTTGTTCATGACTAAAGGTGATCGATTAAAGACTATTTCGTTCCGTGTCCTCCAGATGATCCAAATCGTCGTTAAAAACACCCCATGAATAATCTTCTTTTTGATTGCACTCCTTTTAATGTATCGATGCATGATCAACAAGTCTCGGGCACTGAACATGTACAAAGGATCCAACCTACACCACCTGCTGACGTAGTCCCAAAGTGACTGGGCAAAACGGCAGGCAACGAAGATGTGATCCATTGACTCCTCTACCTCACCACAGAATGGTATTTAAGACTCTGCATATATCATTTTGTATTGGCTCATATGAAAACACAATATTCTCGGATAAGGTATAACCACTTATTTATTTTTATTGTAATCTGGATAAAGAAACATGCATGCTTATAATAAAATAAAACGGGTTATGCAATAAATTTTTTATTTTATTTTGTAAAAGATAAGATATCGACGCGCTTTATTGTCTATCTATTTTCCATTATATAATGCGGTTTTGCAATTTGCTTCTTAACATCCGGAAGTAATTAACGACTAGTTAAAATAGAATCATCGCGTCGTAACGCGCGCATTTGAAATCTTGTAAATTACGTTTCACATGTGAATAGTGCTAGTCTACGTATAAAATAATATTAATTGATCATCCGTAAAATAAAAGGATATAAAAAGTGTGGAACCGTGTACACCCTTCTGTGTATTTAGATCTGTTCACATGATGGTTGTGATTTTTTCTCCATTTTTTTTTTTCATTTTTTTTTTTGGAGAAATTTCACATGTGAAATAAAGATTTATGATTCTATAACTTTTAGGGTGTCACTAATTAACCTCATATGTAATAAATGAATTTGTACGTTAATGGCATGTCAAATGTTGTGAATATCGTTTTCCCTCTCCCTCCTAATATCTCTCTAAACTTTGTATGCAAAACCAATTGATCACCATTCCAATAATCATCCAATTCAAACAAAAACTTCGATTATTCTCTTCCTGATCCGATTCTAGAAGTTGTGTCAGTTGGCAAGGATGGCACAGGTTCGATAAGAAGCACTTCTCAATCTCATGTACTAACCACTTGATATTAAACCTAATTTCATTTTTGTTTGAATGAAAGGTACTTTATTCCACAAATCCTTTCATTTTAAACTCGAGTAAGTTCAATTACAACATCAATTCAACTGCTGCGATTTCAATACATCAGAAAACTAATAGAAGTAAAATAAAAGAACATCATCAAGAGAATTCAAACTTTATTCATTCAATAACGTACACTTTTCTTATATAATACAAACATGAACACGTTGTGTTTATTGGAAGATGAAGAACAACAAGAGAAGAAGTAGCTTAAATGAACATATTTTATGGCAAATCTTCATGAACAACAGGTGCATCCGGTATCGGGCTATATTCCAAACCCACAGATTTCGTCATGCCGTTATTCTTACACTGGTAATAGAATCCAGTGTATGCCAGATATTGAAACATGCCAATTACCGCAATCAAAAGAGTTTGAATAACCCCAACTACAATAGGCATCGATGGTGATAGTATGGATCCAATGATAAGATTAAGAACCAGCAACACAAGAATGCAAAATAAGTTGAGAAGAAACCCATATACCCTATTGCCATTCACAAGCTCTCTAGCTTTCCCAAGTGCTGAGAACCCATAACTATCCTCGACTACAGAAACAACGATACCCAAACTCCAAACGACCGATAAATAAATATATAATGTGACGAAGAGTAATAGCCAAGAAGAACAAGACTATGATCAGGATAAAAGGGTGCTTAAAAAGTACAAGTGATGGAACCATAAAAGCGAAAAGGAAGAAACTTGTGTAACCAAGTGCAAGAAGTTGCACCCACATTGAAGTAAAAAATGGTCTAGTCCATGTTTTTGATACCTTAAGCAAAAGTTCCTTGGGAGACAAATCATGACCGCTATAATAGTATGATGCGATTATAATAATAGCGGTTTGGGCAAAAAGTGCAACGAAGAAGAACAAAACTGCATAAGCAGCTTTGATTCCAAGAAAAATGCCCGTATCTTCAGCAATCGCAGCCAAGAGTTTGTTGAACTCTGGTGTAAAGGGACTTACAGAGTCTAAGTTCATAAGATTGAGGGTCAAATCAAGGAGAGAAGGTTTGATTGATAAAATGCCTAAGATGAAGGCTATGGAGTAAAGGATAAGGTAGAGAGTGGCCGTGATAGCCATGAGCTTTCCATATTGAGATATGATTTTCAGTGGCGCTATCAGGAGTTCCAGAAAAGAAAGTTTGCCCATTTTCTCTTTGCAAATTCTAATGTTAATTTGGTATGGTAGCAAAGGAAGAGATATGAAGTGGTGATAACAAATACAGATGGTATATATAAAGGATTTTTAAAGATTCTTTAATAAATTAGTTGACAACAAGTCTCAAAGCCTATTTGACTTTTACGTACGTAGTATGAAATTGAAAACAAATTGGTTGATAAGTACAAGGTGATGACTTTTAGTTAAAAGAGAGACTTTTCATATAAGAATTGGTACAAATTGGTATAGTCTATGTATTACTAGTTTTAGATTAAACACTCTTGGTAGAACTTGTATGCCTTAAATAAATTTCCCTTCAATCTAGCACTCTTTATTGCTAGAAGTGCAGTTTAATTAGAGCATCTCCAACATGGGAGATCTAGGTGTATAGGTTATATGTGTTTTTCTGTTGGTATATGTGGTATAGGTGAAAAGATAAAAAAAAAATATTGATTGGAAGAGATGGGTTATTTATCTCTTTTATTAATATTTGTGGTCTATCATCTATCATCATGGTGTAGACTCTTGCCTTCTTTATTTTGTTTTCTCTTAGCTGGTTGAGATTTAGTTCTTAAAAATTTTTAAAATAAAAAGTTCTCAAATAAACTCAACCTTATATATATATATATATATGTGTGTAACGATCATTTATAAAAACATGACCAATTTTTAGCACCCACTGATAAAAATTTCTGAATTTGTCAATGTATATAGTTTTATTAAACGATAAACTTGTCTCTTCTCAAGTTCTCATCGTTGCATTATGAATTAATTCCTATATATCACCTACGATTAGGTGAATCTTCACACGTGCTGATTATTCGGGATGAATCTTGTCTATGAATATCTAGGACATGAAAACTGTGTAGTAATTAGTTAATGAGTACATATGTATTATTGGTTGAGTGGATGAGTATGGATTTAGATAAAAGTTTTCAAGTCTATATTAGAATCTTTCTTTTTCACTAGTAAGTTTATATACATATTCTTTTTGGTGTTTAGAGGGTCCTATATAATTTAAAAGAATTTAAAATTAAGAACTTATTACCAATCAATTTGTTTTCTAAATGAACTTATCATAGAAATGTTTTTGGAAGTAGTTATGATCTAAAAATTATTAAAGACAGTACGTTTATCGATTTTAGAATGTCACTAAGCGTAGCAAAATATTGGTATTGGTCATATACTCTTAAAAACTTATAAACATATAAAATAAAATGAAAATTTTTGGGTGCTCCAAAAGTCCGTTTGCTTACATCCATAGTTATTCATACAACTTGTTTTACTTTTTCCTATGTAAGTCAATTAAGTCAATCTACTTCCTAGGTTTTAAAAATTGCAGATCAACTATGTGGCCAGCAAATCCTCATGTCAATCTAGCAAGTCGCTTTCTTGTCCCTTGAAGCAGAATATATTTTATGATTAAAAAGTCCAACAATGAAGAAGGTCAGATTGTTACGAAAATGCTGTTGGAGTAACGACACGAACTTATAACGTTATGTGAGCATATTATATTATTATAGAGTTTATGATATCAAATAACTAGTTACAGTAATACCCGAGGCTGTTAATATAACTATATAAAGTAAAAGATAAACCTAAATTGAAAATAAAAATAGAACTGAATAGTATATAAAGCTAAAGATTCGATAAATATTTAATAATATTAAATTTACACGCTTGAAAAAAGAGACTTTAATACAATACTTTTAGTTACATTCGTCTGGTGCCCATCTTTATATAAAATTAATGAAAATGATGCTATCTGTCACAACCCGCCCCGGTTTGACCGGGAGTCGGGACAAGCCAATATCTATACGTTTAACTATTAAACCTCAATAAACTCTCCATCCACACTGCAAATAAAGATCTGCCAAAAGGACTAAAATGGGAAGGCTCCAAGATGATTCCAAAAACTGAAGATATTGGAATATGCATGCGGACTTATGAAGGCAAGAAAAGCTTCTTCAAAATCAACCAAGCTCATCCATACTTTGACTGCTCTTTGCAAGTAATCAATTTTCTACTCGAAACCAACACAGATGCAGACCCAAAAGTATGGCGAAGGTAAACATTCATGATGAAATCGATAAAACAACTGAAAGAAAATCGAGCATTTTAGAAAACAACTTTTACTGAAAATGTTCGGAGCAGCTTCTAAAGAAATTCCATGTCAACATTGATCCGGTTACAAATGAACTATCATAGAAGAATCTCTATTAAATTACTGTAGTTTTCTTGATCAATGAAAATGATCCCTTTTCTCTTTTATTTATGTTCTTCAAATACTTAAGGGGAGATTGTTAAATCAGTTCTAAATGTAACAGAAAACAATCAAGTATTAGATGAAAAGATCGGAACCATCATCAAAAGAGAAAGGAAGAAAGAATTTGTACCATTTACAGATTTCTATAGTCTTACAGAACTATTTGGAATTTCTGAAGTAGATCTGTAAAACTCAACTTTTATAGAAATCCCTATTTCTGTAAAAGGCTTCTAATGGGAAGCATTTCTAGTCTTTAAAGAAGAGTCCGGAAGGAGTTTAAGACTACCAGAAGATAAAGACTATGAGAACATCAAAATGCCTAAGTATGAAGAATACGTGAAGAAGAAAATCAACTTGACATGTAATGCAAAGCTAGTTGATGGCAGTTGAAGAAGAGATAAATTGAATACCATTAATTTATTTCTATATACTCTAATACACTCCAAATTCAACCGACCTCAACCACATTATTCATTTACAACTTGCTACAACTTCCTATAAATAGCAAGTGCTCTTCATCAACAAAGGCAAGACAAAGATACACAAGTCACAAGCTTCTCAAAATCAATTACAACTTACTATTGTAGAAAAGTCTTTCTGTTGATAAATTGTTTTATCATAAACTCGTGTACGTAAACCATTATTTGCATTTGAGATATACAGAATAACATTTTTATGAATTGTTGTCTTCCAATTTGATTTACATTCCGCAGGTTATTTATCTTGTTTGTTTAAATCAAATTGTACATATATTGTTAAATAGACCCTCACGGGACCCAATACACTAGGAGTCGGACCGAGAATGGTGTGTGTATGTGTGGGTATATCTCTGATGGTTGCTTATATGAAAATCATTTTTCTTTGTCACTATTCATAACCTAACCCTTTTGGTCGGTAAAGTTTTGGGGCCGAGGTAATTGATTCAGTAATCAAGAATATATTCCTATCCTCAGTGAAATCTCTTATGTCGTCTCTATGTTGGTTTCAAATGTCAAATGTGTTAGTTTGGTAAAACTCTTTTAACTACACTTTTTCTATAAAATCTATAAGTCTCTTCTAATTTCGGGACGAAATTCCTTAAAGTAGGGGATATTGTAACATTTGCATGTTACCCGATTGAGAAATCCGACCTGTTTTGAAATTTTGCGATTTACCAATTTGCGAATTACTGAGACTAGAAGAATTTTTGGGTTTATACCCCAATTATTGGATCTAAATGATTTATGATACTTTTTCAGAACTAAATACTTAATTACGGTCAATTTGAACCAAATTAGATTTCTTAAATTGAAAATAGAGCAATTTTTAATTTTTACGCGATTTCGGCACACGATTCGTCGTTTATCGAGAATCTCGTATTTGGTCATCATATTCCAATTTCAACATAATTATGAGTCTAATAATGAATTATCATGTCATGAGTCATCACACACTTAATCGAGTCACGAAACGTTGGTAAATTGCCCAAAATCGATACGTATGCCAAAACCGACCAAAATTGCGTGATTTGACCTATTTTGTGCATCCTTTTGAGTTACGTGACGTATTTATATTTATTTTGAGCTGATTATACTTGGTAATCATGATGGGAGTATTAAATGGGTGTTTTAGAAGAAACGGGACTCGAAATGTCGAATAACGAAGAACCGAGCACGTGAAACGAGAAAACAGGAAAGTTATTCTTTAGGTGAGATCTAGGCATATCGTCTGGCACAACCATGTGCCCTAGACGATACGCCTGGCATGTGAAAGTCAGTAAAACCCTAAAAAAATAGGTATTTAAGCTACTTAACTCATCCTAGCTCCCATTTCGCCTTCTAACTTCTCTCAAATCCCTAAAATGGTTGTGGACATCCAAGATCAAGGCCCTTGAAGAATTGGGGCTCCTAAGTTATGAAATCTAGCAAAGACTAGTGTCGGTTTTCATCCTTTGGTGCATTTTTCTCCATCTATGCTTCTACCCTCTTGTTTTTTAGCCATGCTATGATCAAGTTCAGACCTTTAACATGTTTCTAGGCTTGATTTAGGTTGTAGATCATAGATCTAGTGATTTTATACAAAAAGTTGTACTTTTATTAAATTTTGTTGATGTACATGATGAATCCTTGTTGGATCTTGATAGATCTAGATAGATCTTCATTAGGGATGTTAAAGTTTACATTTTTATGTTTGATTCTTCATAAGGATGTTGTATGATGATACATCCATGGGTAAATTGATCAAGATTCCAACTTTATGTTAGATTAGGTTTGGATCTATGATATGCTTCATGATTTAGGTTAGATTTATGTGTTTGATCATCAAAGATATGGTTGTTATGCTTAGAAATGGTTAGATCTACAAAATGCATGTCATCGAGGGTTGGATCCATGTTCTATGATCATCAAGTTTACATTTTAATGCCATGAAATGCTCATAACTCTAAAATGCATGTCATCTAGGGTTAGATCTATGTGTATTGCTCATCAAGTTTGAATCTTTATGTCTCCAAATGACTAGATCTATATCATGAATGATATTTAGGACTAGATCAATGCCATGTATGATGTATCATGAAAAGTTCTAGGGTTTACCTTGTTAAAATATTATATTTGGATGCATGATGGTTAATTTGACCCATATGACTTTCATGACAATATCGGTTTATTTAGAGTTCTATGATTTTATCCTTACTTTTCAAATTGCCCATCTTTCAAAACGTACGTAGCATCTCATTTTAATCACCAAGGGTGATCGTCGGTTGTGTCGTGAAATCAATTTATTTATCTATTTATTCATTCATTTTCTCTATCTCATCTAATCGTCAAGGTCATGTTCGGGTCTAACCCTCTTGTTGTGTCGATCTTTCAGTTGTGTCTCCACATCAGGTGAGTATTCATAGCCCCTTTTCTTTTACAGTTTTCGGGTGCAACATGTACGCTATGAGAAAGCAAACTCTTTATGCTTTATTCTCAAACTAAATGTGATCGCTGTGAATGTTATGTGTATACTTGTATGGTTAAACTTGTGTGGATTACTGCTTTGAACGATTGAACGCTGAAACGATTTGACGTATCTCATTAACTCATTGAGCCAGGGTTACAATAGTATATCTATTGGTGTGGCAACCGACTTGGCATGCCTTAGCTTGGGCGCCTTGTGATTGAAAGCCTGAATGTCGAGGGCTTGAGTGAGTCGCTTATTAGGTGCTTTAATTCATTTCATGTTTATCATATCTGTTTACACCTAACACATTGAATCACATGCTTTAAATCTATATTGTACGCTACACCTATGTTTACTCACCAACATTGTAGGCTTTGTTGTTTGATGTTGATTGATCGCGTCGATGACACTTTAGGATGCATGTGGACTTAGAGAGACCTAAATTAACAAGTTAAATTGTATTATTTAATGTCTTGTTTGGATTATCATGTTTATGCTAATGCTGAAGTGTGTTGATTAAGAATATCGCAATTAGTGTTGTGTGCATCTACACAATCATCGCGCCCCGACATATTTCGCCGTCGGTTGGGGTATGACAACATGCTTCAAGAACACATAAAAGAAACAATCAGCATTGTCAAATAATAAACTATGAACATAATTTTTTGTGAAATGTCATGCTAATCTTTTGGAATGTTCTTAAGAGTTGAACACCCCTATAGTTTATGGTAATGTATGTATTAATAAGTAATAAACTCGTAACAAGTAGGGGCAATGAAAATTTACATGATCCGGATGTTGTCATTTTCCTGAGCTCGAGAAGTTTGTCTTGTTTCAAGCCAAATTCAGCTAGGAGATTATCTCTTTCCGTTTTCAAGGTAAGTTCATCAAAGGCATCCCTCTCTTCTGCATTTCGAATCATCTGTTTTCAAAGCAGCATCATTTGAGAAACTATATGTTTCTTCAGTGCTTTATTCATATTTTTAGATGCCCTCCTGTAGGTAAACGATTTCCAAGCAAACACATCATCCATACGTATTTTGTTCTCCGCAATGAAAGGCTTAAGGAGAAGGGAATAGAAGGTTTAGACAAAAAGCACAGTGTTGGCTAGCTAGAAGGTTGTTAGACTAGTTAAACTGGTATAAGTATTAGGATCATTTTGTGTAACTATTTACCACTTTTTGTATTAAAGTTAAAGTTTTAGTTTTAAGTGAAAATTGAGTTTAAGTTTTATATTTGCTTTCACAGTGTTTGATATTTAATCGATCACAGACCCAAGTAGTGGGGTGTGACAAATTTCCCTAAACAGAATCGATTTCCTGTTAGGTGCAGATGCACCGACCTAAATTAGTTACTATATTTTTGTATATGTTAAAGTTGGTTTTGTTATCACATCTACGCTTAACGATCTGACTATTTTCTTAACAATAGTGTAGAGACCTTACTTAAAGCAAGGAACTCGAAACCTAAATAGTTGTTTTCCAACGGATCGTGGATGGGTACTTTTAATCAGTGGCGAAGTATAGTGAGGGCCCGACCGGGCCCTACACATTTTTTACTCAGAAATGGAAATTTATATCCATTCAGTCCGATTTTTTTATATACTTAGTCCGGCCCTATCCATTTTTTATTAAAAAATATATATATACTAAGTCGGCCCATCTATGATTTTTTAAGAAAAAATTTATCTAATAAAGTCAAAAACTTACAATACTTAATACGTTTTATACCCCAGTTAAATAAAAGTTAACTTATTAGCGAAATTAATTATAAGTTCAGGGGGTTAAATGAAAATTAACTTAATAAAGAAATAAAAAAATTGTTTTGCTTGCCCTTGTTTGCCATTGAACAAAAAAATGAGATAGAAGACTCCATCGCCGACCTGTTTGTCTAATCGCCCCTGCGGCCCTGACCCTGCCTGTAAGAGCTGGAACGGATATTACTACTGATTGATATGATCAAATACGATGAACACAAGAGTAGATAAACCTTCAGTTTATTAATTTCACTAAGAGATGAGTACAAGATGTAGAGAAAGAAAACACACTCAGAAACACACAGTTAAAGTGACAAAATGACCGAAGTTCTTCAAAGACTAATGAGCTAAAGAAGCTCCACCTATTTATAGAGTTGTCAATCTGCCTAGCGAACCATCCAATGAATCAATGGTTCGTTGGCTAGCGAACCAATGGTTAGGACCATGGTTCGCTGTCCTAAGACTCATAATATACCTCTGACTTATAAACAATACACGAGACACTCTGTAGCATAGAATTATGCTCTAACACCGCCGACCTCCACGGCTCCACGCCTCCACCGGTGACCGTACCACCACCAAACTCCGGTCGACGACCTCCCACGCCGGTTGTTCGCTTCCAACTCTCCAAGTCTCATGCGTTGCCGTTCCCTCAATTTGCTTCAATTCCTCCAAGACTCCAAATAGGTAAAAATTCTCTTATGTTTAGATGTATTCTTTAACCTAGATTTTGTGCATAAATTAGATTTATATTTGTTGTCTTGAGCTTAATTAATATGTTAATCGGAAGTTTTAATTTATGGAATGCTAGAGAATGAATATTACGTTACTTGATTTAAATTTGAGGAATTAAGGAAAATGACCAATCGTTATACTTGAAATGATTTAAATTTGGGGAATTAGGGAAAATGACCAATTGTTACACATTGAAATGATTGTTGACTTGTTGTAATTGTTTTAGATACAATGGGAAAGCAAAAAAATCATTCATTCTTTTTTCAAAAAAAGGATGTAGAAACTCACCATGAGAATCAAGACAGTAAACGTCAAAAAGCTACGACAAGTGACCTACAACCTCAAGAACAAGAAGTACAATCCCAAGAACAAGAACATAAAAATCAACAAGAGCACCTGGTTAATGAAGTGGATCCTAACAAGCTCGAAAGAGATCCAGCAAAACGAAACCCAATGTGGGAGCATCCGGTTAATTTAAGAGAACAAGAAATTGCTGAAAAGTTTGATCATGATTACATAATTGATGAATTCAAAGATCCTAAAGGTCGTTGGACTGAGTTGCATGTAATCATGTTTCCAGGTAATCATCACTTTTGTCTTCTATCGCATTCTTTAGTTTTTCTT
>JBCNJP010000007.1:115361274-115393486 GCA_039602395.1 Deinandra increscens subsp. villosa | reverse complement strand
ATATATATATTATACTAGAAGTGCATGTGACAAGTACGAGTATTTTAGTGCTAAGGTTAAAAGAGACATGCGAGAATGATTTAAGAAAATCTGATGTGGCATAAAGGTTAGGCTTAGCGTTAAAGATGGTCTTATTGGTATTACAATCAGCGTCCTTCTATGATATTTTCTATGTATAAGGGTTTATTTTTTAGTAGTGACATTCAAAATATCAAAAATGTTTGTTATATACTTATACTAGTTTTTTATCCCCGTGTGTTACACGGCTGAGTTTAAAAAAAAACTATAATTACAATCATAATCTACGACAAATATGTATTTTTATAACTATCTAAAAGTTTCTCTGTAATTATAGACTAGTCACGGAAAATAAGGATTTTATTTATTATATTGAAATAAAATACTTGGTAAAATTTGAATTTAAACTTAATTAAAGTAAAAAAATTATAAAAATTAAATAGAATTTTTTTTTTGTTATTACATGTATAACATTTAATTAAAATATTATTATGCAATAAAATATATTATTTTAATAAAATATAATATATATGCAATAAACTATTAACCTTAATATTGAAATTTAGTATTATAGATAATTACTAACCTTAATATAAAAAAATTATATTTGAATAATTACTTATTAGATAATTACTTATTAAAAGTTTAAACTAGATAAATCCTAATATGAAAATTTAGTATTTGGATAATTATTTATTAATTTTTTTTGAATTTAAACTTAATTAAAGTAAAAAGAAATTATAAAAATTAAATAGAATAAAATATTTTATATTACATGTATAACATTTAATTAAAATATTATTATGAATAAAGTATTATAAGCATTAAATATATTAAAGTATATGTAATAAAATATATTATTTTAATAAAATATAATTTATATGGAATAAAATATTAACCTTAATATTGAAATTTAGTACTTGGATGATTACTAACCTTAATATAAAAAATTGTATTTGAATAATTACTTATTAAAAGTTTAAACTAAATAAATCATAATATGTAAATTTAGTGTTTGGATAATTATTTATTAAAATTTTGACTTCTTCCAAAATTTTATGGTATAATTAAACTATGATAAAACTTTTTGTTTATTATATAGTAGATATAGATATAGATATAGATATAGATAGATATATATATTTAAAGAAAGAATATATAAAAAAGTAGTCTTTCTTTAACAATTATGGTTTTAAGAAAAATATTTTATTTGCTTAATACTTGATGGAGTTTTTTTATTGATAGGAAAATGCGTAAAGAGCAAGAGAAGAAAGGGCGTGCACGAACAAAAAGGCTATTGTTTTACCATCATTATTTTGCAAATAAAAAAAGCATAAATAATTACATTTGATCGAAAAAGATGATGATGGGTTTCTTCTTCTCATTGGTGAACCAATCTTTTCATATTTTGTTTCAAAAGCATGCCCTCTTTCCAAACAACCATTGTATAATTTCAGTAGTTAGAAATTTTTTTTTTGGAACGGCATCGATCATACGACCTTGGTCTCACGTGTAAACTTACCTTTGCAGGGCTATGTCCAAGGTCGATTACTCGGACCTCCGTGAGAACCAAGACACCCTCTCTTGAAGCTTTCTCCTGGCAGAAACCCCCTCCTGGAATCACATGGGGTAAAATTGCCTCCCCTTGGATTAGAACCTGGGTCATATAGTGGTCAAAAACCTAAGAACCAAGGGGATAACCATTAGGACAAGTCCTAGTAGTTTTTAAGTAGTTAGAAGTTAATTAAAATGACAGGTATTGGGTTTAAAATTTATTTGTAATAAAACGAGATGTTTACCACCCCGCGCGATGCTGCGGGGTTGAATTTGTATACTGAACGTTAAAAAGTTAAAAAGTTAAATGGTATAAAACGTAAAAGTTTAAAAGTCTCATGGTGAAAGTATAAAACTATAGAAGTATATTAAAAGCGAAAGTATAAAAATTAAAACTTTCGTGGCAAAAGTAGAAGACAAAAAACCTTAAAACAAAAATAAAAATTTTAAAAGTTAGAGGGTTAAAAAGTTAAGGAGTATAAAACGTAAAAGTCTAAAAATCTCGTGGTGAAAGTATAAAACAAAAAAAAATATACTAAGTTAAGGGGTATAAAACGTAAAAGTCTAAAAGTCTCGTGATGAAAATATAAAACTATGAAAGTATACTAAAAACGAAAGTAGAAAAGTTAAAAGTTTCGTGGCCAAAGTAGAAGACAACAAAACTTAAAAAAAAACTTTAATAGTTAGAGGGTTAAAAAATTAAGGGGTATAAAATGTAAAAGTCTAAAAGTCTTGTAGTGAAAGTATAGAACTATAAAAATATACTTAAAAACGAAAGTAGTAAAGTTAAAAGTTTTGTGGCTAAAGTAATAGACAACAAAACTTAAAACAAAAAAAAACTCTAAGAGTTAAAGGATACAAAATGTAAGAGTATGAAACATATGTGACTAAACTATGAAAACCAAAAGTTTACTATTTCGTTAAAAAAAAATTGTTTAAATGTTTAAGGGTAGAAATTGTCAAAACCCTAAAGTTTTGTGGCCAAAGTTTAGAAAACATAAAATACACTATTTATCTACAAAATTTCATTGTATAATATATAATATATAGGTTTCAAGTTAGGTAATGGTTTTTTTATTTATGCTGAGTTTTCTTCAAATAAAATATGAAGATAATCGAGTAGTTCTAGTAATCCGTAAATAATTCAAATTTACCGTTTAAAAAAACTTACTTCAATAATCTATACATCAAAACAACTCCACATAAAGATGTGACTAGCTTAACGCATCCAGTACTCTAAGGCTATTCGTAATGGGGCTTGAAAACCCCTCTCGCGCCCCTATAACGCCCCCAGCCACTACGGTGGGGCGCGAAAGAGGAAAACTGAGGGGGGGGGGGGAGGGGGAGGCGCTAGATCTTTCACGTCGAAAATAGGGGAGATTTGGGGCTTGCAAGGGGCTTGAGGGGCGTCAAAACCACTACACCCCTTTTGCTTTCAAGCTCCCATGCCACGTAGGATGCCTCATGGCGGATAATGCCCTTGGGTGGGGCTTGAAAACCTTCAACCACTACGGATAGCCTAACGGTGGGGGGAGTGGTAGAATAGAAAGTTTTGGAAGTTTTGGTGGTAACCAATAAGAGTGTGTCACGCATAAGAGAAAAAAGTAGAATTATAGCAATTCAATTGTTTTGTGTTTCCGCATTATCCCCGCGACAATGCGCGGGTTGCAATATCTTTTACTACTTTATAATGCATTTCTTTTTTCTTAAACCCTAAACTCTTAGTTTTAAGTAGTATAAGAATATAAGCATGATTTACAACCAACTAAAGCATCATGTTTACAACCAACTAAATTGCTTCAACCAAATCATTTCGCTTCAGCCACATCGTACATCACACTTCTTCTTTTCAACCAAATCCCTTTTGAGCAGCAGGCATGGTACAAATCCTGTAGGTCTCGATTGAAATCTTGCAGACGGATCCTTGGAGTGGCGCTTAACCTAATCTCTCAGACAAATCCTTGCAGGTCTCGATTGAAATCAAATATGGCGCTCCGGTTGAATTTCAATTTGAATTGAAATTTCAAGTTTCGAGCTCCATAAATAGACACATTCACCTCCAAACTCCATGTCAAGTTCTGATTCTACAAATTGAGGTACGGTTCTGATTTTAGAAAACACAAATCACAGTTCATGTTGTGTTTATTAAATCTAATTGTGTGTTCATCGATTCTTCATAGGTCAAGAAATCGCAATTCAAATTCAACTGCATCGTTTCTTCACTTCATCTC
This sequence comes from Deinandra increscens subsp. villosa, assembly GCA_039602395.1. Taxonomy (NCBI): domain Eukaryota; kingdom Viridiplantae; phylum Streptophyta; class Magnoliopsida; order Asterales; family Asteraceae; genus Deinandra; species Deinandra increscens. The sequence goes on along the minus strand of JBCNJP010000007.1, from coordinate 115,389,683 downwards.
TGGTACTTCCGTTCATCTCTTATATGTTTTTGGAATTCATTCTTGAAACTATGACTGTGGTGTTCATTTTTTTGGTGTTTATTATTCTGTTGGCGTTCAAGCTATGATTTTGCTAAAGTTGATTATTTTGGTGTTTATTTAAATCTTAGTCATGTTGAAACCAAGTCCAAGATCCTCTTCACAAGTGCTAAAGTGAATTTAAAACTTGAGTTTATATTGAGTTCTAGACCGTTTAAATTATTGACCCAAATCTGAATGCTTCATAAAATATATCAAATGGGATGAGCAGGCCTCTTACAGTAGATCCAACGCCTTTCAGGACTTCAACAATGGTTGTAGTAACGACAAAGTTGACTATTGTACATGGAAGCATAGTGTAGAAACATAGTGTAGTTGACTTAAACAATATGTTATTCATGTTGTGACTCAGGATTTTAAATGCTAATTGCTTGTATAAAATTTTGTGATTATTCCCAAAAATTGTGTGACTCAGAATTTTAAATGCTAATTGCTTGTATATTAATGTTGTGTTTTAAAAATATGATTTTAGAACAGCATGAATATACAAGCCATTTTGTATTTGTGACTCAGAATTTTAAATGCTAATTGCTTGTATATTCATCTTGTAGAGCAGTTCGACTTTTCAGAGTCAACTGTGATGAAATTTATGAGATTTAATAATCATACTACTCGTTCTAAAACCATACTTTTCAGAGTCAACATTGTGGTTGCTCAAATCCAAGTCCCATTTAGAGTAACATCGTTTCTTTCATGTGCTGACTTTTGGAATAAAACTTTTTTTTTTAGAACGCGCGATGTTGGTCACGATGGGTTAGGACATCGCGCACCTATCCTACCTCCGTAGAGGAGGAGATAAGGGTCCACCCCATAGACAGCCAGACATGAGTGTCCTAACCGTGCCTCAGCTGGGGTCGAGTGGGGCATATGGACGTTCCCCGGGAAAACCATGCGACTGTCTAGCATGCCCACATGGGACCTACGTTGAAACCCGTAGGTTTCAACCCAAGCATAGACAGTTGCAAGCCTCCACAATAGCAGAACTATCTGGAGTAACTTGTGTGCTGGGTAAAACCGGTCGGCATCATGACTCAAACCAAGGTTGCCCTTTGGTCATCAATCATTTGCCAACAGTGAGGTTTGAACCTGGGTTTCCTCAAAGTCCAAACAACAACGGTACCATTGAGACAATGCTACAATGGTTTTTGGAATAAAACTTGATAGCAACACTTGTTCATTCTTGATATTTTATTATTCTATAGTGTTTTTTATTAAAGTAGAAGGATATGAGATTAAATAATATTAAATGGCCACAGATGTGTCTTTTTTGTTGTTGATTAAGTAAACATTGTTACAACACTGTTTAAGAAGTATAAAAGACCTTAAGAAATGTACGTTCTTGTGAATTAATTTCACTTATGTGTTTTGTATATACTTCTTGATCTATCTGGTCATGAAAATCTGCAACATATTAAAACCACAAACTTGTATCTTTTGATTAATACTCTAATTAGTGATATCATATGTAGTGTCCAATGTACTAAGGCTGCAATACGATCATATGTAGTGTTGAATGTACTAAGTATATGTTTAATCATTCTAATAGTTTTGATTTTGGTTGATGTAGAGTCACTTTGTTAAAGGTGCAGAAGCTATCCAGGGGATTTCTCACTTCAAGTTTTGGAATGAATTCCAACCAAAATGTAATTACTTACTAAAACTCTGATTATATTATGACTATTACTTACTAAAACTATGTGTATGCAGTTTTTAGAAACTTTGTTTTAGTAATTAAGATTGTAAGAGTTAGTTGTTTCTTTGGTTACCATGAAATAGTTCCTGGATCTAACAACACATAATCAAAAGGTATTACAAATAGGGGTGTTGGATGACCAAACTGTAAGTGATAACTGATCTATAAAGAATCTTAATAACTTATTCAAATTATGTTCCTGATTTAAACCATCTTCTAACTCAAGTAAGTCTTATCATTCAACTAATCCGAAGAGTACATTAAGTGCTCCCAATATAAAAACATTAAAAACCTTAAGTATCCATAATAGCATGTTTAATCAGTCAAGTAGTCCGAAGATTTAAAAAAGAGCAGGGACAACACCTTACTCTTTCATAACCATGTGAAAAACAACACATTATACCTATATAACATTTGACAACATATTTGTGATTCCTGTTGCTGTACCATACAACCCTTAAAGCCTTTCCCTTATCTGTATGTGTGGGTTTTCTTTGTTTAGGATGAAAACGTGTTTACAGAGAGTTGTACCTTACTGTCTCCTACCTCACGCCATACCCGAAGGACACTCCACAGGATGGCCTCCACTGTAGTATCGTATGTCCATCCTCTTATCTTTACATGGTCATTTGGGTGGTGGCTTACATTTTACCCTCTCCTCTATCGTAACTGGTAAGGTTTGCGTTCTTCGCCTTCGTCGTCATGAATTGATTTGATGTTTGATGTTCTTATCTTCCGATTTGTTTATTTACATTACTAAGTAACAACATGTGTCTATTTCTAGTTTTGCCGAGGCTTTGTCTCTGAAAAAAAAAACATGTGTCTATTTCTAATGGGGGAGAAATCTAATAAATAATTTTTAAATCATCCCATTTTGACTTTTTTTTTACAATACATTTAGAATTTTTAAAGATTAACGCATCACATATTTATCTTATAGAATTTAAACTCTAAATTGTTTTAACGGTGTTTCAAACTATCTTTAAATCTCTAATATCCGGGTGAGACATCCTGAAATGAGATTGCTACCGTTCATATTGGATTTGACATTCTAGACTTGACTCACCCAGGAATACTATTAAAGAGGAAATCACCATCTAGAAAAAATCATCTTAAGTCAAATTTTGAACTTGAGACCTCAAAGATCCTAGGCCCTCAACTATCATTCTCGTGTCAGTTCCTGGTAGGAACTTGTTAAATTTTTTGGTTGTTGAGATTATGTATTAATCATTATGGTATACTCTTAAAAGACGGTTTTGATTTGTATTGTACTGCCTTTTCTGTACATACAAAATTGATTTCAAGTTGAAAACTCTACTATAGGTATTATTACAGCCGTTCTTTTAAATATTATTTTATTATTATTTTTCTTAATAGTAAATTTTGGATCACTGGTGGGGGTTTTGCATTCACCCGATCATAGGTGAGAAAACCTTATAACCTAACCTGGACCCTTATTTATTTTTTTATTATAGATGAGACTTAAACCCAAGACCTCCCACTTTTAATGTCTTTGGGTACCTCGCCTTAACCAATTGAGTTAGGGATCATTGGTTTTATTAGTTTTCATTTCGGCATCTACAAATTTAAATTAAATTAAATGAATACAATTTTATCCTGAATTTTGTTCAAATAATATAATTTTAAATTTTATTGGTTTTTGATGCGACTATTGTTAGATGTTTGATTAAAATAGTTAAAAATTTAATGATGATTTTGTGAAAAGTTAAAGTATGAGAGAGATGAAAAGGTGAGAGTCGTGCAAGGGCAGATTTGCGTGTGAAAAGCCAAAGTACTGGTTTTTAAAGCCAACACAATCCCTCTATCAACTCAATTATTAGATCTTTTTCTTTTTAAATTAAAAAAAAACTTTCAAATTATATAATTATTTTTATTAACTAGGGTTCTAACGCCACATGGATTGTAATTAGTGGTAATAGGCTTTTAGCTACACGGTGAAGACAAGGTTCAAACATTGATTATGATAAAATTTAATTAAATAAAAAAATTGATGTTCAAAAAGAAAAGAAAAAAAAATAGCGATTTTAACCCGTGAGTTGTGACGAAATAAAAGTAGAATATTAAATTCGACACTTGAAACTAAAGGGTTCAAATTGAAAGTTAAGTTTATTTAATTATTAGTTTGGATATTTAGCGTTATCGGTCCGGTGTTACTCAACCTACAAGAACAAACTCTCTGTTTTTAAGTTTAATAAACAAATAAAAGAAGAAAATGTAAATTAAGGAAGAGAACTAAAGCGGTTCTTGAGAGTCTTCCCACATATTATTTCTCTCTTTACAAAGCTCTGATTAAGGTGCTTCAAAAGCTAGAAACGATTAGATACCGTTTTCTTGGGGGGGGGGGGGGGGTAAAGATCCGGAGAAAAAGTGCATTCATTGGGTGGCTAGAGAGGAGGTTGCTAAACCGAAGGAAGTTGGTGGTTTGGGTCTCGTCCCGTTCGGTATATCGAATAAGTGCTTGATAGCGAAGTGGGCTTGGAGGTTTATTACTGAGCCAAATTGTTTATGGGCTAGAGTTATTAGTGGTTGTCATCGTGGTGGAAGGAGGAATGGTATTCTGCCGTTACGAAAGGAATGGGGGGGGGGGTGGGTTAATATAGTCAAGATGGTGAAGTATTTAAAATTGGAAAATGTGGATGTGGTTGGTCTTCTAAACCATTCTGACGGCGGCTACAAGTGGGGTGGTGACTCGTTTGGTAATTTTTCCGTGGCAAGTGTTTGTGGGCTTCTCAAGTGGTACTCTCCATCCGAGGGTTTAATCATGCCTTGGAATAAGCTTGTCCCCAATAAGATTAATATCCTGTTTTGGCGGATTATGAAAGATCGGATTGCTACTAAAGAAGCTTTGGCCAAAAGGAAAGTGGTTATTAGTGACTCGAGGTGCCATCTTTGCATGGAGGAGAACGAGACAGTGTTTCATCTTATGCTTGGGTGTAAAGTGGCGGAGAGAGTTTGGGAGTTCGTGGCGATTTGGTGCAAGGTGCCGCCGATTTTTGCTTTCGACATTGGGGATCTCCTTATCATTGTTGAAGATTCTCATTTTGATCGAAAGGCCAAGATGATATTCTTCGCTATCATTCTTACGACTTGTTGGGTGATTTGGTCCTTTAGAAACAAGGCTACTTTTGAAGGGTCCAAAGTTAGTGCGGTCGTTTTGTTTAAGGAGATTAAATGTTTGAGTTTTTTGTGGGTAAAGAATAGAAGTAAGTGGGTGAGTTTATCTTGGGAGGAGTGGGACAATTTCTCTATGTAAGTCCCCTCTTGCGGTTTGTTTGTGCCTTTCCGTGGCTTCTTGCTAGGGGGTTCCGTCTATTGAATTCGTTGTTAAAAAAAAAGGTTTTTATGTGTTTTCAAGTTAAAAAGAAAAGAAAAAGAATATGAACTATTATATAATTATACTTTATTTTTAAATAAACTATTTTATAATATATTAAGTAGAAATATAAACTGTAAACGATATAATCTTATCTTTTATTTCTTTCTACTTGCATCCAATTTGGAAGGAAAGTTAGGGTATAAGTCTTATTAAAAATCACTCTTCTACTTTCTTTAAAAAAAATCGTGAAAAAACTCGTTAACATATATATATATATTTTAGTTTCCCTTCACTTACTTTCATTTCATTCAACAGCAAGAAGGTATAAACAATTTGGTGAAGTCAATGGAGAAGGGGTATGAAAGTCTAGTCGCACAGGCCCAAGAGCAATTTGAGAAAGTCAATGATGAAATCTTAAAGGTGATCTGATGAAGAACGGATGATCTCATGTAAATAAACAAAAATCAGGTAACCTGGATTAGGCTGTACGTGTGTAATCATAAAGCCCATTCCATGTATCCCATGGGGCATTACGCGACACGTGTCGCTGACATGGCAAAGGGGGGTTATGTTAATTTGGGTGTGTAGTCATAAAGCCCCTTCCATGTATATATATATAGTACAAGATGGATTTAAAAAAAAGAAAAAAGAAAATAGCTTGGTCATGGGGCGCCATGCTCATCACGCCGGAGGATGAAAATGGGCAACATAGCGCCCCGGGGGGTGCCCAGGGGCGCTATAAGGGGCGTGATGTTAGTGAATTTGGTCCCATAACGCTCGATTACACATAGCCTTACAAGATATCCAAGCTCAAGGAGCAGATCAGGTCAAAACCTAGAACAACTATGCCTGGATCATCAAAAGCCGGGGCTCGATCCGAAGAAGCTCCAAAATCACCCACTCCAGTCTCTAACTTGGATGACTCTCCTCCATAGGAACAGCCCGAGAACAAAATAAAAGACTGAGTGACATAATTCTCCAAAAAGACAGAAACAGGAGTCTTGGAAACCTCCTCAGTCACTAAAATGTAACATGCCTCCTCCTCATCCTCCCCCATTTTTCTCAAAACACCATCCTACACCATCAACCTCAAGAGTAGGAGACACATCAACCAGACAAGGCTCCTCCTCCCAAACAACAAAACCAGTTAATGCAGGAAAACATAAAGAAGTATAAAAAGGAGGGTAAAGTTCATGTAAGAACCATTATCTATTGTAAGAACTTAAGAACCAACTTAAATGAGGGATAATTAAGTAATTTTGTCATTTCTTTTTAATTCCTCCACTACATTTATGGTAAAGATATCTTGTTTTCTATTGTACAAACTTGTAAGAACCAAGGGAAAATTATTTCAAATAAAGTTTTTTTGGGTAATTTGATATTTTTTTATAATTTAATTTCACGTATATCCACCCATATCCACCCGATGACTTACAAAAAAAGTTTTTTTTTGTTTTTTTTTGCTTGTCCGACTATGTTGCATATATGCAACATATGAAACATACAATGTTGCATATATGCAACATGGTATGCTTCATATGTTTTATATGCAACATACCATGTTGTATATGCAACATTATATGTTTCATATGTGTAACATGGTATTTTCATATGTTTTATATGCAACATACCATGTTGCATGTATGCAACATTATATGTTTCATATGTTGTATATGTGCAACATTATATGTTTTCATATGCTTCATATGTTTTATATGCAACATACCATGTTGCATGTATGCAACATTATATGTTTCATATGTTGTATATGTGTAACATTATATGTTTTCATATGTTGCATATATGCAACATAGTCGAATTTACAAAAAAAAAAAAAAACGATTTTTGTTTAGTTTTTTGTTTTTTTAGGTCGTTAAGTTGTCATCATGTGTATAGACATGACGGAAAAAAGAAGAGGAAGCATAAAGATTATGTAAATAACCTTCATTCAATTGAAATTTTAGGGTCTTACATTAGTTCTTTAGTTCTTACAATAATATTGGTTTGTACTAGAACTTTACTCATAAAAAGGATTCACTAATCAAGAAGTATAAAATCAGTTAATGCGAGAAACATAAAGTAAATGTGACATTATACTTCTGATTGCAAAGGCAAAAAACTGAAAAATGCCTCATCATACAAAAGTAAGTATGAAGAAGCCATACAATTAGAAAATGCATAACGGGATTGCAACCGTGATTAAACACACCAGACTTGACTCATTCAGGAGTACCATCAAGAAGAAAAACTCAGCACTCGGAAAAAACTGAGTTTTTTTTACCAAATTGGTGTTGATAGAAAACTTATTTAACAATATGGTGTTCCTTGAAAATTATTTACCAAATAATGTTTTCTAGAAACATTTTATTCTCACTCATTACCTTATTGGATAAAAAATATCTCAATAAAGTTTCACTTACTTATTACTATTTTTTTTTTGAACAGCAAAAGAAATTTATTCAACCAACCGGAACCGGGAAAACAAACCCGGGACTAGCAAGAAACTAACCCGGGCCCCCGACCGGACTACACCAAACACATATTACACCAATCAATCCTTTGTCTACTCCTATTGCTACACCACAACTCACACCAACTCTTGATATTACATATAACTCTACTAACCGCGGGGATCCGCCCTTGAAACACCACATCATTTCTTTCTCTCCAAATACTCCAACAAGTCGCGTACACCACCGCTTGGACGAGCTTTTTCTTAGTCACCGGAATACCCACCGACTCATGACACCAAACAATATCCTCGAAAGAAAACGTCACCATAGGAGAGATCTTGAGCCAATTCATAACCCAGCTCCAAATTGGCGAAGTAAACATACACCCAGTGAACAAATGCGTGACCGACTCATTTCCGTGATCACATAGCCTGCAAGCCTCCGAACTGACCTGAACCCCCCGCCGCAACAACGCATCCATCGTCGGAATACGCTCCCGATGCGCCCTCCAAATGAAAGCATTAACCTTGGAAGGCAACAACTTGCTCCAAGACATAGGCCTGCTAGACCCACCAACCCCCAAAGAAACCAACCTGCTCCTAATCTCTTTGGCCAAAAACTCCACCCCGAACCTGCCCATCCAATGCCAATTATTATCCTGACAAACCATTAAATCCTCCATCACCACCCCTTTAGCCGCAAGGATCCTTTTCACACTAATAACATTCTTCCAAACACCCGATATCGACGATTTACATGGAAACAAATCCCCTCTGCCACGAGTAGCATGGATAGCCCGGATCACCCGACACCAAAGCGCATTTTCTTCCGCTTTGAATCTCCACAACCATTTACAAAGGAGACTCAAATTAAAATTATCTAAATCCATCAAGCCAAGACCTCCCAAATCTTTAGGTAGGCAAAGATGATCCTTTCTCACCCAATGAATTTTCCTCCTCACGTCGTTGCCACCCCAAAGAAACCTCATTCGAATCCGATCCAACTCCTCAATAACCCCTTTAGGAGCCTTATACAAACCAAAAAAATAAGTTGGAAGACAATCGAGCACGCTTTTAACCAATGTAAGACGGCCCCCAAAGGAAAGAACCCTAGCCTTCCAACTTGAAAGCCTTCTTTGAAACGACTCAACAACCGGTCTCCAAAAAACCTTTCTATTCATATTCGCCCCCACTTTTAATCCCAAGTGATCGAAAGGAAGCAAGCGAGCCGGACATCTTAAAATCCCCGCCATCCTAGCCAACTCATCATTCCCCACATTCACACCATAAAGGGCACTTTTCCTATAATTCACTTTAAGACCGGAAACAAGGAAGAAACACCGGAGAATCCGCACCAAATTGATGGCATTGTCATTACACCAATCACCCATCAAAATCGCATCATCGGCGTAGAATAAATGCGACAACACCGGACCCCCATTAGGCAAACCAATACCTTTGAAAATTCCCACCGAAAGTGCTTTCCGCAACATCCAATCGAAACCTTCCATGGCCACCACAAAAAGGTAGGGAGACAACGGGTCCCCTTGCCTAACCCCCGAAAAACAATTGAATTCTTTGGTCGGAGACCCATTAATCAACACCGAGGCCCGGGCCGACGAAAGAATCCCCTTCACCCAAGATCTCCATTTCGAGGGGAAAGCCATATGCTCCAACACCGAATCAATGAATCTCCAATCAAGTGAATCATACGCTTTTCTAAAGTCAATTTTAATTGGAGATTCATTGATTCGGTGTTGGAGCATATGGTTCACTTGATTGGAGAAAAGCGTTGTATAAACATTGTTAGTTAGCCTTGTAATATCTAGTATAAAGAGGTGATATATCTTCTATTACCAATATAATAAAAAATAGAAAGCAATAATGCACTTTTATGAAACGTTGTATAAAATTTCTTGACCAAATAGTTTTATAAATGTAATAAGAAAAAGTATGTTTTATAAAATTTAAAAGTATATTTTTTAAAAATGTTTTATCAAAAACCAAGTCAATAATTAATTTCACTAAATAATTAAAAAATTGTGATAACTAAAACATTTAAAAAAAAAATCTTGTTCGAACATATTTTTGGGTAAAAAACTTAATTTGGACCAAAATGAAAAATAATTAATAATAATAAGTAAAAGTGAAACTTTATTGAGATATTTTTTATCCAATAAGGTAAGGAGTGAAAACAAAATGTTTCTAGAAAACATTATTATGGTAAATAGTTTTCTAGGAACATCATTTTGGTAAATAAGTTTTCTACTAACACCAATTTGATAAAAAACTCGAAAAAAACTCCCATTGAGTTAAGTTTATACTTAAGACCTTAAAGATCCGAACCATCATACTCGTACCATTGGGTCAAATGCCTTTACTTTTAACTTTGATTTTTATCAATTTTTTTTTGTTATTTTATGAAAATACAAATAGTTAGTGAAAGCGCGTTGACATTGAGTACCAAAAAGTAAGCACGTGGAAAGGTTGACAGTGGAAAGCTTAAAAAGGCGGTCAATGTTAAGTCACATTTATAGAAAAATTATTCAAAACTAATGATAAAGTGATATATTCACCCATGAATCTCTTTCATCCCCTAAAAAGCTTGAAAAGGTACACTTTATCCCTCTCTCTCTCACTCTATTGTCAATTTTTTCTCAACCGTAAATAAATTAACACATTTCTTATATAAAATTAAACCATGGTATGTAAACCATTAAAACATTCATCATATAATTACTTTTAAGTTAAGGGGTGAAATTTTAGAAAAATGAAAAAGAGTTAAAAAAATGGATGTAAAAGCTATAAAAACGGCAAGTTTACTTTTCCTATTGGTAAGTTATATTGTCTATTGAAACCGGTTTGTATCGAATTAGTTTGGAATTTATTTGAAGCTAAAATATCAAAGAATTTAAAGACCGACGGTTTTATTTAAAACCAAGATTGATTTGAGATTAACTACGTCGCACCCAGTTTAAAGAACCGTTTTTTCCCATAACTCTTTAGGGCATGGGGTATTATTATGTAAGTGTGAGAGGAAAATTATATTACATAGACGTCATCACTCACCTCTATCATTTAGGACATGTGGTATACCTCTAGCCATATTAAAAATTAATACCGCCATCTCTCATCCTAACCTGAATCATAATACTATTTTTTAGACGGACTCGTTTTGACCCGAACTCGTTATATTAGACTATTAAAATTAAATTTCAAAGGAAAAATATAATAAGACAAATAGTTAGTAGTTAATATTATAATGAAAGAAAGAAAAATAAATAATAAACAAAGAATACATAAATAAAGATAAAGAGTGAGATGTAAAAGTTTTTTATGAATTAAAAGTTAAATCTAAGCTTTAATAGTTTTTAGATAAATTAAAAAATAAATTTAAAGATATTGATATGAATGCTTTTATAAACACAATTAACAAAAGTAAAAACTAGTAAATATATAAATGCATAACATACCAAAAACACTTCCAACTCAACTTTCTATCTTCCACTTCTCCATAAATTCTCTCTCTGTTCAACCTCCAAAAATTCTTTTATAAACACTTTGTAACAATTTAACCATCGATAAATCCACCAGAAAAACCTCTTCAAAAAGCTTCTTTTGTTTTTACTTCCACTATTTGTTTATCACAAACTAACTTTCTCCTCCTCCTCCTCCTCCATGCCTAGAGAGTAGAGAGAGAGAGAAGCCAAAAAGAATCATCACCTTTCGTGCTTCTTTTCTTATTCCATTTCTTTGATTCAAATTCTTTTGAAATTTGATCGATTTTGATTCAACAAGTTGTTGTTGTTATTAACTATGAGGTCCGGTTTGAGTACAATCCTGCAAACCCTAACCCCTGAAGCCGCAAGCGTGTTAAACCATTCAATAGCGGAAGCCGGTCGCCGGAATCACAACCAAACGACGCCGCTTCACGTCGCATCCACGCTTCTCGCCGCTCCGACGGGTTTCCTCCGGCAAGCCTGCATCCGGTCCCACCCAAATTCGTCCCACCCTCTTCAGTGCCGAGCCCTGGAGCTCTGTTTTAGCGTCGCGTTAGAACGGCTCCCGTCGACTACCTCCTCTCCGGCGCTGACGGAGCCGCCGGTTTCCAACGCGCTGATGGCGGCGTTAAAGCGGGCGCAGGCACACCAACGCCGTGGCTGCCCGGAGCAGCAGCAGCAGCCGCTGTTAGCCGTGAAAGTGGAGCTTGAGCAGCTCATTATATCCGTACTTGATGACCCCAGTGTGAGCCGAGTCATGCGTGAAGCCGGCTTCTCCAGCCCAGCCGTTAAAGCCACAATCGAACACTCGTTGAATAATAATTATAATAATAATAACAATAATAAATTTTCCGGTGGGTTCCGGCCGTCAACCTCGCAAAACAGCCGGAATTTGTACAACCACCCAAGATTTCACACAAATGACCAGAAATTACTATTTTCATCATCGAGTCCATATCTGAACCCGCCACAAAAACATTTAAGAACCGAGGATGTTACAAGGTGTATCGAAATCTTGTCGAAATCGAAGAAAAGGAACCCGATTCTAGTCGGGGAACCGGAGGAGCCCGAATCGATCAAAAACGAAATCCTGATGCGAATTCGAAGCGGCCAAGTTACGGAGTTGAAGAATGCCGAGGTGATTTCGATGGATGATTTTCCGGCTAAGATTAACGAGCTACGCCATTTTTCAATCGAGAACAACGATGATGATAGTAGCAGAATCAATATTGTTATAGATGTAGGTGATATGAAATGGGCGGCTGCAAACGTAGGTGGTGAAATGGTGTCCGAGATTGCGAAATTGGTAACCGAATTCAGTTACATTTGGTTGATTGGAACTGCTACTTGTGAGACTTATTTGAAGTGCCAAGTCTATCACCCATCCATGGAAACAGACTGGGATTTACAACCTCTGCCCATTTCATCAAGATCACCTTTATCCTGCAGCACGAGGTAAAGTTTCCTTTCGAAATTGGATGGATTTTAATAATCTAAACTATATCTTATTTGAAATTAATCGTCAAACATATATAGGTTCGGAGCCCAAATGCCACCACCATGCTGCCCGAGATGTTTTCGTGACTACGAACAAGAGCTCGGGAAATCGGCGGTTGAGGTTAAGAGCGATCTGCCTCAATGGTTGCGGAATGCGAAAGCAGCCCAGAGATGTGAAACCAAAACTGAAAGCGAAACAAAGCCACCTCCTTATCAGGTACTACCAGTGACCAGTAACTTTAGTTAGGGGGACAAAGTACGGGTCGGGTCAAAACATGTCGAGCGGATAACATGAGAATCATATTCTTAGGTAAAAAGATAAAAGGATTGTCTAGCAAGTTTGGGTTCTTGTGAATGTTGTTTGTATTCATTCATCTTGTTGTAAGATTTGGTTTCATCTTACTGTTTTTATAGGTGAATGATCAAGAGTTGATGAAGAAATGGAGTGATGTATGCTCGCGAATACATCCGAACCGTAATCAAAACACGAGCTTTGGAAGAGTCGGGACGGGTATTGTACAGACGTATAAACCGAACATGGTTCTGGCGATGGGTCAACAGCAAGAGGCGCCTGCAAGCCCTGTTCGTACGGATCTCATTCTTGGACCGGATTTAGCGGTTAAAGACTATTTAGGATGCATCTCATCTGAACCCCGAGCGAAAGGCGAGGGATCTCCTAACGGTAAGTTAGTCAGTTCTGTGGATGCGGACGCGTTCAAGAAGCTTCTCAAAGGTCTGATGAAAATGGCGTGGTGGCAACCCGAGGCGGCTTCCACCATCGCGGCAACAGTAACGCAATGTTTGAGGGCTAGTTTGTGGTTGTTGTTTGCGGGTCCAGATCGGGTTGGCAAAGCAAAGATGGTATCGGTTCTTGCGGAGCACGTATGTGGGGCGGACCCGATCACAATATGCCTTGGGTCGAGGCGTGATGAGGATGAAACGGGCTGTGGGTTTCGTGGTAAAACGATGTTGGATCGGATTGTTGATGCGGTTCGTAGGAACCCCTTTTCGGTAATCGTGCTTTTGGATATCGATGAAGCAGATATGCTCGTTCGCCGGAGCCTAAAAGACGCAATGGAGAGAGGTCGGCTTACGGATTCTCACGGACGCGAGATTAGCCTCGGGAACATTATATTTGTGTTAACCGGGAATTGGTCGAAAGACAATGGTGATGAGATGGTTGACAAGAAGTGGTTGCATTCATCCTCAACCGGTGAATGGCAGTTGAAGCTAACTGTTTGTGAAAAACGACCAAAACGACGAGCCGACTGGCTTTCGGAGTTAGATAGGTCACCAAAACATCAAAAGAAACTCGGGCCGGGCCTCTCGCTTGATCTTAACCTTGCGGTGGATGCCGAGGAAGAGCGGACAGACACAAGCGATCTCACTATCGAGCAAGGGGATGAAAATCCACATTCTGCAAGCAACACGTCGGTTTTGGTACCACACGAGCTAGTGGGCCCGAGTGTGGCACTCGTGTTCAAGCCGGTTCAGTTTGGGCTAATCCGTCTTGAAATCAAGAAAACAATAAAGAACACGTTTTCTGGTGTATTTGACGAGAAACTATCAGTCGAGGTCGATGAAGCAACACTTGACGACATAGTAAGTGGGCTATGGTTCGGGAGAATGAGTTTAGAGGACTGGGCCGAACAAGTTCTGGCCCCGAGCACTCACAGGCTCGTGGGACAGTTACCGTCTTCGGTTGACGACTTGGTGGTTCGGCTAGAGTCTGATCGGGATCTTGATCAGGCAAACCGTAGGCCGGATCGGTTGCCGAGTAAGATCAGTGTAATAGTAGATACAGTTTTTAAAAGTTGAGAGGTAATATTTGTAACTCCTTAATACTATTAGGACCAAAGATGTAAATAGACGAACTCTTTGGATATTTGATTGGGCTGGGAAGAGGGGTAATATTAGAACTTTTTGAAACAATATATGTTTCTTTTATGTATATATATTCTTTTTGTTTCGGTTGTCTAAAGTCTAAACATGTAACTTGTAACTATGTGGAAGTATGTCTTATTTTTCTATTTACTATTTTCTCATTATTTAATTCGGTATGTTATTATACATAACTAGTTTTGTTGGTTGCGAGTTGTGGTGGAATAATGCGAATAACGCATTATTTAAAAGTATTGCATTACTAAAGGACAACTTAAAGAAAATACAAATATAATAGTATAGCGCAACGATGTTAAACAAAAATTATAGAGAAAATGAAAATAAAAAATTGATACGTAAACGTGGCGGTGTGAAATTAAAACTAATGAAACCTAAAAGAAAAGTGAAAAAAAAATTATTAAAGAAAAAAGAATTAGAAGCCAAATACTCAAAACTAGGGCTTAAATCTTATGTTACATAACTTTATTCAATACACTTGTTAATTGTGTTGTGTTTATACACATCGATCTACGAATGTAAGACTTCAAAAAATAAATATTCAGAAAATGTCATGTAGCATCCATCCAATGAAAACTATTGTTCACCTAAGTTCATAAATGTATATAACTAGATTTTACTACTCGCGCGTTGTCGCGAGATAACATGGATACAAAAAAAAAGTTATATCGTTAAAGTGCAACGTAAATAAAACGATAATTCAAAAAGACTACGAATTGACTTAAAAATTAGCTAGTTAAATATCACACTATAAAAAATTAGATGTCTAAATTAACTAAAAGGAATTATATGTTTTATTTAAAAAAATATAATCTAATTATTATAGTAAATTAAAAGAATTAATTATTTGCTTAAAAATGGCAAAATGGTAAAACCTCCTCAATGCAAAATGATAAGTAATTCTAACTTTTCTCAATGGCAAAATGATAAATAATCTCAACCCCGTCTTTTGTATTTATGTATATAACTAGATATAATTTCCAAAAGAAACGACTTGAAACCAAAATAACCAAAAAAAAAAAACCGAATCCAAATAGAAACCGAAGGTTTTGAATTGAACTTTTCTAAAATCCAAAATTTTGGATCGGTTTCGGTTTTAGCTAAAAAGAAAATCCGAAAAAAACCGAACCGAAATAGAGAGAGGAGAAAGGGAGGGGGGGGGGGTGAATGGATGATGGGTTGGGTTTTAGGGATTGAGAGGAGGTGGAGAGGTACTAGAAGTTAGAGGGGCGGTGGAGATCAGAGGTGATCGAAATCGCCAGTGGTATGATAGTTGTGGTGGTGATCGACGGTGTTGTACGATGATCAGAGACGTTTTCGATGGCAGTCGTTGAAAGTGAAGATGGATGGTATATAGAGTGACATTGTAATGAGAAAGACAAAGGATGTATATTTCTGTGTTTTTATTTTATAATTATATTAGGGTAATTTTGTCTTTTCATAGAAAGGTATCTGAAAAAATGAATGAGTGTTAAGTAGATGGGTTTAACTAAAAACAAAAAAGAAAGTTTAGAGACTAAATGATAAAATTAAAACTATTGGACTAAAATAGTTAAACTAAAAATACTATATAAACGAAAATAGTAGTTTACTCTATATATAATAATATTTATCAATATTTCATGTATAAAATAAAAATTACTATATTTATATAAATAGTGGGCCAGTTTAGCCTCATAAGTTTAGTTAAATGTAAACTTGAGCTCATTAATTATTACACTTGAGCTCATTATTAATTATTAATAATATTAATTATTAGTTTCACAAGTCTAGTTAATCTTGTTTATACATCAAATGAGATTAAATTTAGACTCGAGCTAGTTTAACTCCATCGTAATGTTTGTGGAAAGGATGTCTAGGTGGCGCCACACTTGGGGCATGCGGCGTAAGTCTTGCTGTTTTTAGGTTGCATTTGAGATGGTGTTCTTAGGACGTGCGAGCATTCTTCCAATTTCTTTCTTTATTTATTTAAAAAAAATTCGTGTTACATATTATTAAATCATGGTGTGTATGTGGGAATGATGAGTATTTCCAGTGTTGGGTTAAAAAAATGTTTGTAGAAGTGATTGTGAAGGATGGGTAAAAAAATTATAACATACTGACTAGGGTTGTTTGTAGGATGGATTTGTGTTAGCGTTAGAGAGAGTTTAAACTAGTAAATTATGTTTAACTTACAAGATATTTGACTCACTTTCATCGATAATCATTATCTTTAAGCCTTATTGGTTACCTATCTTGGTAAAAAGTTTTCTTTATAATGTTTTTAAATAAAAAAAAATGAATAAAAATAACATGTAATATAAATCTATTTACATTTTATGGTTTATTTACATTATGCATATTTCTCTTTTGTAACATTTATTAAGGTATTATTGGATATGGATAATTGTTCAGAAAGTGTAGATTCATAAACTTTATTTTTTAAAGTACAAATCATTAACTAAAAAGACTTAAATACGTACCATTTATGCAATTTATGTGCATAAAAATAAAGATTTTTTTTTTTAAAAGGGAAGGGATTAGATGGGATCATAATTAAATATTAATGATTGATTTCAAAGGTAGTCTTTGATTAGAAGGAACGTTCCCCTTCGGTTTGTCTGAAGGTACAACACTCAATATGTGTTCATGGTGCGTTCATCATATCGAACTCAAAATCAGCCGCTCACCTTTTTAACCATCCACGCATTGTAATAGTTATATTTATAATTTCTTATATAAATTATAGCACGAAGACCTAGTCAAAATTTTAATTTTATGTATATTAAAAGCATGGGCGAAGCTTGATCATAAATTCTGTTAGGAACGAAAATCAAGGGTCAATGAATTTAAGGCTATCGATTTAGGTTTTCACAATTGGGTTATATGTTCGGGTCAGGTATTCGGGTTGGATATTCGGTTCGGGTCGGGTCACACAACAAAAAAACAAAAATATCTAGTTGTTTTGATCATTAAAATAAGAGTAAATTACGGATTTCGTCCCTGTGGCTTACCGAAATTTCACCTATCGTCCTAAGTTTTAAAAAATTACGGATTTCGTCCCTCCGTCTAACAACCGTTATTTTTTTCTGTTATTTATTTTAAAATGACGGTTATAGCCTTTTCTTTAAAATAATTAAAATAAAAAAGAAAACTAAATCTCATAAAAATCATGTAACCAGAAATTTCCGTTCACGATTATAGCCTTTCCGTCATTGTTCCCGTTCACCACCACCGCCAATTTCCGTTCACCACCTACACCCTTCAGTTCGCCATCTCCGTTCACTGTTATCGTTCACCACCACCACCATTTCGTCACGCAACCCCCATTTCTGTTCAAGGAGGATCTGCACATCACCCACAAATATGCGCTAAATTTCCGTCACCAATTTCCGGTCAGCAATGTAGCCTTCTGTCTCCCTCGCTCTCTGCTTTTCGTCAAATTCAATTCCACTCGAAATTGCGATTTGACTCGCAGGTGACTCCACAGGTGGCTAGATTAGGGCGGTGCTGACTCTATAACCATTGCCGGATGCCAGAGCTCGCCAGAGCTCGCCACCGACCGCTTCCCACATTTCTGTCCCTGTAACCATCGCCACTATCATCACTCCGATTAGAATCCTCGCCGCCGATTCCGGTGACTAATTACTGGTTGGAATCGTTGTCGCCGGAAATAGCAGGTTACCTTCGAAATCCTTGCCGATGGATACAGAATGAAGGGTGATGATGATGAACTTGGCCCACCTTTTATAACATTTGTTATACCTAGCTATAGTCTGGCGGTGGTAGCAGGTCACCTTCTCATCGACGGAGAAGAAGGGCGGTGGGGGTGGGGGAAGGTGTTTAGGGTTGTCCAGATGAAGAGGCGGTAATCAAATTAGGGTTTTTATTTTAGTTTAGTATTTATGTTTTTTTTATTATTAATTAAAAAAAGGGTATATTAGTCATTTAACAATCATTTAACAGAAAAAGTTAACAACCATCCAACAAAAGGACGAAATCCGTAACGTTTTGACAAACGTTGGGGACGAAATCCGTAATTTTTGAAAACTTAGGACGATAGGTGAAATTTTGACAAACCACAGGGACGAAATCCGTAATTTACTCTTGAAATAACCGTTGTTTCACATAAGAAAAACTAAAGAATGCGATAGAAGTGATGATTACCTGGAAACATGATTACATACAACTCAGTCCAACGACCTTTAGGATCTTTGAATTCATCAATTATGTAATCATGATCAAACTTTTCAGCAATTTCTTGTTCTCTTAAATTAACCGGATGCTCCCACATTGGGTTTCGTTTTGCTGGATCTCTTTCGAGCTTGTTAGGATCCACTTCATCAACCGGGTGCTCTTGTTGATTTTTATGTTCTTGTTCTTGGGATTGTACTTTTTGTTCTTGAGGTTGTGGCTCACTTGTCGTAGCTTTTTGAGGTTTACTGTCTTGATTCTCATGGTGAGTTTCTTCATCCTTTTTTTGAAAAAAGAATGAATGATTTTTTTGCTTTCCCATTGTATCTAAAACAATTACAACAAGTAAACAATCATTTCAATGTGTAACAATTGGTCGTTTTCCCTAATTCCTCAAATTTAAATCATTTCAAGTATAACAATTGGTCATTTTCCCTAATTCCTCAAATTTAAATCAAGTAACGTAATATTCATTCTCTAGCATTCCATAGATTAAAACTTCCGATTAACATATTAATTAAGCTCAAGACAACAAATATAAATCTAATTTATGCACAAAATCTAGGTTAAAGAATACATCTAAACATAAGAGAATTTTTACTTATTTGGAGTCTTGGAGGAATTGAAGCAAATTGAGGGAACGGCAACGCATGAGACTTGGAGAGTTGGAAGCGAACAACCGGCGTGGGAGGTCGTCGACCGGAGTTTGGTGGTGGTACGGTCACCGGTGGAGGCGTGGAGCCGTGGAGGTCGGCGGTGTTAGAGCATAATTCTATGCTACAGAGTGTCTCGTGTATTGTTTATAAGTCAGAGGTATATTGTGAGGCTTAGGACAGCGAACCATGGTCCTAACCATTGGTTCGCTAGCCAACGAACCATTGGTTCATTGGATGCTTCGCTAGGCAGATTGACAGCTCTATAAATAGGTTGAGCTTCTTTAGCTCATTAGTCTTTGAAGAACTTCAGTCATTTTGTCACTTTAACTGTGTGTTTCTGAGTGTGTTTTCTTTCTCTACATCTTGTACTCATCTCTTAGTGAAATTAATAAACTGAAGGTTTATCTACTCTTGTGTTCATCGTATTTGATCATATCAATCAATAGTAATATCCGTTCCAGCTCTTACAGGCAGGGTCAGGGCCGCAGGGACGATTAGACAAACAGGTCGTCGATGGAGTCTTCTATCTCATTTTTTTGTTCAATGGCAAACAAGGGCAAGCAAAACAATTTTTTAATTTCTTTATTAAGTTAATTTTCATTCAACCCCCTGAACTTATAATTAATTTCGCTAATAAGTTAACTTTTATTTAACTGGGGTATAAAACGTATTAAGTATTGTAAGTTTTTGACTTTATTGGATAAATTTTTTCTTAAAAAATCATAGATGGGCCGACTTAGTATATATATATTTTTTAATAAAAATGGCTAGGGCCGGACTAAGTATATAAAAAAATCGGACTGAATGGATATAAATTTCCAATTCTGAGTAAAAAATGGGTAGGGCCCGGTCGGGCCCTCACTATACTTCGCCACTGATTAAAAGTACCCATCCACGATCCGTTGGAAAACAACTATTTAGGTTTTGAGTTCCTTGCTTTAAGTAAGGTCTCTACACTATTGTTAAGAAAATAGTCAGATCGTTAAGCGTAGATGTGATAACAAAACCAACTTTAACATATACAAAAATATAGTAACTAATTTAGGTCGGTGCATCTGCATCTAACAGGAAATCGATTCTGTTTAGGGAAATTTGTCACACCCCACTACTTGGGTCTGTGATCGATTAAATATCAAACACTGTGAAAGCAAATATAAAACTTAAACTCAATTTTCACTTAAAACTAAAAGTTTAACTTTAATACAAAAAGTGGTAAATAGTTACACAAAATGATCCTAATACTTATACCAGTTTAACTAGTCTAAGAGCCTTCTAGCTAGCCAACACTGTGCTTTTTGTCTAAACCTTCTATTCCCTTCTCCTTAAGCCTTTCATTGCGGAGAACAAAATACGTATGGATGATGTGTTTGCTTGGAAATCGTTTACCGACAGGAGGACATCTAAAAATATGAATAAAGCACTAAAGAAACATATAGTTTCTCAAATGAAGCTGCTTTGAAAACAGATGATTCGAAATGTAGAAGAGAGGGATGCCTTTGATGAACTTGCCTTGAAAATGGAAAGAGATAATCTCCTACCTGAATTTGGCTTGAAACAAGACAAACTTCTCGAGCTCAGGAAAATGACAACATCTGGATCATGTGAATTTTCATTGCCGCTACTTGTTACGAGTTTATTATTTATTAATACATACATTACCAGAAACTATAGGGGTGTTCAACTCTTAAGAACATTCCAAAAGATTAGCATGACATTTCACAAAAAATTATGTTCATAGTTTATTATTTGACAATGCTGATTGTTTCTTTTATGTGTTCTTGAAGCATGTTGTCACACCCCAACCGATGGCGAAATATGTCGGGGCGCGATGATTGTGTAGATGCACACAACACTAATTGCGATATTCTTAATCAACACACTTCAGCATTAGCATAAACATGATAATCCAAACAAGACATTAAATAATACAATTTAACTTGTTAATTTAGGTCTCTCTAAGTCCACATGCATCCTAAAGTGTCATCGACGCGATCAATCAACATCAAACAACAAAGCCTACAATGTTGGTGAGTAAACATAGGTGTAGCGTACAATATAGATTTAAAGCATGTGATTCAATGTGTTAGGTGTAAACAAATATGATAAACATGAAATGAATTAAAGCACCTAATAAGCGACTCACTCAAGCCCTCGACATTCAGGCTTTCAATCACAAGGCGCCCAAGCTAAGGCAGGCCAAGTGGGTTGCCACACCAATAGATCTACTATTGTAACCCTGGCTCAATGAGTTAATAAGATACGTCAAATCGTTTCAGCGTTTAATCGTTCAATCGTTCAAAGCAGTAATCCACACAAGTTTAACCATACAAGTATACACATAACATTCACAGCGATCGCATTTAGTTTGAGAATAAAGCATAAAGAGTTTGCTTTCTCATAGCGTACATGTTGCACCCGAAAACTGTAAAAGAAAAGGGGCTATGAATACTCACCTGATGTGGAGACACAACTGAAAGATCGACACAACAAGAGGGTTAGACCCGAACATGACCTTGACGATTAGATGAGATAGAGAAAATGAATGAATAAATAGATAAATAAATTGATTTCACGACACAACCGACGATCACCCTTGGTGATTAAAATGAGATGCTACGTACGTTTTGAAAGATGGGCAATTTGAAAAGTAAGGATAAAATCATAGAATTCTAAATAAACCGATATTGTCATGAAAGTCATATGGGTCAAATTAACCATCATGCATCCAAATATAATATTTTAACAAGGTAAACCCTAGAACTTTTCATGATACATCATACATGGCATTGATCTAGTCCTAAATATCATTCATGATATAGATCTAGTCATTTGGAGACATAAAGATTCAAACTTGATGAGCAATACACATAGATCTAACCCTAGATGACATGCATTTTATAGTTATGAGCATTTCATGGCATTAAAATGTAAACTTGATGATCATAGAACATGGATCCAACCCTCGATGACATGCATTTTGTAGATCTAACCATTTCTAAGCATAACAACCATATCTTTGATGATCAAACACATAAATCTAACCTAAATCATGAAGCATATCATAGATCCAAACCTAATCTAACATAAAGTTGGAATCTTGATCAATTTACCCATGGATGTATCATCATACAACATCCTTATGAAGAATCAAACATAAAAATGTAAACTTTAACATCCCTAATGAAGATCTATCTAGATCTATCAAGATCCAACAAGGATTCATCATGTACATCAACAAAATTTAATAAAAGTACAACTTTTTGTATAAAATCACTAGATCTATGATCTACAACCTAAATCAAGCCTAGAAACATGTTAAAGGTCTGAACTTGATCATAGCATGGCTAAAAAACAAGAGGGTAGAAGCATAGATGGAGAAAAACGCACCAAAGGATGAAAACCGACACTTGTCTTTGCTAAATTTCATAACTTAGGAGCCCCAATTCTTCAAGGGCCTTGATCTTGGATGTCCACAACCGTTTTAGGGTTTTGAGAGAAGTTAGAAGGAGAAATGGGAGCTAGGATGAGTTAAGTAGCTTAAATACCTATTTTTTTAGGGTTTTACTGACTTTCACATGCCAGGCGTATCGTCTAGGGCACATGGTTGTGCCAGACGATATGCCTAGATCCCACCTAAAGAATAACTTTCCTGTTTTTTCGTTTCACGTGCTCGGTTCTTCGTTATTCGACGTTTTCGAGTCCCGTTTCTTCTAAAACACCCATTTAATACTCCCATCATGATTACCAAGTATAATCAACTCAAAATGAATATAAATACGTCACGTAACTCAAAAGGATGCACAAAATAGGTCAAATCACGCAATTTTGGTCGGTTTTGGCATACATATCGATTTTGGGCAATTCACCAACGTTTCGTGACTCGATTAAGTGTGTGATGACTCATGACATGATAATTCATTATTAGACTCATAATTTTGTTGAAATTGGCATATGATGACCAAATACGAGATTCTCGGTAAACGACGAATCGTGTGCCGAAATCGCGTAAAAATCAGAAATTGCTCTATTTTCAATTTAAGAAATCTAATTTGGTTCCAAACTTCCAATTGACCGTAATTAAGTATTTAGTTCTGAAAAAGTATCATAAATCATTTAGATCCAATAATTGGGGTATAAACCCAAAAATTCTTCTAGTCTCAGTAATTCGCAAAATTTCAAAACAGGTCGGATTTCTCAATCGGGTAACATGCAAATGTTACAATATCCCCTACTTTAAGGAATTTCGTCCCGAAATTAGAAGAGACTTATAGATTTTAAAGAAAAAGTGTAGTTAAAAGAGTTTTACCAAACTAACACATTTGACATTTGAAACCAACATAGAGACGACATAAGAGATTTCACTGAGGATAGGAATATATTCTTGATTACTGAATCAATTACCTCGGCACCAAAACTTTACCGACCAAAAGGGTTAGGTTATGAATAGTGACAAAGAAAAAAGATTTTCATATAAGCAACCATCAGAGATATACCCACACATACACACACCATTCTCGGTCCGACTCCTAGTGTATTGGGTCCCGTGAGGGTCTTTTTACCAATATATGTACAATTTGATTTAAACAAACAAGATAAATAACTTGCGGAATGTAAATCAAATTGGAAGACAACAATTCATAAAAATGTTATTCTGTATATCTCAAATGCAAATAATGGTTTACGTACACGAGTTTATGATAAAACAATTTATCAACAGAAAGACTTTTCTACAATAGTAAGTTGTAATTGATTTTGAGAAGCTTGTGACTTGTGTATCTTTGTCTTGCCTTTGTTGATGAAGAGCACTTGCTATTTATAGGAAGTTGTAGCAAGTTGTAAATTAATAATGTGGTTGAGGTCGGTTGAATTTGGAGTGTGTTAGAGTATATAGAAATAAATTAATGGTATTCAATTTATCTCTTCTTCAACTGCCATCAACTAGCTTTGCATTAAATGTCAAGTTGATTTTCTTCTTCACGTATTCTTCATACTTAGGCATTTTGATGTTCTCATAATCTTTATCTTCTGGTAGTCTTAAACTCCTTCCGGACCCTTCTTTAAATACTAGGAATGCTTCCCATTAGAAGTCTTTTACAGAATTAGGGATTTCTATAAAAGTTGAGTTTTACAGATCTACTTCAGAAATTCCAAATAGTTCTGTAAGACTATAGAAATCTGTAAATGGTACAAATTCTTTCTTCCTTTCTCTTTTGATGATGGTTCCGATCTTTTCATCTAATACTTGATTGTTTTCTGTTACATTTAGAACTGATTTAACAATCTCCCCTTAAGTATTTGAAGAACATAAATAAAAGAGAAAAGGGATCATTTTCATTGATCAAGAAAACTACAGTAATTTAATAGAGATTCTTCTATGATAGTTCATTTGTAACTGGATCAATGTTGACATGGAATTTCTTTAGAAGCTGCTCCGAACATTTTCAGTAAAAGTTGTTTTCTAAAATGCTCGATGTTCTTTCAGTTGTTTTATCGATTTCATCATGAATGTTTACCTTCGCCAAACTTTTGGGTCTGCATCTGTGTTGGTTTCGAGTAGAAAATTGATTACTTGCAAAGAGCAGTCAAAGTATGGATGAGCTTGGTTGATTTTGAAGAAACTTTTCTTGCCTTCATAAGTCTGCATGCATATTCCAATATCTTCAGTTTCTGGAATCATCTTGGAGCCTTCCCATTTTAGTCCTTTTGGCAGATCTTTATTTGCAGTGTGGATGGAGAGTTTATTGAGGTTTGATAGTTAAACGTATAGATCTTGGCTTGTCCCGACTCCCGGTCAAACCGGGGCGGGTTGTGACAGATAACATCATTTTCATTAATTTTATATAAAGATGGTCGCCAGACGAATGTAACTAAAAGTATTGTATTAAAGTCTCTTTTTTCAAGCGTGTAAATTTAATATTATTAAATATTTATCGAATCTTTAGCTTTATATACTATTCAGTTCTATTTTTATTTTCAATTTAGGTTTATCTTTTACTTTATATAGTTATATTAATAGCCTCGGGTATTTACCCGAATCAGTAACTAGTTATTTGATATCATAAACTCTATAATAATATAATATGCTCACATAACGTTATAAGTTCGTATCGTTACTCCAACAGCATTTTCGTAACAATCTGACCTTCTTCATTGTTGGACTTTTTAATCATAAAATATATTCTGCTTCAAGGGACAAGAAAGTGACTTGCTAGATTGACATGAGGATTTGCTGGCCACATAGTTGATCTGCAATTTTTAAAACCTAGGAAGTAGATTGACTTAATTGACTTACATAGGAAAAAGTCAAACAAGTTGTATGAATAACTATGGATGTAAGCAAACGGACTTTTGGAGCACCCAAAAATTTTCATTTTATTTTATATGTTTATAAGTTTTTAAGAGTATATGACCAATACCAATATTTTGCTACGCTTAGTGACATTCTAAAATTGATAAACGTACTGTCTTTAATAATTTTTAGATCATAACTACTTCCAAAAACATTTCTATAATAAGTTCATTTAGAAACAAGGTTGGTTGGTAATAAGTTTTTAATTTTAAATTCTTCTAAATTATATAGGACCCTCTAAACACCTAAAAGAATATGTATATAAACTTACTAGTGAAAAAGAAAGATTCTAATATAGACTTGAAAACTTTTATCTAAATCCATACTCATCCACTCAACCAATAATACATATGTACTCATTAACTAATTACTACACAGTTTTCATGTCCTAGATATTCATAGACAAGATTCATCCCGAATAATCAGCACGTGTGAAGATTCACCTAATCGTAGGTGATATATAGGAATTAATTCATAATGCAACGATGAGAACTTGAGAAGAGACAAGTTTATCGTTTAATAAAACTATATGCATTGACGAATTCAGAAATTTTTATCAGTGGGTGCTAAAAATTGGTCATGTTTTTATAAATGATCGTTACACACATATATATATATATATAAGGTTGAGTTTATTTGAGAACTTTTTATTTTAAAAATTTTTAAGAACTAAATCTCAACAGCTAAGAGAAAACAAAATAAAGAAGGCAAGAGTCTACACCATGATGATAGATGATAGACCACAAATATTAATAAAAGAGATAAATAACCCATCTCTTCCAATCAATATTTTTTTTTTATCTTTTCACCTATACCACGTATACCAACAGAAAAACACATATAACCTATACACCTAGATCTCCCATGTTGGAGATGCTCTAATTAAACTACACTTCTAGCAATAAAGAGTGCTAGATTGAAGGGAAATTTATTTAAGGCATACAAGTTCTACCAAGAGTGTTTAATCTAAAACTAGTAATACATAGACTATACCAATTTGTACCAATTCTTATATGAAAAGTCTCTCTTTTAACTAAAAGTCATCACCTTGTACTTATCAACCAATTTGTTTTCAATTTCATACTACGTACGTAAAAGTCAAATAGGCTTTGAGACTTGTTGTCAACTAATTTATTAAAGAATCTTTAAAAATCCTTTATATATACCATCTGTATTTGTTATCACCACTTCATATCTCTTCCTTTGCTACCATACCAAATTAACATTAGAATTTGCAAAGAGAAAATGGGCAAACTTTCTTTTCTGGAACTCCTGATAGCGCCACTGAAAATCATATCTCAATATGGAAAGCTCATGGCTATCACGGCCACTCTCTACCTTATCCTTTACTCCATAGCCTTCATCTTAGGCATTTTATCAATCAAACCTTCTCTCCTTGATTTGACCCTCAATCTTATGAACTTAGACTCTGTAAGTCCCTTTACACCAGAGTTCAACAAACTCTTGGCTGCGATTGCTGAAGATACGGGCATTTTTCTTGGAATCAAAGCTGCTTATGCAGTTTTGTTCTTCTTCGTTGCACTTTTTGCCCAAACCGCTATTATTATAATCGCATCATACTATTATAGCGGTCATGATTTGTCTCCCAAGGAACTTTTGCTTAAGGTATCAAAAACATGGACTAGACCATTTTTTACTTCAATGTGGGTGCAACTTCTTGCACTTGGTTACACAAGTTTCTTCCTTTTCGCTTTTATGGTTCCATCACTTGTACTTTTTAAGCACCCTTTTATCCTGATCATAGTCTTGTTCTTCTTGGCTATTCTCTTCGTCACATTATATATTTATTTATCGGTCGTTTGGAGTTTGGGTGTCGTTGTTTCTGTAGTCGAGGATAGTTATGGGTTCTCAGCACTTGGGAAAGCTAGAGAGCTTGTGAATGGCAATAGGGTATATGGGTTTCTTCTCAACTTATTTTGCATTCTTGTGTTGCTGGTTCTTAATCTTATCATTGGATCCATACTATCACCATCGATGCCTATTGTAGTTGGGGTTATTCAAACTCTTTTGATTGCGGTAATTGGCATGTTTCAATATCTGGCATACACTGGATTCTATTACCAGTGTAAGAATAACGGCATGACGAAATCTGTGGGTTTGGAATATAGCCCGATACCGGATGCACCTGTTGTTCATGAAGATTTGCCATAAAATATGTTCATTTTTCTTCTCTTGTTGTTCTTCATCTTCCAATAAACACAACGTGTTCATGTTTGTATTATATAAGAAAAGTGTACGTTATTGAATGAATAAAGTTTGAATTCTCTTGATGATGTTCTTTTATTTTACTTCTATTAGTTTTCTGATGTATTGAAATCGCAGCAGTTGAATTGATGTTGTAATTGAACTTACTCGAGTTTAAAATGAAAGGATTTGTGGAATAAAGTACCTTTCATTCAAACAAAAATGAAATTAGCTAGGTTTAATATCAAGTGGTTAGTACATGAGATTGAGAAGTGCTTCTTATCGAACCTGTGCCATCCTTGCCAACTGACACAACTTCTAGAATCGGATCAGGAAGAGAATAATCGAAGTTTTTGTTTGAATTGGATGATTATTGGAATGGTGATCAATTGGTTTTGCATACAAAGTTTAGAGAGATATTAGGAGGGAGAGGGAAAACGATATTCACAACATTTGACATGCCATTAACGTACAAATTCATTTATTACATATGAGGTTAATTAGTGACACCCTAAAAGTTATAGAATCATAAATCTTTATTTCACATGTGAAATTTCTCAAAAAAAAAAA
>JBCNJP010000007.1:115354014-115360774 GCA_039602395.1 Deinandra increscens subsp. villosa | reverse complement strand
TTCCAAAAGTCAGCACATGAAAGAAACAATGTTACTTACTCTAAATGGGACTTGGATTTGAGCAACCACGATGTTGACTCTGAAAAGTATGATTTTTGAACAAGTCGTTTGATTATTAAATCTCATAAATTTCATCACAGTTGACTCTGAAAAGTAGAACTGCTCTACAAGATGAATATACAAGCAATTAGCATTTAAAATTCTGAGTCACATATACAAAATGGCTTGTATATTCATGCTGTTCTAAAATCATATTTTTAAAACACAACATGAATATACAAGCAATTAGCATTTAAAATTCTGAGTCACACAATTTTTGGGAATAATCACAAAATTTTATACAAGCAATTAGCATTTAAAATCCTGAGTCACAACATGAATAACAGATTGTTTGAGTCAACTACACTATGTTTCTACACTATGCTTCTATGTACAATAGTCAACTCCGTCGTTACTACAACCATTGTTGAAGTCCTGAAAGGCGTTGGATCTACTGTAAGAGGCATGTTCATCCCATTTGATATATTTTATGAAGCATTCAGATTTGGGTCAATAATTTAAACGGTCTAGAACTCAATATAAACTCAGGTTTTATATTCAATTTAGCATTTGTGAAGAGGATCTTGGACTTGGTTTCAACATGACTCAGATTTAAATAAACACCAAAATAATCAACTTTAGCAAAATCATAGCTTGAACACCAACAGAATAATAAACACCAAAATAATGAACACCACAATCATAGTTTCAAGAATGAATTCCAAAAACATAAAAGAGATGAACGGAAGTACCATAGATGAAGTGAAGAATCGATGCAGCTGAATTTGAATTGCGATTTCTTGACCTATGAAGAATCGATGAACACATAATTAGATTTAATAAACACAACATGAATTGTGATTTGTGTTTTCTAAAATCAGAACCGTACCTCAATTTGTAGAATCAGAACTTGACATGGAGTTTGGAGGTGAATGTGTCTATTTATGGAGCTCGAAACTTGAAATTTCAATTCAAATTGAAATTCAACCGGAGCGCCATATTTGATTTCAATCGAGACCTGCAAGGATTTGTCTGAGAGATTAGGTTAAGCGCCACTCCAAGGATCCGTCTGCAAGATTTCAATCGAGACCTATAGGATTTGTATCATGCCTGCTGTTCAAAAGGGATTTGGTTGAAAAGAAGAAGTGTGATGTACGATGTGGCTGAAGCGAAATGATTTGGTTGAAGCAATTTAGTTGGTTGTAAACATGATGCTTTAGTTGGTTGTAAATCATGCTTATATTCTTATACTACTTAAAACTAAGAGTTTAGGGTTTAAGAAAAAAGAAATGCATTATAAAGTAGTAAAAGATATTGCAACCCGCGCATTGTCGCGGGGATAATGCGGAAACACAAAACAATTGAATTGCTATAATTCTACTTTTTTCTCTCATGCGTGACACACTCTTATTGGTTACCACCAAAACTTCCAAAACTTTCTATTCTACCACTCCCCCCACCCTTAGGCTATCCGTAGTGGTTGAAGGTTTTCAAGCCCCACCCAAAGGCATTATCCGCCATGAGGCATCCTACGTGGCATGGGAGCTTGAAAGCAAAAGGGGTGTAGTGGTTTTGACGCCCCTCAAGCCCCTTGCAAGCCCCAAATCTCCCCCATTTTCGACGTGAAAGATCTGGCGCCTCCCCCCCCCCCCCCCTCATTTTTCCTCTTTCGCGCCCCACCATAGTGGCTGGGGGCGTTATAGGGGCGCGAGAGGGGTTTTCAAGCCCCATTACGAATAGCCTTGAAGTACTGGATGCGTTAAGCTAGTCACATCTTTATGTGGAGTTGTTTTGATGTATAGATTATTGAAGTAAATTTTTTTTAACGGTAAATTTGAATTATTTACGGATTACTAGAACTACTCGATTATCTTCAAATTTTATTTGAAGAAAACTCAGCATAAATAAAAAAACCATTACCTAACTTGAAACCTATATATTATATATTATACAATGAAATTTTGTAGATAAATAGTGTATTTTATGTTTTCTAAACTTTGGCCACAAAACTTTAGGGTTTTGACAATTTCTACCCTTAAACATTTAAACAATTTTTTTAACGAAATAGTAAACTTTTGGTTTTCATAGTTTAGTCACATATGTTTCATACTCTTACATTTTGTATCCTTTAACTCTTAGAGTTTTTTTTTGTTTTAAGTTTTGTTGTCTTTTACTTTATCCACGAAACTTTTAACTTTACTACTTTCGTTTTTAGTATATTTTTATAGTTCTATACTTTCACTACAAGACTTTTAGACTTTTACATTTTATACCCCTTAATTTTTTAACCCTCTAACTATTAAAGTTTTTTTTTAAGTTTTGTTGTCTTCTACTTTGGCCACGAAACTTTTAACTTTTCTACTTTTGTTTTTAGTATACTTTCATAGTTTTATACTTCCATCACGAGACTTTTAGACTTTTACGTTTTATACCTCTTAACTTAGTATATTTTTTTTAGTTTTATACTTTCACCACAAGATTTTTAGACTTTTACGTTTTATACTCCTTAACTTTTTAACCCTCTAATTTTTAAATTTTTTATTTTTGTTTTAAGGTTTTTTGTCTTCTACTTTTGCCACGAAACTTTTAATTTTTATACTTTCGCTTTTAATATACTTCTATAGTTTTATACTTTCACCATGAGACTTTTAACCTTTTACGTTTTATACCATTTAACTTTTTAACTTTTTAACTTTCGTTCAGTATACAAATTCAACCCCGCAGCATCGCGCGGGGTGGTAAACATCTCGTTTTATTACAAATAAAATTTAAACCCAATACCTGTCATTTTAATTAACTTCTAACTACTTAAAAACTACTAGGACTTG
This sequence comes from Deinandra increscens subsp. villosa, assembly GCA_039602395.1. Lineage (NCBI taxonomy): Eukaryota > Viridiplantae > Streptophyta > Magnoliopsida > Asterales > Asteraceae > Deinandra > Deinandra increscens. The sequence continues at coordinate 115,357,907 of JBCNJP010000007.1, read as the reverse complement.
TCCTAATGGTTATCCCCTTGGTTCTTAGGTTTTTGACCACTATATGACCCAGGTTCTAATCAAAGGGGAGACAATTTTACCCCATGTGATCCCAGGAGAGGGTTTCTGCCAGGAGAAAGCTTCAAGAGAGGGTGTCTTGGTTCTCACGGAGGTCCGAGTAATCGACCTTAGACATAGCCCTGCAAAGGTAAGTTTACACGTGAGACCAAGGTCGTATGATCGATACCGTTCCAAAAAAAAATTCTAACTACTGAAATTATACAATGGTTGTTTGGAAAGAGGGCATGCTTTTGAAACAAAATATGAAGAGATTGGTTCACCAATGAGAAGAAGAAACCCATCATCATCTTTTTCGATCAAATGTAATTATTTATGCTTTTTTTATTTGCAAAATAATGATGGTAAAACAATAGCCTTTTTGTTCGTGCACGCCCTTTCTTCTCTTGCTCTTTACGCATTTTCCTATCAATAAAAAAACTCCATCAAGTATTAAGCAAATAAAATATTTTTTCTTAAAACCATAATTGTTAAAGAAAGACTACTTTTTTATATATTCTTTCTTTAAATATATATATTTATCTATATCTATATCTATATTTATATCTACTATATAATAAACAAAAAGTTTTATCATACTTTAATTATACCATAAAATTTTGGATGAAGTCAAAATTTTAATAAATAATTATCCAAACACTAAATTTACATATTAGGATTTATTTAGTTTAAACTTTTACTAAGTAATTATTCAAATACAATTTTTTATATTAAGGTTAGTAATCATCCAAGTACTAAATTTCAATATTAGGGTTAATTTTTTATTCCATATAAATTAAATTTTATTAAAATAATATATTTTATTGCATATACTTTAATATATTTAATGCTTATAATACTTTATTCATAATAATATTTTAATTAAATGTTATACATGTAATATAAAATATTTTATTCTATTTAATTTTTATAATTTCTTTTTACTTTAATTAAGTTTAATTTCAAAAAAATTTAATAAATAATTATCCAAATACTAAATTTTCATATTAGGATTTATTTAGTTTAAACTTTTAATAAGTAATTATCTAATAAGTAATTATTCAAATATAATTTTTTTATATTAAGGTTAGTAATGATCTATAATACTAAATTTCAATATTAAGGTTAATAGTTTATTGCATATATATTATATTTTATTAAAATAATATATTTTATTGCATAATAATATTTTAATTAAATGTTATACATGTAATAACAAAAAAAAATTATAATTAATTTTTATAATTTTTTTACTTTAATTAAGTTTAAATACAAATTTTACCAAGTATTTCATTTTAATATAATAAATAAAATCCTTATTTTCCGTGAGTAGTCTATAATTACAGAGAAACTTTTAAATAGTTATAAAAATACATATTTGTCATAGATTATGATTGTAGTTATAGTTTTTTTTAAACTCAGCCGTGTAACACACGGGGATAAAAAACTAGTATAAGTATATAACAAACATTTTTGATATTTTGAATGTCACTACTAAAAAATAAACCCTTATACATAGAAAATATCATAGAAGGACGCTGATTGTAATAAGCCTAACCTTTATGCCACATCAGATTTTCTTAAATCATTCTCGCATGTCCCTTTTAACCTTAGCACTAAAATACTCGTACTTGTCACATGCACTTCTAGTATAATATATATATATATATATATATATATATATATATATATATATATATATATATATAGGGGAAGGATCCTGCGAAAACACCCTTTTTTTGTGAGAACTGCGTAAACAAATCTTAAAACCTACATAACTTTTGCATACGTTAATATTTTTTTAAAAAATTTGCACCAAAAGTCTTAAAATTATATTATCTTTAATCCTATAAAAGTTTTAAAAAACTTAACGCTTTTTTCATTTTTTTAAATATTTTTTTGTGCGGTGCACATGTGCATCACAAAAAAAACTCATACTTTTAGTATGAGTTAGTATTTTTTTTTCTTAGTCGCACCATATGTCATATATTTTCATCATTTTTTTGCGTTTTTATTGAATGATGCACATGTGCATCATACCAAAAAAAACGCTCATACATGTGATATACATTAATAGAGTTTAAAAAGAAATTGCACCCTAAATCTTATAGTTGTGTTATCTTTAGATTTAAAGAAAAAATAGCATTTTATAACTTTTTTTAATTATATGATGCACATGTGCATCACACGGGAAAAAAACCGTTCAGTTTTTTTTTGTAATATTTTGCTCCAGGTTTAAAGATAACGTAATTCTAAGACTTTTGGCGCAAATTTTATGAAAAATCGTTAACGTATGAAAAAGTTACGTGAGTTTTAATATGTGTTTTCGCAGTTTTCACAAAAATATGTGTTTTCGCAGGATCCTAACCCTATATATATATAGGCTAAGTATAGAATGGAAACCCACTTGAGCTGTGAAAACCCTTGAAAACCCATATTTTTTTTGTAAAAAAAATACTAAAAAAATATTAGATTATTCTAAATATATTCCCGGCACAATATATGAAAAATGGGAGACAATTTTACCCCATTTGATCCCAGGAGAGGGTTTCTGCCAGGAGAAAGCTTCAAGAGAGGGTGTCTTGGTTCTCACGGAGGTCCGAGTAATCGACCTTAGACATAGCCCTGCAAAGGTAAGTTTACACGTGAGACCAAGGTCGTATGATCGATACCGTTCCAAAAAAAAATTCTAACTACTGAAATTATACAATGGTTGTTTGGAAAGAGGGCATGCTTTTGAAACAAAATATGAAGAGATTGGTTCACCAATGAGAAGAAGAAACCCATCATCATCTTTTTCGATCAAATGTAATTATTTATGCTTTTTTTATTTGCAAAATAATGATGGTAAAACAATAGCCTTTTTGTTCGTGCACGCCCTTTCTTCTCTTGCTCTTTACGCATTTTCCTATCAATAAAAAAACTCCATCAAGTATTAAGCAAATAAAATATTTTTTCTTAAAACCATAATTGTTAAAGAAAGACTACTTTTTTATATATTCTTTCTTTAAATATATATATTTATCTATATCTATATCTATATTTATATCTACTATATAATAAACAAAAAGTTTTATCATACTTTAATTATACCATAAAATTTTGGATGAAGTCAAAATTTTAATAAATAATTATCCAAACACTAAATTTACATATTAGGATTTATTTAGTTTAAACTTTTACTAAGTAATTATTCAAATACAATTTTTTATATTAAGGTTAGTAATCATCCAAGTACTAAATTTCAATATTAGGGTTAATTTTTTATTCCATATAAATTAAATTTTATTAAAATAATATATTTTATTGCATATACTTTAATATATTTAATGCTTATAATACTTTATTCATAATAATATTTTAATTAAATGTTATACATGTAATATAAAATATTTTATTCTATTTAATTTTTATAATTTCTTTTTACTTTAATTAAGTTTAATTTCAAAAAAATTTAATAAATAATTATCCAAATACTAAATTTTCATATTAGGATTTATTTAGTTTAAACTTTTAATAAGTAATTATCTAATAAGTAATTATTCAAATATAATTTTTTTATATTAAGGTTAGTAATGATCTATAATACTAAATTTCAATATTAAGGTTAATAGTTTATTGCATATATATTATATTTTATTAAAATAATATATTTTATTGCATAATAATATTTTAATTAAATGTTATACATGTAATAACAAAAAAAAAATATAATTAATTTTTATAATTTTTTTTACTTTAATTAAGTTTAAATACAAATTTTACCAAGTATTTCATTTTAATATAATAAATAAAATCCTTATTTTCCGTGACTAGTCTATAATTACAGAGAAACTTTTAAATAGTTATAAAAATAC
>JBCNJP010000007.1:115171514-115351514 GCA_039602395.1 Deinandra increscens subsp. villosa | reverse complement strand
AATCATGCATGTTAATCTCCCCCAACAGGATTTAAAACAGTAAAATGGGGCCGTGAAACTCACCTTAGGTTGCTCGGCAAGGTTTCCAAATAAACAGTTAAGCAGGTAGCAAGAACGAGTTCTTGTGCAAACAATCAATCACCTAACGAGCATAAATGTATAAGTGTGTGTTCTATAACCAATAAATCTAACGTAGACGACAAAACGAGTGATCGTGGTATTTAAAACAAGTCGAGGATGGCACTTGTGCCAAATCCGGGCGATTTATCGAAATACGCGAGAAAATACAATATATATTAATATTATATATTCTCCAAGTTTAAATATTCTAAAATAAATATATACATAATATATTTATTTACTAAACGTTTAAGAATTGTTAATAACGGATTTGCTAAGACAATATATATATATATATATATTTATATATGTTAAAGGTTTTCATAAAATGTTCGGTTATTTCAATAGAATCCAACGACATAAGTTTATATATTAATCTATTCAAGGTTTATATATATTTTACCTTTTTGTAAAACTTAGAGTTTTTATATCAATATTTATATATATATATATATATATATATATATATATAGATATTAGAAATCTATTTTTTTTAATTAAAGATAACAAGTTACACATGTTTTATAAATCCAAATATGATTTACGAGTCCTAAGTATCATGGATATATTCCTACGGGTTTAAAACACGACAAGAAATAATTTCGGTACAAGTTCTAGTGGGTAAAGGCTCAAAAAAACTGCAAAATAAAAAGAAACAGCAACCATGGAGGTCGCTGGGTTCGAACCCGCGACCTCTGTGTTATAAGTCAGCGAAGTTACCACCCGGCCAGCGCCCTGATAGTGTTCATATCCGGACCGAAACCTTTTTATGCACAGGCAGCGACCAGGAATCGATTTACAAAGTAAAACAGGAAGTAAAAATGTGGCGGACGGGTTTTGAACCCTCGACCTCTCGCAACCAAACCCAGAACCCAAACCGCCCTGCCAGATTGGCGTCTGATATACAAACCCAACCCCAATTTATTTAACCCGAACCCGAATTACTCCATCTTCTTCATTGGAATTTCCGGTGATCGGAACCCTAGTTCCGGTCGCCGGAAAATCGCAAAACTCAAATAAAACTCGTAAAGGTGTGCGATTAACAGAGGGGAACCATTACCTTGAGTCGAAGATGAGATTCAAGATGATTTGGGAGCCGAAAATAAACCCGAAACGTAAACGCGAACACCGAGCGTAGTCGCGATTTGAACTTCTGATTACACCAGGTTGCTCGTACGGGTCTAGCGATCGTTGTGGTGATTGAAAGGTGATGTAACAGTGAGGGACAGTGATGGTTTTGGTGAGTTTTCTTCTTGGAGGATTGAGTCGCCGGTAAAGAAAAAAAACGACGGGAGAGGCAGAGAGTTTGCGAAAGAGAGACTTGAAAGTGTGTATGATTGTGATGAGTTATATCATTGAATCAGTAGTAAAGGTGGATTGAAACATGCGAGTAATTGCCGATGATCGGTCTCTCGAAACCGATCATTGAATCGGTCGTAACTCACAATTCAATTTGTGACAATGGGTTATTGACACAAACAGTCCCTCAAGAATTTACGAAGGGTGGTTTCATAGTTTAAGTAATTACAGGAATAACCCTCCATCTTTTATCAATAAATAAGGTTTAGGAATTTGCATAAAGGGTCCCCCAAGTATAAGAGTGCTAACGGATTGCTAACGGAGGTTAACGAAGGAACAAATAAACGACGAATATACGAGGAACGTCAAAAATATATAAATCGTATAACGTTAGTAGGAAAATATAAACCTCTTTTTAGTAAAATAATTTATGGAGTATAACTCCACAATCATTTAAAGTCACATAAAATCATAACATATATATTTAAATCATACATAACTTTATTACTAATAACTTGTAATTAAACCCTTTAATTACATAAAATTACAAATATCATTTAATCATATATATATGTACTTATATGTTTTAATTCCACATAAAACCATAGGATTTCAAACGTTTAATTTTTCCGTGCATGCTCGTAGTGATTGATCACACAAAACCCTAATTTGCTAAAGTAAACCAGTCAACACAGTTAAGCACATAAATGTTCACACAACATTTAATACGTTTCACGTTCAGTTAATGTCGGGAAAATGACCTGAAAAGTCGGATTGTCACATGTTGCCTAAAAAGAATAGAAAAATATCTAATCCCTTGATTTTAGATATCAATGGTTGAGATTTAAGTGCAATAGAATAGGAGGAAAATTAAGGGTTAGGAGTATACCATAAAAACGAACATTTTTTTCTCTTTAATATGAGTATAGTATTGATATATAATTTAAAAAACTTTTAAAAAGTATACTATTTGTCATATATGTACTGATTTTAAATAAATAAAATACTAATTTGTAATAATTGTATTGTTTTATATTTAAACAATATGATTTGTATTGTTTTGTATTTTATGTTTTGTTTTGCATTAAAACAACTATTTCTATGATTTTATATTTTTAAATAATAAAACAACACATATTGTGTTGTTTTTCATTAGAATTGTACTGATTACGTTAAGACAACATTATTTGTACTGTTTTACATTAAGACAACATTATTTGTACTGTTTTATTTTAAGAAAATATTATTTGTATTGTTTTAAACTAAAACAACACATATAATTGTGTTGGTTTTCATGTACTATTTTATATCAAAACAACATTATTTATAGTATTTTGATTTAATTCTAAAATGTCATTATTCTTATTTCTTAATTGTCCTAGATTCCGTGAGGTTTGGGACTGTGTTCGTAGGTGGCTTCATATTGATGCTCCTTCTTCGGGTCCTCCTAGTTCGGTATTTGGGTGGATCGAAGGATCTAATTTTGATAAAAGACGCAAGCTCCTTATTAATGGCATTTGCAGGATCATGTATTGGATCATTTGGAAGGATCGGAACGAGGTTGTGCACAATAGAAACGACTTGTCCCCTACTCCTTTATTCGATTCGGTGGTGCATTCTTCCTTTTTGTTTAAGTCCGTTAGAGTTAGAAACTTTTCTATGTCTAGCTCTTGTTGGCTAGACAACCCGTTGTTGTATTTGTAACTGTTGTTTTGTCTTGTTGGTTAGGCTTTTCTAACCAGCAAGCGTTTTGCTTTATATTATTTGCTGTTCAAAAAAAAAAAATTGTGTCACATGTTAAAGTTTTATTGTTTCTTATTTTTTTCAGACAAAATCAATTTTATATTTGATCCAACCCCTATTTATGTTGCTCGTGTTAATTACATTTAGCCTTGCTACAAAGACAATAAGATAGACCTAATAACGATTTAATCAGCTTGTTTTAAACTTGGAAAAGCCATGTAGTATAACGGATTTTGTAAACAACTCTTAACTTACTCCTAAAGTCATCTATGTAACATTGATCTACTACAGGATTTGAACTCTCGACTTCCAAACGAGAGAGCGTGAATTGAATTATATTAGAACCAAGATATACAATATGGACAAATGAACGTTGGTAGTATATAGCAATATGGACAAATGAGCGTGAATTACACACCAAGATATACAATATGGACAAATGAACGTTGGTAGTATATAACAGATTCATTATTATAAAAAATATAAGTGCTTCGGGTTTGAGGATGGATTCTAGTTAATTTCTTGATTGGTTTTTAGGCAAAAAAGAAACCCTAAAAAGGTATAAATAAAGGTTTAGCCTACACATGTAATATGATTAGAAGATATAGTTTGTTTTCACTAGTGCAAGCCAACCCTTGTTCACTTTTGCGAATATTGGAAAATGGTGGCTTGATCTAACTTGTCATCAAAGTAAAAGATGAAACAAAAAGACATAAAAAATGACTAAGGCTATCCGTAGTGGTTTGGGAGAGGGATGGGGGGTTATACGTCATGTTGCGGATGAGTCAGCATGGGGGGTTATAAGAAAAATGGGTGTAATGGTTTGAGAGGTTATATGGTATTAAAAAAAAAAAACTAAACTGACCAATGAAAAAAAAGGCTGAAAAATCAAGAGAGGGGGGGAGGGCGCCATGTATATGACGCTTGTGCATCAAAATCCCTAAGATGGCGTCTAAGGGGGTGGAGGAGGGCGCCATAAAAGGTGCTATATTAAGATTTTGAGGGTTATAACGCCCCACAACAGGTAGCCTAAGTATGAAATTTGAGAAGGGTCTTATTCTTAAGAAAGGACACTACTTACACCTAAAGCAACTTGACTTCAAAACCACCTCTTCCCTTCTTTTAACCTACCTTTGTTGCTAAGACTACAAAAGGGAAAAGTGCCTTCCCTTTAGGTTGGCTAGGATAACTAAACAATACACCGACTACATTAATCAATATCTCCAGATTTAAACTTGATTTTATTCTATAAAGTTACACCTTTTGTAAACTACATAGAATAGTTTTCTTTATAGCTAAATCATCATATCTACGCTTAATAAGATTTGAATCCCTAACTGTTTTTCTTAGAAAACCACACATTACCACCAAACAATTACTTTGAAGACGCTAGATAGGTTAGTTAACATGATCAGTATAAGCTTTTGGTTTAAATTTATGTTTTATAAAAACAGACTGTGCGCGAAAACACCAATACAAGCGATCTGGTACCAGATATCAACTGAGGTGGAGTCTACTAGCTATAAGTGCTACATATAAAAAAAACGATATATAGATGTTTTGCAGATGTCACTTAACAAGAGAAAATGTTAGCTGATCTAAAAATCTGATTTAGATTATATTAACACATGACTGGAAAGTAAAAACACATATTCACTAATCATCAAACATTCTTGTTAAACTTTAAAGTTGTATTTTTACAATATTACTAAATAATATGTTACATATAACAATAATTCTCTAGTAGTTATTTATATAAAAAGTATACAGTAAATAACATAGGTTTATTTCTTAAACAAATAAAAGTTAGTAAATTAAGTCAAAATGGCCGGTAACAGTAGATTTCCAAGTGTATTTTCAGTACACTAATTATTATTATTTTTAAATAAATCATAATCTCTTATTCACTAATCATCACACATTCTTATTGTTAAACTTTAAACGCATAACTTTTTGTTTAAGAAACCATTAATTTATCACAACAATATCCTCTTTTTTATATTTCAAAGTTTTAGTAGGACATGTATATAGAGTGCACTTGAGAAAACAATTGGTAATAGCATATTCCAATATCACCATTGTAATATACTTCTAGTTTTTATACCTAATTTCTCCTTTTCACTAAATAATAAATATTGCTTTTTTTTTTCATTCCACGAGTTATGTGCATCGTCTATAATTGATTGTTGTTGGATCAATAGTTTATAATAGGTTTCTAACGAGCTTGATTTTGAACAATCACATAATAAAAAAAGATCCCAAATGATAGAAAGATTTGAACCGAATCAACACTAACTCTGGTTTGAACTAGTAAAAATATATCATGAACCAACTAAACTATATATTTTAGTCTTTTTAACGACTAAATTATCACATCTACACTTTGAAGAAATTGAACAAATAACATTTTGGTTGAAAAATCATAATTTTGCCATCATATTATCCCCTTGGGGACATCTAGATAGTTTTAACAGAGTTCGTAATATAGTTTGTCATTAACTATAGCTAGCTCATGATCGTCCTTAAGAAGACTTCGTACCTAGTTAAGAATACAATGTCAAGCCATATATACAATATCAAGCCACGCTTGACAACTAAAAGGTTTCGATTTTGTTGAGAATATATATTTTTTATATTCTTCAATTCACTATACCTCAAATATTTTTAGTATTTACAAAACTTAAATGCAGGTTCTAAGTGTTGGTTTATTTTTTGTGGTTTTGTTTTAAGTTATTTAGGTAATGGAGAATTGTCGCTGTTGGGCTCAGGGAGCAAGTTTGGGTTACTACAACAATTGGGCTATAACAACTGGGCTTAAATGGATCGAGAATTGCGGGTAGTTAGCAGCTGAAGGAGGTGCATATAAAGGGATCTTTATCGTGTGTTTAGGGTTAACACACATTCTTCTCGTTCGAATACAGCCGCTCTCGTTTTTTCCTGATTAGCGTTAGGGTTTCTTCTCAATCATCTTGATTGAGAAATCTCTGAGTTGTTGTGTTCTCTTCTGTGTGTTCACCTTCGTTGCACTAGAAGTGTTCGTCGTTTAATCTTCTTGTCTGTTTGTTCTTGTAATCGATACCCTGTTATTTTTCGATTGTTCTTGTTAATTCTTGCTGTTGTTGAAGAAGATTTCAACCGTGTTTCATAACATGGTATCAGAGCTTTTGTAGCTCTCTCGTTGATTCTGGTGTCATATCTGCTTCCGCAGTGTTCGTGTGTTCGATCGTCCTTAGGGTTTCAAGTTTTTTAGGGTTTCAAAGTGAAACAGTAGTTTCCGAAGAAATCTCTGCTCAGATCTGTATGAATCTTGGGTTGGATTTGCTGGTTTACTGGTGACTGTTCGAGATCCGGTTTATCGCAAGCTGCTTGGATTGGATCAGGAGCTCTTTGGTTGCTGCGCTCCAGATTCGGTTGCTCTAAGTGAAAGCAATTGGGTCTGGATTGGGAACCCTAACTTGGGGTACAATCTCGGTGAGATCTTTCCTTGATATTTCTTTGTTTTTTGATTAATGCGTTCTTGTTTCTGTTCTCTGTTCGTAACTCCCTGGTAAAGACTTGGCTGCCTTCTATAGAAGGTAAGTATCTGGAGCACTGACCAGGCTTCGTTACTATCAGAGTTGTTTGATTGTCTGTGTGGTTATTCTTGATTAAAATTTGTCTTGATCTCTTGTGTTTCTTGTTTGATTTGGTTTATCTGGTGAATGCTTGATTGTAGTTGTGCTAATTGTCCTGTAGAATCTGTAATCATGTCTGATGGTACTGATAATGTTACCCTTATTAGTAAGATTGAGGCTAATGATCCTCTATACCTGCATGCTAGTGATTCTAGTAGTCTAACTGTCATTTCTGTTAAACTTAAGGGTACTGAAAACTACACTGTTTGGGCCAATGCTATGAAACTTGCTTTAAGGGTCAAAAATAAAATTGGCTTTATAGATGGTAGTTGTGTTTCATCTGAATCTGATGAGGTTTTGGCCCAACAATGGAGTAGATGTAATTCTGTTGTATTGACTTGGATTTTGAATTCTGTCTCTGAGGAACTGTATGTTGGTCAGGTTTTTTCTGAACTTGCATCTGAAGTTTGGAAAGACCTGCAAGACACTTATGATAAGGTTGATGGGTCTGTTGTATTTGAGCTATATCAAAAAATTAATAATGTAAAACAGAGTGGTAGTTCAGTTTCAGAATACTTTAATAAACTAAATACTTTATGGAAACAATTTGATGCAATAGTCCAAATACCTGCTTGTAAGTGTGAAGCTGCAAAGAATCAAAATGATCATAGTGCTTTAGTGAAACTAATGCAGTTTTTAATGGGCTTAGATGATGTATATCAACCTGTGAGAACTAATTTGTTGATTAGGGACCCTTTACCAACTGTTAAAACTGCCTTTTCTGTTGTTTCTAGAGAAGAATCACATAGAGTTAGTAGTGGTCTTCAAAAAGTTCAAGGTCAGAATTCTGTGTTTGTTTCAAAAGGCTCTCAGTTTTTTAATAACAATAATCTAAGGAGACCTAATAGAGGACCTAATCCTAACCTAAAGTGTACTCATTGTAATAAGATTGGTCATATGAAAGAGAGGTGTTTTGAGTTGGTAGGGTATCTTCCTGGTTTCAAACCAAGAGGGGCTCAGGGTTCTAATCAAAACACTAGGTTCTCACAAGCTGATATTAGTTCTCAATCTGTCTCTACAAATCAGTCTTGTTCTAATGTAAATTCTCTTACTCCTGATCAAATTTCAAAACTTCTGGGATTGCTAAAAGACACACCTAGTGGCAGTTCTCAGCTTTCAAACATGGGAGGTACTTCATTATGTTCTTTTACAATGGATATGTTTAGTCAAAAAATTTTCAATTTTGCAACAAATGTTAATATGGGCTTGGAATCTGGTTGGTTAGTTGATTCTGGAGCTAATCAACACATGGTAATGAGTAGTAAAGGAGTTTTAAATGGTATAAGTGTAACAAATCTTAACATAAAAGTAAAACATCCTAATGGTACCTTTGCTGCTGTTACTCAAATTGGTGATTTCAAATTAAATGATAATGTGATTTTAAAGGATGTGTTTGTTGTTCCAGATTATTATGTGAATCTTGTTTCTGTTTATAAATTGGCTAAAGATAGTAAGTTAGGAGTGTTCTTTGATGAGCATAATTGTTATGTTCAGGATTCTCTCACAAAGAAAATCCTTCTGACTGGTAATCAAGTTGATGGTTTATACTTCAGTGATGTTCCCTCCGTGTGCAATCAGGTGTGTATGGCTAGTATATTTGATAGAAATCTTTGGCATTCTAGACTTGGTCATCCTGCTGATCAGGTCCTAGTTGTGTTAAAGGATTCTTTAAATCTGAAAGGAGAAGGGTCCTTTGGTCCTTGTGATACATGTCATAGGGCCAAACAGCATAGGGAACCTTTCCCTATCAGTGAACATAAGTCTACTTGTTTAGGAGAACTTATACATCTTGATGTGTGGGGACCTTATAAGGTTCAGAGTCATGATGGTTTTAAGTATTTTCTGACTATTGTTGATGATTTCTCTAGAGCTGTTTGGGTTTACTTGCTACAATCTAAAGTAGAAGTTTTTGAAAATGTTGAAAGTTTTGTTAATCTTCTAAAAAATCAGTTTGGTAAATGTGTAAAGATTCTTAGGAGTGATAATGGGACTGAGTTTGTTAATAGTCGGTTCAATGCCTTTACTAAAGCTAGAGGTATTATTCACCAGACTTCATGTGCCTATACTCCTCAGCAAAATGTTATTGCTGAGAGAAAGCATAGGCACCTTCTAAATGTTGCTAGAGCCTTATTGTTTCAATCTAATATCCCTTTGAAATTCTGGTCTGAAACTGTTCTAACTGCTACTTATTTAATTAACAGGCTGCCTTCATCAGTGCTTAATGGTAGATCTCCTTATGAGTTGCTTTTTGGTTCTAAACCCCCTTTAGGACATCTAAGGACTTTTGGATGTTTGTGTTTTTCTACAATTGTAAATGATACTAATAAATTTGGTGACCATGCTGAAAAATGTGTTTTTTTAGGATATTCTATTGAGAAAAAGGGTTATAAACTTTGGAGTTTAGATAATCAAAAATGGTTTTTTTCAAGAGATGTTAAATTTTATGAAACAGTGTTTCCTGAAAAACTGGTACTTTTTCTGAGTTTCATTCTGATACAACTGATACTACACTTGATCATGTTACCTTTTTTGATTCTTTTACACCAAACATCCAAAATGACTTAAATGCTCCAAATCCCAATGATGAGAGGGGGACTACACTGCCAGTGTTAAGTAGTGACCGGCCACCTGATGGTTCACCTGATCAGATGGAGGGGGGAAATCAAACAGAGGTTCAACATAATGTTGAATCTTTAGAATTTTCTTCACCATCTGGTTCAGGTGACAACATCAGAGAGGAGGTAGGTCAGCAGCATTTCACATGTGAAGAAACTACTACCCAATCTGAGGGTCCTGTTGGCTTAACTGAATCTGAACCAATAGCACCTCTTAGAAGGTCTACTAGGAAGCCTGTTACTTCACGAAAATTAAAGGACTTTGTTGTTGAGGGTAAAGTTAAATTTGGTTTAGAAAAAGTTGTTAATTACTCTCACCTTTCTGTGTTTGATAAGCATTTCTGTAGTATGTTAAATAAAACTATAGAACCTAAGTCTTTTAAAGAAGCAGTTGGGGATAGTAATTGGATAACAGCTATGAATGAAGAAATGGCTGCTTTAAATAGGAACAACACTTGGGTTATTGTTGATTTACCTGCTGATAGGAAACCTATTGGGTGTAAATGGGTTTATAAAATAAAATATAAGGCAAATGGAGAAATTGAAAGATATAAGGCTAGGCTTGTTGCAAAAGGGTATAGTCAGACTGAAGGTGTTGACTTTGATGAAACATTCTCTCCTGTTGTAAAAATGGTAACAATTAGATGTGTCTTAAGTATTGCTTTAGAAAAAAATTGGCCTTTATACCAACTTGATATAAATAATGCATTTCTATATGGAGACCTAAATGAAGATGTGTATATGAAACTTCCTGAGGGTTATTTTTCAAAAAATTATTCTAAAGTCTGTAAACTTGTTAAATCTCTATATGGGTTAAAACAAGCTCCAAGAATGTGGAATCAAAAACTTGTTGGTGCATTGATGCACATTGGTTTTAACCAAAGTAAATGTGATTATTCTCTGTTTTTTAGGTCTGTTGGTTCTGTTTTTACTGTGTTGTTGGTGTATGTTGATGATATAATTATTACTGGAAATAGTCTTGATGATATTGAGAATGTGAAGAATTTACTCAGAAAACAGTTCTTAATTAAGGATTTAGGGGAGTTAAAATATTTTCTTGGAATAGAAGTTATAAAAAATGAAAATGGAATATGTTTGTCACAAAGAAAGTTTTGTATAGAACTTCTTGCTGAATTCGGATTAACTGGTTCAAAACCAGTTAACACTCCCTTAGAACCTCATTATGTGATATCTGAGTCATGTAAAAATGATAGTGAGCCACTTGAAAATATCACTGGTTTCCAGAAACTTATTGGTAAACTAATCTACCTGTGTCATACCAGGCCTGATGTCTCTTATGCAGTACAATTTTTAAGTCAATTTATGCATTCTCCAACTAACTGTCATCTTAAGTTGGCTTTGAGGCTTTTGAGATATCTAAAAAAGGCTCCAGGAAAGGGTATTCTTATTAGTAAAAGCAATAACTTTAATATTACTGCTTTTGCTGATTCGGATTGGGCAAAATGTTTAGTTAATAGAAAATCTGTTACAGGCTTTTGTATTTTGTTAGGCAATTCCTTGGTTTCTTGGAAAAGTAAAAAACAAAACACTGTCTCTAGATCATCAGCAGAAGCTGAATATAGATCAATGTGTGCTGCTACTACTGAAGTAATGTGGATTCTGAATTTGTTGAATGAGCTGCATATATCTGTTAAACTGCCTATATCTCTGTTCTGTGATAGTGAGGCTGCACTTTCTATTGCTGCAAATCCTGTCTTTCATGACAGGACCAAGCATTTTGAAATTGACTTATTTTTTTTAAGAGATAAGATTACATTTGGGTTGATTGAAGCTGTTAGTATTCAGTCTATTGATAAACCAGCTGATCTTTTTACCAAAAGCTTATTTGTAAACCAACATGAAAAACTAAGTAAAGTTTTGGGCATGTATGATAGTTTTGGTATATTGAATTGAGGGGGGATGTTGAGAATATATATTTTTTATATTCTTCAATTCACTATACCTCAAATATTTTTAGTATTTACAAAACTTAAATGCAGGTTCTAAGTGTTGGTTTATTTTTTGTGGTTTTGTTTTAAGTTATTTAGGTAATGGAGAATTGTCGCTGTTGGGCTCAGGGAGCAAGTTTGGGTTACTACAACAATTGGGCTATAACAACTGGGCTTAAATGGATCGAGAATTGCGGGTAGTTAGCAGCTGAAGGAGGTGCATATAAAGGGATCTTTATCGTGTGTTTAGGGTTAACACACATTCTTCTCGTTCGAATACAGCCGCTCTCGTTTTTTCCTGATTAGCGTTAGGGTTTCTTCTCAATCATCTTGATTGAGAAATCTCTGAGTTGTTGTGTTCTCTTCTGTGTGTTCACCTTCGTTGCACTAGAAGTGTTCGTCGTTTAATCTTCTTGTCTGTTTGTTCTTGTAATCGATACCCTGTTATTTTTCGATTGTTCTTGTTAATTCTTGCTGTTGTTGAAGAAGATTTCAACCGTGTTTCATAACAGATTTCAAATCATACATAACAGAGTACAATGTCAAGCCAGGAATATATACTTAAACGTTGCACGAAGTTACATAACCTAAAACCAAAACCATTTACAGTGGGCATTATCGGGGGGGGGGGGGTGATGGCCCACATGAACACTAAAAAAAGGCCGCAACATCACCCACGGGCATGGGCATTACAAGAGGCGTGATGGGCCTCTCGTTAACATCACAATGGGAATGAGATGGGATTATGATAAGATATAATTAAAATCTTATTATAACTTATAAAATTTTAAAAGTTTATTAGAATAAGAAGATTTATATTTTTGATATTTAATTATATAAGTTAATTATTTAAAACTCTTAGACATTAATAGAAGAGAGAAAAAAAAAATAAGATAAGAAGTGTTGTGAGAGAAGATGACATATGCCATCGAGCAATTTTCTATTAGGATAGATGATAATTTAAAATGTTATAAAAGAGATATATGAAATTTTTTTTTTTTAATTTTCTCAATATAAAACTAGAAAATCTAAACATAAAACATTATAGATATTTCATGATTAGAATGGCCATGCCAAACTTTCCACCTTGCATGGCTTTTGCTTAATTGAAAAGGTTTTGGCATCTACCATCTTTTTGAAGGTTGATTTCAATAACAAAGAAGGAAAAAAAAAGGGGAATTTCACTTTAAAAAGTGACCGAAGAAAGCTACTTTTCTCAATTTGTGGACTAATAAAGTGTGGAATTGTGGTTCATTTCATACTTTAAAATCAGTTTCCCCATGCTTTACACACAAGCGTTCAACCTTTTTATGTGAGAAGATGAACTAAAAGTCTTGAAAGTTTATTTATTCAATGTAAAGTTAGGGTTTCATATATGCTTTAAAAAGTTGAGACAAGTGTGGAGAACAAAACCATATTCTTTTAGGTGGGACCCTTGAAAAGTTAAGCATATAGTTTTGTGGCAAAACATTTGTCACAAGGTTAAACACCAAACAAGTTTCCTGATAATATTCTATCATAACTTCATACTAAAATGGATTAATGGAATGTTCATCCATGTAAAGTAAGCTGATAATTTACTATAACTTTTTCTTCTCATTGACATACATAATTAGGGTTGATTTAGTGATAAGTAAATGATTCTTATTAAGGTTTGTCTTATGTTCGAATTTTACTTCTTCATTTTCAACCATAACTCTTTGAAGGCCACTTGTTTGGCTCAAGCTGTGAGTTATCTGATTTCGTTAGTTAGCAAGTCATGGACGGGTCTCGTTCGTTAGTCATTCATTCGTGGCTATTTAAAAACAATAACTGGATATTGTTGTGTCAAAAAGGTATAGTAAGTAAACTATATATTATCTTTGATCACATGGACTATGCGGAATCAACCAACCCAACAATATTTTTTTTAGTTTTATGTATATAATGTCTATTACAGTTTTTCAACGGACCATCAAGATCATCTGTAGTGTTAACGGACCACAAAGTTAAAAGTAAAATTAATGTATGAATTCCAATCAAGTACTTAATTTATTTTTCTAAAGATTATTAGGCGGTGTATGACATTTTGTAGTAATCAAGGGCAAAGATAGGGCCGGTCCTGAGGATTTAGGCGTCATGTGCAAGTTAAAAAAGGGCTCATTCGAAAAAAAGTTCAAATAAGTTATAGCAATAAACATAAGAAAATTATAGTTTTAAAATGACGTTCTAACTTCTAAGTAGTAATACTTTTAAACATAAGAAAATTATAGTTTTAAAAAAGTTATAGCAATAAATATAAGAAAATTATAATTTTAAAATGACGTTCTAAGTAGTTGACCGACAAATCGTGCAGATCTCGTACCATTTTTAATAGCAAATTGATTTATTAAGTCTTCATGGTTCATATAGTCTAATAATGCATTCTGATAGCTATTGCCTATCGAATAGCTTCAATGCGACATACACACCTTATGTTTTTTTTTTCTTTTCTTAGGTTTAAGCCTTAAAAAGGTTTAAAAGGGTGAGGTTACAAATGAGCCAAAATGATAGGATAATTAAATTATATTTTAATTAAAATTAGGAAAATATTAGCTAATAGGTTTAGGTTTTATATTTTAAAAGTTTTATTTAAAAAGCACTATAATATATAATATATATATATATATATATATTAAATATGGGCCCTAAAATGAAATGTCATGTTCCGTTGTACCTCTCGCACATGCTCAACATCTCCAGTGATCAGGCGTAACCCCGCGTAAGGGCACGGTGGGCGACTGCCTAGGACCCGAACGGTTTTTCGAAGGGCTTGAAGTTTTTTAAAAAAATTATGTAATTATATAAGATATATCATTTGGGTCCTACTATTTGTACACCCCATTCCATTTTTAGACATTGAATACGCTGCGTATAGCCGAATACGCAGCGTATTTGTCTTTTTTGGACACCGCTGACATAAAATTCAGGGGGAGCTGTACGATTTTATCATCTTATACGCAACGTATAGACTTATACGCAACGTATAGGTCTATACGTTGCGTATAAGCACTTTTCAGAGCCGAATCATTACTTTTTAGAGCCAAATCCGCTGCGTATAGGCCTATACGCAGCGTATTGGGGTGTACAAATAGAAGAATTTGTCTTCTAGTGGGTGTGCAAATAGAAAAGCCCATATCTTTATGTTCTAAATTTTCACATAAGGTCTTCTAGATTAGCTGGCAATGTCCCATATCCTAATTCTTGTCGTGCGCGTGTAAAAACTGAGTGACCAAGGTTCGAATCTTGGTCTGGGAGTTTGTTTAGAACGAAATTTTAGAACGATTTTTTAGCAAAATTAATGTACATAACCAGATTCGAACCTGTGACCTAGACACATCTAAAGAAAATAAGGAGTAAGTAATTACCAATTCAATTAAGATGAGTTTTTGTTAAATTTATGATATTAAATAATGTGAAGTAACATTTATCATATACATTAAAATTTAAAACCCAAAATTATATTGTATGTTACTTCATCTTTTAATCCTAAAGATTAAATAATATTATATCATTAATAAATATATGAGTAAAACTCAATTTTCAATAACTAAATACATAAGAATATTAGTGTTATAAACGGAAATGGTTTCGTTCGGTTGGTTACCAGGGCAGATATAGTATGTTACCATCTGGTTCGTGGGAACCCAATGAGTTTTGAATTTTTTAGAATTATATATAAAATGTAGGAGCGAATCCACATATAAAATTAGGAGTGAATCCTAGTAACAAATCATTACTTAGTTCAACTGGTACTAGGCGTTCCTTATGACCTTCAGGTACACGGTTCGAGTTCATGCAGTGTCCTTTTTTAATTTATAATTTTTTAGACAATTTATATTGGGGTTTTAAACTTTCTAGCTTTCAACCTCTATCCCCCCACAACTCACGCTTAGATCTCTCTCTGCTCTCTTTCGGCTCTCCTTCAACAACGGCGACCCTCTGCTCTGGCGAGGCGATGACCCTGTCACTTTCTCAGTATCGTCTCTGACTCTCTAATCTCTCACACTCACAAGTATGTTAACAAAATAACAAGGAAAACATTTGGGCTTTGTTTCTTTATGATTTAGGTTCTTAAATAGTTGAATTTGTTCTTAGTTTGATGAGTTTATTGAATTTGGTTCTTGATCAATGTGTTCTTATATTTGATGAGTTTATTGATTTAGCTTTTTGTTTATATTTTATTTAACGAATTTGGTTCTTAATTTGTTAAATGTTAATGATTTTGTGAAAGTGTGGATATAATGAGTATTGAGAGATTTTTCACAAGACACCATCAAATCCTGAATCGTTATCTTCAAATAGTAAATACCCGTAAATAGACTTGAATGATATTCCATAAAGACCTTCTTATATATATTATGTGTTATTCTAATTTCTAGTGACAATGTTTTCTATAATAATTGTAGCATATATTCGTATTATTATTGGGTGATGAACCTTACCCGACCCGAACCTATAAAACCAAAAATTTTGACAATTAGTTGTTAGAATCCCGACCATAAAAAAATAAGTGAACACAATGAAAAATTATCATGTATCCACACCTGTTGGTGACCGCTTAGAGTTAGGTCTCTCGGAGGGCCTAAAAGTTGATTCTCACCCAAGGCCCCGAAAAGTTTAGGTTTTCGAGGCCAACACGGGTAGTAATGATTATCTTCACAATCGCATTGTTAGTTTTACTAGTTGTAACAAATATTTATCATTATTTACGTTATCCAATCGAACCGAACCAGACCGAAAACTCAAATATGAAGTTAAAAAAAAATATTCAAGCACCTAAAACCAACGATTAAGGAGCCCAACGGTATTTTGGTATTGTTTAAGAAAAACCTTTGGACTTTGTTTCTTTGTGATTTAGGTTCTTGAATAGTTGAATTTGTTCTTAGTTTGATGAGTTTATTGAATTTGGTTCTTGATCAATGTGTTCTTAAATTTGATGAGTTTATTGATTAGGTTTTGTTTAGATTTTTTTGTAACTATTTGGTTCGTAATTTGTTAAATGTTAATGAATTTGTAAAATCGTGAATTAGATATAATGAGTATTGAGAGATTCTTCACAAGAAAACCATCAAATTCTGAATCGTCATCCTCAAATAGTAAATACACGTACCTAGAACCTTGGAGAGTTGGAGGAATTGGAGCCGTGAGCCGTTGGTGGGACTGTGGGAGGACGCCGAGTGCGTGACGGTGGCGCAGTGACCGGACTGGTGAAGGGTCAATCGTCGGAAGACTGGAAGAGGTGGGAGGGGTGTGAGGGCAGGGGCAGAGGGCGACGTGAAGAATGAAGGGGGAAGGGGCGTATGTGTTTTTGCAAAGTTAAAAGAAAGTTTCCCAGTGTAAATTAATAAAAAGGTAAAAAAGGAAAAGGCACAAAAAAAACGCAGCTGCATAGTTTCGAACTCGGGACTCCGTGTTTAACTTAAGCAGTGTGAAAAAGTTGAGATGTGGAGACTTTGTTACCTTTATTAACCCCTCACGAATATATACACCGGGCCAGATTAAGCATATTTAAAAAATTAAAACCGGACGAGTATAAATTTCACTTTTGAGCGAAAAAACGGGTAGGGCCCAGACACGGTCTGGCCCCCATTATACTTCGCCCCTGGCCACCCCACCCCTGGGCACCACCACCGTCGGCCATCCCACTACGATCGTCCTCCAACATCATCATCGTGGTCACCGGAATCGAACGGGGAGAATAAACTCACCACCGTCGTTGCCTGATTTCAAGCAGACATTGGCACCACCGCCTCTGCGGCTATCGCGATTGGAAAACAGAGAGGGAATGCGGTTGGGGGTTGCGAGGTGGAGCAGGGTCGCTGGGTGGTTGAACGGAGAGGGTCAGAGGGTGAAGTGGTTGCTGCTGGGTTTTTAATTGGAGGAGTGTGCGAGGTCGCCGGAGGGGTGCTGGAGGTCGGAGAAGACAGAGGGAGCGAGGTAGGGGGTTTGCCGAGGTTGCAAAGGTTCAACATGGGAGGTCGCTGGTTACAAAGGAGAAGGGGGTGCGAAGTCGGGCGGTCGTTGGGTTTTCGCCGAAGGGAGAAGCAAAGGAACGGAGGGGGGGGGGAGATGAAAGGAGTCGTCGGACTGTGTTTTCTTCCTTTATTTTTTTTTCTTTTTCAAAATTATTTTACAGAAATTACAAATAAGTCTCTTCATTTTTAGAAATTACAAAAACAATCCCTTAACATATGCAACGTCAGCAACATAATAACACCGTTAGTAAAAAACTAAGATGTATCATTAGAATCCAACACCTTGAAAACTCGTATTATTAGGTTGAAGTTTCAAAACTCGTATTATTATCGGTCAACTAGGTAAAACTTTTATTATTAAAGTCCAATTTTTTAAAAGAAAAAAAAGAAAAAATATACAAACACTATCAATAATAGTACTTTCTAAAAGATGTAAAAATATTAAAAAGAAGTACCGCTTTCTTAGGTAGAGCAACTACCAAAGCAGAAACCTATACGCCAGGAAATTTATAAAGTGACTTTTACATAATACACTCAAAGTGACCACAAAACATTCCTTGGGACGTTACTTTGAACCTTCACACAAAATGCTTTAACATCAAGTATTGACTTTCGAGGTCAACGTACCACAATATTGTTTGATTTAGTAAATAAAGCGACCGCCATAAAACACTCTGAATGTCATAAATGGAGGACTGCCCAAAAACGTGTATAGTATTAAAAGACTTATACGGTGTTTCTTTTATATCCAAAAATAATAACAGGAAACAAAAGAAATTGTAGAACATACATTTTTATATTTGTTTAAATATAAATTATAATTAGGTTTGTAACATGTGTGTCACAAGTGGGGCGACCCGCGCTTCGCAGCGGAGCCGGGTCTGTTTCGTCGTAATACGATTCTTGTTGTGTACCATCGACTTGGCTCGTATTTGTTTGTTGTAACGGACAACTATGTGGCCATATAGCAACCAAAGATAGAAAAACGCCCAAACTCTTTCTCATACATAAAATGGTCATCCACCCGTCTAATGCTATGCATATTGAATGCTAAAAGAAAAAACCAAGTTATAACCTAAGTTAAGTGCAACCATTTTTTTTACATCTTCAAGCAGCCAAATATCCATATCAATTCTAAGCCAAGTAAATGAAATCAGAAGTTTAGATCATCGAATTCAATGACCCATCCTAAAAAACAATTACACTTCATAAAAAGATCATATAATATATGAAAATTAAACCAATAAAATGAAAGTAACAACAATACCTGCAACCAACTCCTGTTGAGGGAACCAAACATTTGTTAAGCAACCAAACTGTGCAATTAAGACCTTCAAAGTTCAAACCATGTCTCCAAAGTTGCAAAGCTATTCACCGCTGAAGCATTGACCAATCCATCATTTCTAATGTTCATAGTTAAAAGATGCCATGTTTGTACATAATAGTCAAGTGACATATTGACTAAGTTGTCTTTTCAATGATGATCGTATAAGCAGTGCAAAACCTACATTCTTTACTATGAATAAAGTGACCTATGCACAAAAGGTAGGCTTTTGGTTGATTTCCTACTTAGTACCTTTACAAAAGATTATATTTATAGCACTATGTTACACAACGCGATCTGTTGATTCTCTTTAGAGGCTGCGATGATAATTTTACTTTTCTATGGACATAAATATTTACCTAAATCTTCCGGTATGTTTCTTTTGGCGAAAATCCAATGCAACTAAAAGAATCAAACTAAGAATGTTAAGAAGACCAACAAATAAACATAGAAAACAAACAAAGCTAACCAAAGTTATATATATATATATATATATATAAGAAAGATATAGATAGACATAACAATAGTAACAATTAAAAAAATGACCAAAAAGAAACAAATTAGCTATTTGGAATGAACCATTGGAAACTTACAGAACTGCAACAAAAGAAACAAACATGAGAATTCAGAAGAAACACTTAAAGAAACTAAACAAACACCCAAGTCGATCAAAAACACATAAATGAAACCCTAGCTTCTGATCATCATTTCAATTATATAATCACCTGATTAGCTGATTTCACAATGATTTTGTTATCAGTTGATAGCATCGAATCTGACCCGTTACTAATAAAAATAATACCTAAAAACTGACCCATTTCCATACAAATGATTTCCACCTTTGGTATACCATATAAGTATGTGAGTGGTGGTATGGACTATACCAATTAAAAACATATGTACAAATGCTTGTTAGATGAGTATATGTTTTAGTATTTTCACCATGGTAAGGGTCCACATAAGTAGTTGGATAAATATATGATCACCATCACAAAGTTGTTGACACGAAAACTAAAATCGAAAGTATAGGTTTAAATGACTTACACAAAGCATCACTAACTTCACCAATATACATGTCATTTGGGAAAATCTGAAAAAACAATGTTGGGTATTATAAGTTAGAATCATTAGATGGTGTATAAGATAAGTAATTTTGAAATAATTTAACACTTCTTAAAGACACAAACATTAATGCCTCAACATCACTTTTGCAACCTCATAATCAGCGACTAACCATTTCACAACCTGAATACCTGATCATCCAAAACATTTTACAAAAATAAGATCTTACACATACCTGATCATAATACAGTGCCCAAAACCCAATGATGTCCAACGCTCTTATTATTCCCCAAGCTTTCTGATTTCAATCAATCAAGTAACACATATATATTTACTATTTCAACCTTTCAACCTCGAGAATATCTTTTGAAGAAAACAAACACACTTGCTGATGCAATACAAATATCCATTAGCTTTAAATCAAGTGAATAATACAAACAATCACAAATAATAAATAAACAAAAATTAAGAAAAAACCCAAACGCAACTAAATTATTACAAAAAATGATGATAAAGCAACGAAGACCAGCAAATCAGCAATGGAAACATTCTTGCAAAACATAAAATTTACATTCCTGCAAAACATAAAATTTAGTATTAGCAACAGCAACCAACATTTTGTAAGGTTAAAAAATGGGTTCCAAATCGAGAATAGCAAAAGAAAGTAGGCTCAGATTAGGGTTGTGAAACCCAATTTTTAAACCACAAAGCAAACTAAATTTTTAACCCAAATCCATCGGGTTATTGAGTCAACCGCCTAAACCCATGTTCTTAGAAACCACAAAGCAAATATCCACACACTGGCGCTAGATGGATTCGGGTTTCATCTGTAATTTATTAACCAAATGATGTACGTACATATAGAAATGAACAAAAAATTCTAACAAATCTACGATGAATGCCACAAATCAACCCATTTTCCATATCAAAATTAGGTTTCAAAATTAGGTTTTTACCAAATCAAAGAAAGAACACTCAAAAATGATGAAGAAGACAACATGGACTCGTCAAGAGCTGGGATCTAAGAATAAAGCATACCTTGTGAGATAATAAAGCAGTGAAACCTCGAAACGCAAAGAATCCATAGTCTCGGTAATCGAACTGAAAAAAATTACCATTGAGAGAGAAAGACGTTGAAGACTATCCAACGCTTCTCTATCTGAAGACGATGTGCTGGAAGGGTAGACGACGGCATGACGGTGAAGGGTAGACGGCGGCAAGAACATAGGCAGAGAGGAGAGCATTGTGTGTAAAAAGAGGCGCACAAATGTTGTGTGCCCTAATTCTTACCAAGAAACATTTATATATGATCCATATAGATATGGATAGCCCACATGACCCGTTTGTAGTCCACATGACCTGCGTGTTTCAGCAGCCTCAACAACCAAATATCATGCATTAAGGGTTTGTAAGGTGTGTTTAAAAAGTGGTACCATGTGTGCATTAGAAGCTTGTACAACATGTTTTAGAAATTGTACCATAAGTTGTCTTTTGTTAATATAGGATAATATGGTTAAGTATAATTAAGTGTAAACAAACACAATATAAGCCAGTTGTAATGATATCTTTTTATATGGACATATGTACGATATAATATGACGTGAATGAACTTATATAGTTTATAAATCTCTTATGACTTCATTCTATATAAAATTTGATGTTTTGTTGGTGAGATTATTATTCCTATCTAAAATTAGAAGCTTTAGGATACAACTCACTATATGAGCAACCATATGAGAACACTGGGTACCTTAAAACCAAACAAATCTTAATAAACTTAGAAAGATATGATTCATAAATTTTTGAATATTTCTTATATATTTCAAGCATACTTTTATACCTTTGTAATTCACAATCATTAAATTATTATTTTTAATAAGAGACACCATATTCTTTTTAAAGTAATCAATTATAACAATTGCAAAGAAATTGTTTGGTTTTTATATAGTTTTTAGGTTTATTGTGGTTGAGTGATTATACACGTTGTCATTATTGGGTTTTACAGTGGATATTCGGGTCTCGAGTTTAGTCATTTTAATTTTTTACTATAACATATATATATATATATATATATATATATATATATATATATATATATATATATATATATATATATATTTACAATTAGATCAGACATTTAATGACGCAACGAAATATTTATATTACACAAATACCACAAAACCGTTTAACAGGATCAGATCACCGATGCAACGCAAACACAAATTTTACTTAACAAATTAAATAAATAGAATAAGTATCTAAAGAATTAAATATACCTTAGCCGGTTCTAAATAACCGTTTGAGACACCGGGATGCAACGAGTTGTTTGTCACACTCCCAATTCCCACTAACGGAGTATAACCGCGTGGGGGTATGATCCAGACCAGGATCCCAGACTTCAGTTACAACCAAACCATAACAGAGTTTATAAATTGACATAAAACTTAAGTTACAATCCAAAAAGCAAATTTAACAGTTTAGCGGAAGCATAATTAAGGTTTACAGTTAGGGTTTACAAAAGGATGAGTTTAATGTTTGGAATACGTGAATTCCAAATGAAAATGGTAAAGTGTACTGTCGCCGCCCGTGCCATCCGTGATCCACCTAGCGACCTGAAAAACATTCAACAATCAAGTGTCAGCCCAGGGCAGGTGAGTTCACTAAAGCGGTCTACACGTCACATGTAGACCTAATGTATATGAATAAAGAAAGGTAAAACACAATCAATAATCATAAGACCAGTAAAATTCAATATCGAAGGCAGCTAGCCTATAGTTATGTACACCTGAATTGTTCGTAACCGAAGCTGACAATGTTTTGATAGGGGGTACCTATGAACCTTGCCTTCCCGTATCTTTACGAATCACGGTGGGTAGGCTAACATTGATCTCAGTCCGACCGCCAGTCGGGAGGGTGCATCACGTGCACCGCTGAGCGGGGGTGTCAATCCCCAGTAGCACTACTCAATATTACCTTGCTACTGTATATTAACGGCCCGAAAGTAAGGACTTTTTTATAAATAAGGTTCAATTCAGTGAAACATATGATATTATGTCGGAAATTTACCCAGTAAGAAATACCTTACCGTTTGGGTTACCATCCTTACTGGATGCAACCACCTTTGCGTTATCATTCCTGAACGGACATAACAATAATGTATATGAACTCACCTTAGGGTGCACTGGTACTCAGCACTTGGTTCAACAGGTTGGTCAAAGTCAACCTATTTGGGTAAATATGGCCTAATCAAATTAGAAGGTGTCGCTAGGACGAAAAGTAACACATAAGCACCTAAACATGTTTCATGCAATCATACAAGTCACTTAATGCACATACAAGTCCCAATTTAGGAGAAAATCAAGAAATTGCAATCTAAGTCAAAGTTGACCCAGAAAGTCAAACTTCAAGCACCTAGCTAGTGACATAGTTAAAATCAACATTACTTGGAGTTAACTCCTTTAATTTTACAAGCATATACTAGATATAAATTAGGACTTGTTGCAAAAGGAATCAAGTAAAAAAGTTAAAAAATGAGAAAGTTATGCGCGTTGGAAGTTAGCACTTTCAGCATTTAGCAAACTAGTCAAAGTAAAACGAAAACTTGCATAACTCACTCAAAACTTTGAATTCATGAACCAAACTTTCCAGATCTTACTTTCAATATATAAACCTCATTTACAATTTACAAAATCGTCAATAAAACAAGATTAGCATGCCCAACAAATTTGAAAAGTCTACTTTTCACTAAACTTGACAGCTTTGAGTACCCAACTTGCAGCTATGATTTGAATGACCAAACATATGTTTTAGAAGGCGTGCGAGTAGCCCAGTCGAAGCTAAGACATAATACTTTACTAGGGGAAAAAAATCAACTGATTCCGAGCAATATTGAACAAGTTATGACCTCTCCAAAATGGCCTAAACATCTGGCCGAATCTGTCCAATTTTTATAGTTTGCAAAAGTTTTGGTTTTCTAATTTTGAGCAACAATTTGGTCATCCAACACCTACTAACATACTTATAATCATTTCAACATGTAATTTCTGTCATGAACAAGATCATATCAAAATCATAGCAAAATGTGAACATGTGGCTAGCATACAAGAGCATAAACACCCAATTTCTATAACCAAACACCTACCAAACATTAAGAACACATAGAGCATAGTCTAGCCCTCAATTTCCAGATCTAAAACCCACCACAAATCTGCCCCAAATCAAGAGTTTACATAATCTAATCTAAAACTTAAACCATGTGTATAAAAGCACTCCATTTAACACATAAGCACCAAAATTAACACATGCACAATGGAATTTCAAATTCCAAATATTAGGGCTTACAAGTTGGGGAAGAAATCGCAGGTAGGAGAAGAGGGGAGGAAGAAGAAGCTTGCTTGAGTGTTCTTGAGCCTTAGGAACCTTGAAATTTACCTCTTGGATGCTTGATTCTTCAAAAATCGCAATGTGTGTGTAGTGTGTGTGTGAACCGTGAGGTGAAAGGGGGAGAGGAGAAAGATGCGTTGAAAATGAGGGGGAGAAAGAAGATGGGCAGATTTGTTAAGTTAGAATTTACATATTTGGTCCCTCATCTTTTATTTTTAACATAAAAGGTATAAAACTTCATTTAAAGTGGGTTTTTACTAATACTTATAAAGTAAAAATTCTAAAAATGTTTCTAAGTGATTTTAACTTATTTAACATGCAAAGTTTAGTCGGGTTACATATATTTACCATTTACACATAAAAATTTAAATTTCGCACGAAGTTCGGTTTTACCCGAAAACGCAAAATTTTCAAATAACACATAAAGTCACGAAACGAATTTCACGAAACAAGTTACTAACACCAATTAGCAAGTAAACATAAATAAATACGAAATCATTCAAATAACGGGTCACGGGTTCGCCTACGAAACTAACGGAAAAACTTAACGGAGTTAACTTGGAAAGTTGCAGTTGTCACATTGTTGTTAGTTCCAAAGGAGATTCCAGACTCGAACTGGCGAGCTAACTGGTCAACGGCAGGCGGAGGACAGTCATGGTGGTGGCGATGGCGGCATCGAGGAGGGACAACCTTCACGAACCGTGGAGGTCGGGGCAGCAAGCTCCGCGTATCGCGAAGGCGATAAGATCCAAAAACCAACTCATCGACGGCGATTGTCGACGACGGTGGTGGCGGAATGGCGGAGTAGAGGGGCTACGACCACCACGTGGTTTTGAACAGAACGAGGCCGGTGGAGACGGCGACAACACCAGTGCTGCGGTGTTGTTGTGGTTGCGCAGGGCTACAACGGAGTAAACGGCGATGGCGTGACTCGTGAGGGTGGAGGTCGGAGGACGAGCAAAGACGGTGGTGGCGTCGGTGACGGAGGCAGTGACGGCAGCATTGGCGGTGATCGGGGACGACATGGCGACAATGGGGCGATCGAATTTGGTGGTTCACGACGGCGCAGAGGCGGTGCACCGGTGGAGCAGCGGCGACAGTCGGCTTCGAGTGGCCAGTTGAATGCGAGAACCGATAGAGAGGACTTGGGGAGCAAGTTTTAGTGTTTTCATAATTCTGTTTCACCTAAACCCTTGGGTTTGATCCAATAACCGCCTAAACGTCAACCGGTGACGTTGAGTCGTCTGACCAATCCGTAATTTAGTAAATTACGTTTTTCTCATCAAAACCACGAATAAATATATTTACTATATCCCGTAAATATAATTTATTTATTTATATATTGTTAATTGTGCCGGTTAAAAGTTAACCGGGCTTTAAGTTCGTTGACCCCAATGTAACTCTTACGGGTCAACACCGGGTCGGGTACATTAACGGTCGAGTCAGGACATACCATATCCAAAAGTTATGTACTACAATCATCACATATATGGTTTAGTGTTTTTTTTCAGTGTTCAAGATTTCAACATTAGTTTGTATTTCGATCCAGAGAGTGAATACGTCAAGGCCCTACCATGTAAAGAACAAAATCAAATACCATATCCTAATGTAACTTATGAACATATGCAGTTTGCTCATGAATTGTTGATAACCAATGGTATTACCAATGAACAACAGTCAACAAAGGAAGGATTTTGTTAATGAAACCCTTAATTGTCGGTAACTCCTGCTTCAACCAACCTATCTTCTCAGGCTCATGAACCAGGTTCGAGAACTTTTATAGTGGCTCGTCTTATTACAGCTGTGCAATCAGGATCTTTGTTGACTTTTGAGTTGTCCACATGATCCATTGAGTATTCTAAAGTAACAACAAATACTACTAAAGAAATAACATAACAATGCCTACAACATTACTATTGGATAACCTACATTCATGTTTTGGTTGAACAACAGTCAACAATGAACCAATGAACAACAGTTAACAAAGGAAGGATTTTGATAATGAAACCCTGGTTCCATCGGTAACTCCTGGTTCAGCCAGCTTATCTTCTCAGACCCATGAACCCATGTTTAAGAACTGTTGTAATGGCTCGTCTTATTACAACTGTGCAATCAGGATCTTTGTTGATTTCTGAGTGGCCAGCACGATCCATTGAGTATTCTAAGGTGATAGCAATGCTGCTGAAGAAACAACACAACAGTGCCTGCAACATTACTATTGGATAACCTGCAATCATTTTTTTGGTTGAGACCTGAGAATGTAAAGTGACTCAAAAATACCCTTTCGACTCAATATCCAACCTGTCTAACCCACTCATTTTACAACTAAACTCAATATCCAACCTGTCTAACCCACTCATTTTACAACTAAACAGAGTAATGACGAAAAGCTACAAAAAAGGATGTGAAAAGGAATGCTAACCCATACCATTGGGACAAATGTCCTTGGTTATAGAATGACATTTTTAACTTTTTATCAAATTCCCCCTATTTTTAAACTTTCATAACTCTTATATACGATATTATTTTTTTAAAAAAAATACACTATGAAAACGAACTTTTTTATCTTTAAAACACGTACAACGTTGTTATATATAATTTTTTTTTAAAATTACTCTTTCGATTGTATCAAAATGTTCAGATTATTGTGTCATATTGTGTCAAAAATGTTCTGATTATTGTGTCATATTATGTTAAACTGTTCAGGTCATTGTGTCATATGTTGTTAAAACCGAAAAATATTTTTTTTAAATTTTATATATAGCAACACTATATATATTTTTGAACACAATGACACAATGATCTGAACATTTTGACACAATGATTTAAACATTGTGTCAAAAATTAAGAATGTATTTTTTTTAATTTTTAATATAGCAACACTATACGCGTTTAAAGATAAAAAAACGTTCGTTTTTATGGTGTATTTTTTTTTAAAAAAAATAATGTCGAATATGTGAAAGTTATGAATGTTTATAAAAATGGGGGAAGTAGATAAAAAAGTCAACAAAAGTGGCTAAGACTAAAATACCCCTCCTTTTTTTATTAAATTAAGATCCAATGGTTGAAATTTTGAACATCTCCTTCGTATATATTTAATACGTATTTTTGCAAAACAAACGTATATATTATCATTACTAGCAAGCTAACTAGAAGGGTAAAAAGAAAACACCTATAAACTTATTTTAATCAATCCACCCAAGAATATATTCAACTTATCGTTCCTAAGACCAAATCACAAAAAATAATAATACGCTACAATATAATCAAAATCGTCTCCATCCTTTCTTTATTGTCGTGAAATATGTTGTTAGAAAACTTGGATGATCTCGAAAGCGTGATACACTTTCAGGTTGAATATTCTCGTGTTTCATTCGAGAAAATCATTCGGATACGATCGCGACGAACATGATAAATTCGAGAATTTTGCAGAGATATAATTTTAAACCGTAACCTCATTTCTGGTGGTGATCGACAATATAGAAGGAGGAGCGTAATTGCAGTTATCTGCAATTCAAAAACTGCCAAAATTACACCATTGGTCCCTGCGAAATTTATAATTAAATTTCCAGACCCCAGCCAGGGGCTCTGCCCCTTGAACCCCGCTCTCTCGGGGGCGTTGCCCCCTTGGATCCTCCTTAACATTATCAATACGGGCGTGCACTACCCCGCACCACCGAACCCGACCAATATAAGTTAAAAGTCCGATCAATCAATAGTCAATGCCTAATTACACTAAAATATCAACATATGTTGAATGTTTTCAAATCTTTATAAAAACCATCAAGTAGACACGACAAAGAACCATCGGTCCTGATTAGAAGAAAAAGCCACTTGTTGAATCACAAACAACAAGATCATATAGTTGTGATTGTTCCTCGCCCCACAAACCGGCCTCCTCCAATTCAATTTCCAAAACGACTAACTTGCCACCTTCGAGCATAAACATAACAATCTTTTTCTCGTTAGGAGAATTATCGATCTCTAAAACATGAGTTACCCTACCATATTTCCTGCCAAATTAGCGTGTATTCACCAATAATATCTGTTAAAAATGTGATAATACATTTTTTTATCTTCAATTCAATTTATTAGTATTTCTAACATGAATATGTCTTGGTTTTACTTGTGTTTTGTTTTTTTGAGAATTGGGCTTGTGCACTACTTGGAGTGGAGCGGTTGGGCTTGTAGGTGGTTTCCAGAGCTGTCGGGTCTTGGAGTTCCGGGTTGCTTAACCTGCGTGGGTGCTGCTGCCTATTTAAAAGCCAAGTTTGTGGTGCATTAGGGATACACACAAAAAATATCCAGCCACTCTCCAGTTCTTTTTATCTCAGTTTTTTGTGATTCAAGTTTTTTTTTTTGACATTGATTTGAGTTTATGGAGCGTTGTGTCTCTTGATTTGCCTGAAATATGTCTGATATTTGTTGTATGAACTGTGTGGTTCATGTATTTTTTGGCATATTATTAGGTGTTTTTTTTGAGAAACTTGTCTGATATGAATCTGATTTGGTCAGTATGTTCTTTATGATCAGTTTCATCTTATGTGTTAGGTTTTTGGGTTTCGTTGTGTTAATGAAATCTGTTGGATGAATCCACTGGTGTTATTCGGATTACCTGTGTTGGAAGGTTATATGATATTTGTTACACAGTTTATGGTAATTTGAATCTGGTGGTTGTTTGTTCTCTTCTGTAGTTATCTTTGCATATTATGATGTGCCTTATGTATATCTTTATGAAATTTCTTTGGCAATAATGGAATTAGTGTTTGTTGTTGGTTAAGATTTTCTTTATAAAACTACGTTTGGAGAATTAGTACTGTTAAGTGTGGTTTTGCTTATGTCGTAGGTGAAGTTGTGTTCATATTAGTTCAATCTCTGTACATCTGCTATGTCTTTGTTCCTGTCTCCTCTAGAGTGATTTAGACCTGTTTTTAGTATGCTTGTGTATGCTTTGCTTGTCTGTCACTGTATATTTGTAAGTAGTGTTCGTATTGATTGATTTTTTGGAACATTTTTTTTAAACTGCACCTGACTTTATGTTCATCTAATGTGTATCTGATTCTGTTATGCAATCATATGATATTATGTTAATTGAAGTATGATAGGACCGTTTTGAAAGTTGGGTTTTTTAGTGGATAAATGTTATTCATGTGTCATTTTTGTTCTAATGCATCTGTATGGTTTATGTTGGCATGTATTGTAAATTTGCTTGAGTTTGGGCTCAAAGGACATTAAGGACTATGGTGTGCTAACTAAACTAGTTCAGCCTGATCACATGGAAACTAGTAGCTGGCTTCAGTGTGTTCTTTGGCAAAAACTTTAGTGTCTTGGTAAGGGAAAGAAAGCATATGCCAAAGCAGTGTATAGGGCGGTGTGTGCTGTCCCACCTGAAAAATCATGTAGCTCATTAACCTACTATATATAAAAAAAGGTATGTGTTCCTCTTCCGCTTGTCTACATTCTGTCAATAACTCTGCAATGCGATCACTGCCAAATCTGCAATTGGAGTGTGCTTATATCTTAAAAAGAGGATTTTTATTGTGATATCTTGTGTTAGATGCTGGATCTAAAAGACTAATGGGTTGTTATCCTCACAGAAAAGGCTTGCGGCAACTGTTTTTGGTTAATAATACATTTTGTCAATTGAATTGTGGGGGGGTGTTAAAAATGTGATAATACATTTTTTTATCTTCAATTCAATTTATTAGTATTTCTAACATGAATATGTCTTGGTTTTACTTGTGTTTTGTTTTTTGAGAATTGGGCTTGTGCACTACTTGGAGTGGAGCGGTTGGGCTTGTAGGTGGTTTCCAGAAGTGGGTCAAGTGAGTTGCTGTCGGGTCTTGGAGTTCCGGGTTGCTTAACCTGCGTGGGTGCTGCTGCCTATTTAAAAGCCAAGTTTGTGGTGCATTAGGGATACACACAAAAAATATCCAGCCACTCTCCAGTTCTTTTTATCTCAGTTTTTACGATCTGTTCAATTCAGTCTTTGTTCTAGGTTTACCTTCATCGTTGTGTTGATGATGCAGACCTATTAGTTCGTAGAGTCTGATTTGTATCTAGATTGTCATCTTGTTGATTTTGTTGTATCTGAGAGGTTTCCGATTGGTAATCGGTCAGATCGATTTTCTTTCGGTTAATTAATTTCGTTTGAACATTCCCTGCTCTTGATTATCAATTCGTGACAATATCCTTTTCTCAACGAAGAAAACTAGATAATACCGGCCTTTTTATTAAGTTTGGCAACAGACTTAATACCGGAACCGGAAACAAGCTAGGGCGTATATAAATTCAAATTCGTTGCTAGGTCTCTTGAGCACATTTAGTAGCCCAAACTTTACGGCCCAATTACGGAGCCATGCGAGTGGGACTCTTCTCTTTCCCAGAAATGCATTACACATTTACACCAACAAAATAATAATAATCAGTTTAGTACTTTAGTTTACCAGATCTTCTATATCTAATTGTTGTGGTTCCGATCGATTAAACGATGGTCAAGAAGAAATAAGAAAGAAGCCGGATAGAAATATAGAAAGAAACTTATACTTTTTATATATATATATTTTTCTCTATAATTTTATTTCAATCTTAAAATCACCTTTTAAGGTGATACCAAAGAACAACCGTTAATAGTCAAAGTTCCTATCCTAAATTTATGAAGCGGAGGAAACTGCCCTCCATCTGTTTGTGGGATGTGGTGTTTGTATGCCACGGTACTGAGATCGCAGAGAGAGTCGAGTTTGAGAGGGAGGAGAATGGTTTTCGGTGTGTCTTTTCTGTTTGCTAGAGACGAGTTTAAATAGCCACGAAAACGGAGTGCTGTCCAAGACAGCAATCACTTTGGACGTTTAATATCTCGTTGGAAAACCCTTGTCCTAGGCTAATCAACCATATCAAATAACCCATCTAATTATTATATCTACATATAGATAATTAGGTCCAAAGTTAGGAAAAAATGCATCTTTTTCCTATTTTTTTTTTCCAACAGTGTTTCTGCGCAGATTTGGTGGTTGGTGTCGAAGTGGTGTGGAGTGCCTCCTATCTTCGCTTTTTCGTTGGATGATTTGGCGTATTGTGTGGAGCATTCACATTTCAATTGGAAGATGAAGACGGTGTTCTATACTGTTGTTCAAACTGCTTTGTGCGTGATTTGGAAACATAGGAACACTGCGATTTTTGAAGGGGGGAGGCCTTATATCCCGGCTATGTTTAGTGAAATTAAGTGTTGGAGTTTTTTTTGGGATAAAAAATAGAGGCAAATGGGGCGATCTCGTTTGGAAGGATTGGGTTAATTTCAAGATGTAGTTCTCTTGTGTTTGTTTTGTTGCCCCCGGGCGTCTTGCTCGGGGGTTGTTGTTGTGTTTGATGAAATTGCCGTTCGAAAAAAAAGGCACTAGAAAATAAGAATTATACTTATAGTTGATACAGCAAGAGCAGTTGGGAAGTTTTTACATGTGCTTTAAATTTTACATGTTCTTATAATTGACAGAGCAAATGCTTATGGCAGTCAATCGTCTCTAGAGATTCTGAAAACTTTCGAAAGGTATGATGTTATGTACTTTTGTATATGAAGGGGTCCATCTACAATCTCTTAAATGTATTACTGCAATAATGTCTCAAATGTATCCAAATACGGATTTAGGCTTCTTTATCCTTTTATGAACATGAATGTATGTGTATGTATCAAATATATTGAATTTCATATATTCTTTGAACCTGTTTATTTATGAACCTGTTTAACTGTTAAAATCCCATAAAAGTTTATCATATACAATATACCTATTACCATTTCATTCAATTGCTGAAATAATTTTTGAAATATATCAAATTATAGATTTTCATTCCATTACTGCACTAATATTTAATATAACCAACTGATGGATTTAGTTGGAAGCTTGTGGACACAAGAATCACCCATGGATTCTGCATATATGCCTATTTGTATATGTGTGCATAAATATATATATATATGCATATATGTACATGAATTTGGTTTTAAGGCTATTGTTGCAGATTCAAGACTTTTGGTTTTTATCATTTTGACCCAATTAGGGATTTACTAAGTTTAATATAATGTTTAAGACACTTTGATATCGATGTTAAAGAAACCAAAATCACATAGAAATGAATATTAGAACAATAAGATAATTGATGTCTGGTTTCTCTCAGTTTGGGTATGCTTATTGTATTATCTGGTAATCAATTTTATTGATTTGTCCTCCTGCTACTTTTAAACTGTAAACTATCATAAACTCTTCTTTGGCAAATGATCTAACACTTGTACTTACATGGGAAATTAATTTATCAAATTATAAAGTCATTCCAATCCCAAAACAGATGAAACAAATCAATTATGTAACGATTAACAACATAAACCCAAATCAGAGAATTGATTTTTAAGCAATCTGTTATTACAGATAGCATACCTTTTGTTTAGATTCTGTCACTTAGCAAGGTTTATGCCCATTACTGCTTCTGTCAAATCCTTTGATGTTCAACCCTAGAGTTTTTTCCATGTCTAAAAGCAATAAGATTAAAAAAAAAGATATCAAGAGGAAGTGATTTGACTGATTTCTTTATTTTCTATTTCATCATTCATTCGTGTTAGTGCATCAAATTTGTAGTGTTGACTTGATGTTTGTCATATTACAGAAGATACACACAAACATCATGGAGTACTAAAAACAGTGGTGAAATTTATAATGCAGAGGTGGGTGTTTTTTTATCTATATCATTTTCTTCCATTTCAAAATATTTCACATCTTTTGACTTTAAGAAGTCAATGTCTATAATTCTTGAGTCCTAATTTGAATATAAATATTTTCTTCAATTCTAAAATAAATATGGCGCTTGCATAACATGTTATAAGTTTCTGGTTGTTGGCCAACTTTGTATTATTGTTGAGAAGCTGGTTGGCATGAACTATATTTAACATATGCACTTTAGTTAATTAGTTATTTAAAGACAAATCTCTCCTTTATTATTGCGTGAATTTCTTAAAATGTGACTTACAACAAATATTATATCACATTACATACACACACTTCATCATATCTTTGAATATTGTTTAGGTTGGCTTTCTATTTCATTTACATTTAGTTTCTTGCGTTTTGGTTTTTGTTGGCTTATTCATTCTGCAGACAAAACCCTAAAGCAACTTATGAGGCACAGCAAGACAAAAGCAATTAAGGTCAGACCTGAATGCCATCACCATGAGGCTGCTTTCGAGCTCGATTATCAGGGACATTTACAGTCTGAATATGAACAATTAAAAAAATTTCAAAACCATCTAACAATGCATAGAATTCAGGAACTTCAAAAAAGATAAAGAACACTAAAAGAAAAGTACTTATGCATTAAAAGCACTCACAGTTCCTTCAAGCATTTTAAGCAACCTCTCCAGATACACTCTGCCACTATTTAAAAGAACATGCAGTAAAAAGAAATATCTCAAACTAAGTTTATGATAATACAGTTTGAAGAAACATAAATTACAAGATAACTGTGCAAAATTATAGGTTTATTATCTAACAAGTTCATGATATAGTAATTTCTACTAATATAATAACATCATCAAATGTTGCAAAAAAAAGTATGTGGTATTAAAAGGTCACCACACTTTATGCAGTAAAAAGTAAACGTACATTTTTCGTACGCAGCGTGTTGATTACTGATGACTTTCCAACATTTGGGTACCCAACAAAACCTGCCGATATTTCGTGCTTGTCACTTTTTAAGCGTGAAAATGAGGATCAACCAAGAAACTCTAGAGTGAAACAGAATGAGAATTGCTTGCTATTTCAAATGCAGCTACTTTGAGTTTTAGTGAGATCTAATCTGATTGTATCTTATTTTTGTTAACCAAAAAACATTTAAAGATTACTATTCCTGATTAACTAATTTGGAAAGAAAAGATAGTGACATCAAATTGACATCAAATTAGAGGCGACAACATGGGTGACTTGGATAACTCTAGTTTCAGTCAAGTTTCATCCAACTTTCTAACAACAAGCATAAAAACCAACAATATAAAACCTCCTATAAACACCTTTTAAAAGCAAAGCACATAAATAGTTAAATACCTTGATTTGAAGACCCCAAATTTCTAATAAACAGGACATTGATACCCCTTAGAAAAATAAGGCAGCCTAAAACCTTTATGGAGCAAAAATACACCTTAATACAGAAGCAAGAAACATTGGTAAATTAAAGTAATCAAAACATGGAGAACTTCAACAAATAACAACCCGGATAAAGAGATTGCTCCAAAAGAGACCCCTAGCTCGAAAAAACAATAACTAATATATAATTAAATCAGGACAAACAAAAAATTGCATAAGTTAAAATAAAAGTAGTATGAAACTTGTGATTTCTGTATATTGATTAGATGGAATTAACACTACAAGATAATTGACTTTTAGTGACTAAAAAAAACAGTCAAAAAATATATAAAAAGAGTCACTAAAGCCCTAAAAACTTTCTCCGTCTAAAATAAAAAGTGTCACTAGTGGAACCATCGCTATAGGTCTTTTTTGACTTTAACTTTAGTCACTAAAAGTTCAATATTTCTTGACTTTAACTTTAGTCACTAAAAGTCAACATTTCTTGACTCTAATTTTAGTCACTAAAAGTCCAAAATTTATTTACTTTAATTTTAGTCACTAAAAGTCCAATATTCTTTTACTTAAACTTTAGTCACTAAAAGTCCAATATTTTTTTACTTAAATTTTAGTCACTAAAAGTCTAATAACTTCAGTCACTAAAAACACAATAATCTTTTGTCCATGCATACATTAAAGAACAAAATATTACTATTTAGATGAATCAAAATTCTATTATAGTTAAAAACAACCTCATTATAAACCAAGAATCATTAATACATGAATGTCATCTCCCTACAAACTTATAAACAAGAAATGTTTCTAATTGATCATGATCCAGATCATGGAACTAGCTAACTAAACATCATTCATCTTTTTCCAAAACAGTTGAAAGCCCACCACCAATGAAACCTGCACTCAAACTTTGCAACAAATTCCCATAGTTTATACACATCACTGAAATTGATTAAAACCCCCAAAGAATCTATGTAGCTAACTACGGTTTCCAGAAATAACAAACCAAACCAACCCAGCCAAAATTTATAAAAACAACGGTTAAAAGTCTTGGTTCCTTCCTAGTTTCAAATTGAAAGTAACTCTTAAATTGCCATAAAAACTGGACTGCGAACCAAACCGCTTAAATATCAAATTGGCTGGACTTGCTTCGACTTGAACAGGATAAAAAGCAACACACTTTACAGATTTGGGGACTGAAAAATTACAACATAAAAACAGAGTGCACAAACCAACCCGGCCCAACTCAGTATGACCTGTTACCCAAGCCAACCCAACCTGCACTCGCCTAACATTGTCCCACTTCTTCTTGGGTTTACCATGAGTTGGTCCATTGTTCATCAGTTTATCATAGACAATACCACTAATCTCAACCATCGATTTTGTACATCATTTAAAAGTTACCTTACTTGATGAGAAAAATTCAGCTCATAAGTGATTTCTGGCACCAGTAGATGGCTTCTTTAACATAAATCACTTCAGATTTAAAGTTGCAGATGAATATTACCACGGAACAGAAAACTGAGCAAATCTTTTATAGTTTCATTCCTACTTCAATGCAGCTTAGGCTTATGACTGTTCCATTGTACCAACATCCATACTATTGAGTGCCTAAGATAGCAGAACAAGAACCATCACAACGAACAGAAGTTAAAAACATAGCAGGGATTTAAACGGTTTTTTACTGCGTGTAAATTTTTACAACTCGAATAACTCAAATGAGAACAAAGGAAATAACATCATAAGATGAAAGTGACAATAATACCTGCAAAGAAACCAACAGTTGCAAGATTCTGAATGGCCATGGTGTGATAAATCAAGTACTCTGTTGAAAAGTGACCAAGTGCATAGATGAAAGATAAGAATTAAGAAGGTTGCAAGATAAAGCGCCTTGTCGAGGTTAAACGCACAGAGGAAACACAGAGTGCAAGTAAGAAGTGTTCACGCCCAAACGTCCTCCCATGAATTTCAGACACTGTGTAATATATTAAAACGATTAGCTTCTTCGCATGGATAACAAATTGTGACTAAGGAAATAACATTAGTTGCAACAACTCATTAACAAAACAAATACAAAGTGAGAAAATTGCTCATTGCTATATACATATGTAAACTGTAAAGTAAGAGTAGGTGGTTCAAAATTCTAGAACTAAGATTTTATCTCATCATCTTGTCCTTTCGCTTTTGTGAGCTCAAGGTGCAGCTCCATACAAAAAAGCAAAATGTATATTGCAAATAAAACAGAAAGACGTAAGCATTTTAATAATTCACTTGTACCTAAGAATCTTGTATTAGCAACCAAATGACTAAAACATGACCATTTTGGTATTCAAGATATTACCTGGAACCTAATAATCGGGACACCGGGTTACATCTTCTTGTCCTCGTACAAGCATAAAAGTCAAGTAAAAGCCCTATCCTAGAAAGCAAATGATTATTGGCAATAATGAAAAAGATTTTAAAAATAAACATAACCATTTCGAGCTAAAGAACTTACCTAAAGTTGATTTTTTTTGCTTCCCCAAGCTCATTTAAATGTCAGCAGCAGACCCTTCTAACAATGTAGAATATATCTGGCCTCATACCAACTAACTACGAAGAGAAACATGAAACAAATATTTAGTAAAGCCAAAAAAATAGAACTATAAGTCCATAGCAAAAAATAATAGGGTGGTATACCTTTGCTATTGCAGTCACGACTGAAAATGCAGCATTGGTGACTGTTTTCCATCATTGAGACACAATAACCAGAAGAAACTAAAAAGTTGTTCACTAATCTATACTGAAATGAGAAGTTGACAAGTTCGCTTTTAGATATTCAAGCCAGATAATATGATGAATAATCTATACAAAAATTACTTGTAAGGGCAACTATGCCTGTTATTAGCATAGTAAATACTTCAACAACAAGGAAGCCCAAGAAATCCCTTTTGTTCCTCAACCATTAGGGTTTTTAAAGGTACTGCTTAAAACTAGGTCTATAAGATCATGATGATGTTATGAAAATATAAACAAACCTTGCCAATGCAACACCAATGGGCAATGATGGTCATATTGTTCAACGCATCGATCACAAGTGGAACAATGCTTTGAGCGAATAGGTCGAACAATCTAATCAACAAAGGCAGACAATTAAAAAAATTATGTAAATTAGAAGGCAAAAAGTTGTAATTCTGAATTTGTATAACATGGTTATAATTTGACGAGTGTAACTGTAACATTACCTTACAAGTTGCACAAAGTTGAGACCAATTACCAGCTAGCAAAGCATGATCCTTTATCTCAATCTTCAGTAAAGGCTCCTCCTATTCAGTATCAAAAAAGGAGCACACAAAGTCAACCATTAGTAAAGCAGCATAGATATTAATTGTGAGAATAGTTGGCATTTAGTTTAAATTTCAAAAATAGAAACAAAAAGAAGCAAAACATGACTAACATCATCTTTCATATTCTGTGAGTCATGCCTGTTGGTATTTTACATAATCTGGATCTTTGCTACAAAAAACAAAAGAGCATCGTATGTTAAAATATTGAATTTATTATCTCAATGTAATATAGATGAAAAAACACTACGCAGATACTGCAATTCAAAACTATTTAGACAGCAAAGCTCAAAGAACATACCAGCTACATCGGTTTAAATATTTCTGTTGTATTCCTTATAAATGTTTTCTTTTACAACTGTCAAGGAATACCTACAAGAAAAAAAGCAACTTGTTGGTGATTCTTATCAGAAGCAAGTTGTGCTAGTGTGAGACCAGTATTATCAGTTACCGTTAAATCCCTGAATATGAACATGTTTAAGCAAGCTTTAAGAACTAACACCCAATTGTACCAAGACTTAAGGAACTGTATGGTTTATATCTCTAGCCAGGGCTACAAACAAGAACAAACAAATTTCCCTAACATAAGAAGTAACATATCAATTATCATTTTACCTTATTGACCTAATAAAACATAATTGGGAATCAAAATGCATACATTAGCAACTAATGAAGCAATTACCAATTTCAATTTGTGGAGCATGATTGATATGATAATAAAAAAAAGTTAATTAACATCAAGTGATTAGTAAAATCAGGCATATGCGTTCATATTATATAAGATACGAACAGTTAGAACTCGCAGAAAGCAAAAAGCGGATAAAAATTGCAAATAAAAAATTCACCGATGAAGCTTGCGATAGAAGAACCTTTGAAAGCAGATGCTTGATTGACGAAGCCTTCGAGGAATTATTAGTGCTTTGGCTCGATGTAGATGATGATCAACCTTCAGAGATGAAAAACCGTTAAATATATAAATCGATAATGGATGAATACATACGAAAGCCATGCGTACAAGTGATTGTTTAACGCTCCGATGGCGGTTTAATGCTCCGATGGCAGTCCAACCTCCGATGGGCAGTTCAGCGGGAAGAATTGAATTTCCGATTGCCAATTGCAAAGAGATTGTCGATTAAGGAGAGCGTAATGATAAGCAAATTAGGGCTGAGCGTAATATTAAGCTAATTAGGGGCTGCGGCTTTTAATTACTGAATCATTTAAATTATTTAAAGTCATTAAAGTTAAGAGTCACAAAATGTCATTTATTTTGTTGTATAAACAAAGTCATAATTAGATACAGTATCCTGGCAATTTAGAAGCATCAAGAAACCTGCCACACATAAACTTTGGTAAATAGAGAGTATACATGGAAATGATATTTATAAAAAACACTGATTTATTGCAGGTACCAACTTTTCTGTTCAGCAGTCGTTGAAGAGATATAGATTTATTCTCGGGCCTAAATATCAATAAAAACTTACATTATCTAAAGGATTTTAACAACCGTGTTAAATTACTGGTTATGAAAAATAGTCACAATTGCTACAATTGGGGATCAAATGTGAAGCGATTTATTAAACAAATCTGTAAATGCGTAATCTCATTTTCTATTTTGTGCTATTTGCCATTTTAACATGAAAAAACCTAGCAAAAGGATGAATTGGCTAGGTTCATACACAAGATGGATGAATTGGCTAACAAGACACTTTTGTTTACAGATAAAAATGGGTTCCGTTGACCCACACACATTTTTTATGATTAATAAAATTTATAAATAATCAATGTGTAAGTTGAGTTATAACTAAAAATACAATCTTATCACAATAATAATATAATATTTTTTAAAAGTTAGTTAAGGAGGTTTTAAGCCCAAATAGACTTTGGGTGACTTTTAAATCTTTTACCTACTTTGCTTATGTGACCCGCTTATAAGTAAATGGGTCAACATTGCCAAATCTGCTATAATTTCCACCTCATTACTATATAATATAACTCCTGCTCAAGAGCTAGAAGACGTTCCGCTAGAGCATCCCTTTTTCTTAACAATTCTTCTTTAAGAATTGCATTGTGTCTTGCCAGTAGTCAAAATGAACTTATATTCATGGAATTATATTTCGCTATGATTCAGACTTATCTAAAGAGATGAGAAAGGACATGAGAGGATGAGACTATTACCCCAGCATCAACTTTCTTCATCAAATCAGCTAATTAGGCTCTCAAGCCTGAATATTTCATCCCTAGAAAGTAGAAACATTGAGAGAAAATATATAAATAGAGACATGAGAAGACATTAATTACTCCGTCAAAAATCGTAATTAGATTATGTAAAGGCAAAACGTAACTATGAAAACGAAGACGAACCGGAGAACCCTAGGAAGAAGTAGATACATAAGAGGAAAACAACAGGTAATCCGAGACTAGACCAACGGCCAAATACGATTCCGCAGCCTGTTATACCTGCTTTCAAATCCGGCGTTTGGGGCGTCGAAGAAGATTAAGACAAAGTCAAAGGCGGTTGTAAATGGCAGCATTGATTCGCAGTCGGAGATGAAGGAGATTTCACCTCTCCTATCGTCGACGCCCATTTTTGAGGTCTGATCCTAGGGCAATTTTGAATGTAGGCATACGTCGGGCAGAGATTAGTTAGGGCAATTTTGAGTCGCGTCACTGATGGGCTAACGTCAATAGGTTAATTTCGGGTGGAGATGGAGCGAGATGGAGGAAGATGGAGATTAGGGCAATTTGAGTGTGCGTGTGGGGATATGGAGCCAGATGGAGACTAGGGTAAAAAGAATGAAGTGGGAATAAACTTTTTGGAGGGCGAGAAATTAAAATATAAAACCATAGAAGTGGATGACGCGCATTATAAAATGTCACCTGTGTTTTTTTCTTTATGAAATTTATTTTATGATACACAAAAATATGCGTCATCTTCT
Organism: Deinandra increscens subsp. villosa; assembly: GCA_039602395.1. NCBI lineage: Eukaryota > Viridiplantae > Streptophyta > Magnoliopsida > Asterales > Asteraceae > Deinandra > Deinandra increscens. Next base: position 115,310,975 of record JBCNJP010000007.1, on the reverse strand, counting down.
TTTCATATTTTAGAATTATGACAGTTTTTTTATGACGCTCTTATTTGCGCGTCATAAAATCAGTGTGTGTCATAATTCACACGTCATTAAAAAGCTTTTTTCTAGTAGTGCATAAAAGGACCATTCAACTCCACTGATGAAAATTAGGGGAAAATCATGAAAATTACTGTTTTAACTAAGTTTTTATATATAAGTAGCCATTTTGATCAATTTTAAAACTACTATGCGATTAGATAAAAGGCCAAATGGAAACATTTGAAGAGAAGAATATTTGATAAGTATTGCCACACCACGGATGCAAAGATGTCCACTTGATGATTTTAAAGAATAAGTCAAAGACTTTATGTTCCAATAGAAAGGCTAAGTTTTGCTCCTTTTGGCCAATCACTTGCATGTGTTTGTGTCAATTTGTTATTAATATTTCATTGAACTACAACCGGCTGATGGAGACCAAACAACCATATTACTATTATATGTTTTTAATTAATATTGTTGGTGAAGCTTTTAATTTATGGCACGTTGCACATAAATGATTTGGTCCACTCATTTATACTCTTTATTTTTTTTTTCTTCACGTGTATTTTGTTTGATTGGTACTTCTTACCTGTTGATCAATAAAGTTTGAAACAAAATATGTACGTTTGAAACATAGAATTTGAAACAAAATTACATCAAATTCTACGTTTGAATCAAAACCTCCAACTAAGTGGACCAAACCCCTATCAAGTAGCTTAATCCCACATTCACGATCCCAATCATATTACAATACGAGAGTTTGGAACTTTTCAGGCTGTGTTTGGCGAATTAACTGATAAGCCAGCTGCTAGCTGATAAGCTAGCTGCTAGCTAATAAACTATAAGTTAGCTGATAAAAAATAACGTTTGATAAAAACTAGCTGATAAACATGCTTACGTAATCCCTGAGGGATTGAGTAACTTTGTGAATATCACTGGTTATTCTTTCAAAAGTTTCACAATAAGAAAAATGGTTATTAAATAAGCTAATAAGATGAGAAAATGAAATAATAGATTAGGAAGGAACACTTAATAGCCATTTCATGGAGGATCCTGTGAGTGTTGATCTGAAACCCTTACATAGTCAGGCTTCCTTAAGATGTAGTGGGATAGGGATGATTTCCGTTCTTTTTCGTTACTAAGCAACATGCTCCTAGAATTCGTGGTTCCATCATACAACTTCAAATTTAGAGTCTGGAATCATTTCGAGATCTTTGTGCCATAAATGGGAGAGGCAAATCTCAAGATCATGTGACTAGAAGGTGTCACTTCTAGTATTGGTTGGACCACTGCAAACTCACTCAAGATCATATTCTTAAGTTTCTTAAATTCCTTCGCCATTACTGGATTGATACCTGCATCCTACAACGAGTCATTATTGCTAGTATTCAAAAGTATATTGTTTGAAAGGTTACTAGTATCCGGGGTTTGCAGTGTCTCATGGGTGTTTGGCAGGATCTCGAATAGCAGTCAACGTGGTAGACAAGACAGGATCCAGGATCGCAGACCTAGTTTGCATCGGAATGAAGTCTTCCAATTGTTTCTCTAAGGATTTCATAGTATCAAAATCTAAGATCCTGAGTTGTAAAGGCGTATTTCCCGTCTCTACTATCTTCATCTCTGACCTTATCTTTTCAATCTCCCTCACCAGCATTTGGTTGGTCTTTTGCTGCCGATCCATTTATCACTTTACTTGCGTGAACGTGGCTAAGATCTCATCATTAGACACCATAACTGGAATCCCGCTATAAGCTTCGGATCCTGGCTGATGTTGTCCTCCTGACACGAGCTTCTTGCTGAGATTATCATTCTTATTTTGTGATGTTGAGACCATAGGGGGTGGAGGATGAAGAGTCGATCCACAGGTAAAAGAAGTGTTCGGGGTAGAGGAAGACTTTGGTTGAGTCAACATTTTTTAAAGTGTTTTGAGAGATAAAAATTGAAATTAGATTTTGCTAAGAATTTTATAATAAAAAGCACCAGTTGCCCCACGGTGGGCGCCAATTTGTTTTGATAAAAAATTACCAAGTAGAAATTAAGTGATCAAATTCGTTTGTGAGGTTGGGTGCTTGTGTGTTTGATGAAATAAAATCAAAATAAGGAATGCGATGACACATGGTGTTACGAGGAAAACTCTTGACCCTGGATATCTCTGGCATAAAATCTCGGGAGCTGACTTAAAGTCATGCTACCTTAGATAGTTTTATTAAAAAAAAGTAACCGACTAACCGAGTACAAGAGAGCAAGGTTGTATCGTAAGTGTTCGTGTGCGAATACAAGTGTTTGGGTGGGAGTCGTGTGTAATGTGAAGGATAAAGCCCAGTATTTATAGTACATATACCCTAACTAACATACAGAAATTCTTGGCAAGTATTTGTGAGTGTTTGAGACCTAGTCCAGCTGATTTCTTGGAATTTCCTCCCGGTCTTTAGTTAACTGAGTCCATGTGAACGTTAGCCTTGACTTGCAATCAACAACTAAAGTGGAAATATAACACCTGAATTAATCAGTTAGTCGGGATCTAGGATCCTGATGATGTTAGGGATGCAGGATACCAAAGGATGAAATTTGATCCCTAACTCTCATGTTGTTATGCTTCCTTATATTCTTGTTTGAAATCATATTTATTTGAGTATGAAAGGCAGATTCTAGTAGAAGTGGGTGGATTCGGTTCGGTTTGACTCGAACGGATTTTGAGTCTACATTTTCGGGTGGAGAATGATTTGTTGCACCCATATGAGTGTAGAATATTATAGTAATGTAGAGAAGAAATGTGATTTTTTAGTATAAAAGGGTATAGTTTTGACTTGTGAAGTAAATTTTTTCAATGGATTATTATTATATTTTAAGAAAATATAGAACCCATCAAGCTCAATGGTAAAAAAAACCATTACGTGAAAAGCCAACAAACCCAAACCCACTCCCCACCCCGTCCACCATTAATACGTGGCAATCGAAGAAGACGCTATCAAACGTTGACGGAGGATTCCACGATTTCTTTTTTAAGGTTTTATAATATTTATAAGTTCATATTAATATACTCGAAATCTATGAATCAAACATTGCTTTAAGATATATCGGTAATTGCGGTTTTGTTAACAATAAAAATTGAAAAAAAATCGGTAATTAACCAAAATGTCGTAGTTACTATGAGTGTAAGTTTCATATATGAATAAAGTAATTCGAATTCATAAAACCAAACGCATCCTAATAATTGTTGCTCCACTTAGCCCTACCTAAGATAAATAGGTTGGCGAGAATTAAAAACTTCGCATCACATTCAATGTCATCAATAAATTATAAATTATCTATTTTATATTATATTACTAGTTTTTTTTTTCCCGTGTGTTACACGGGTTAATTTAAAATTTTATGGTGATGTCAAGTGTCTTTTTTATTAATTAAATTATGACCAAACTTTTTTTTATTATACAATAAAGAGTATAGATCGATATAGATAGATGTAACTTAATAAACTATATTATATATTAAATTAAGTAATTAAATAATTGGTTATTAAATAATTTAGAAAACAATAAATAAATAGTGGATATATATATCCAAAATTAGAAGATCCGCTATAATAAATAAATAGTGGATATATATATCCAAAATTAGAAGATCCGCTTGTGAATGTTTATTGGCGGGAAAAATTGTTGAGAATGAATGTGGTGGTGCCACATGGTAAATTGTGGTGCCAAAAACTTTTCTTTTATTATATATATATATATATATATATATATATATATATATATATATATATATAGATGGACGTTCATGCGAGAACCATTTTTTTCGCGAGAACTAAATATTCTACGAGAACCAATTACAACCATCAATTTTATCTTTGATTTTTTTAATTAAATAAATAAAAAAAGGGCATAATGGTAAATGCAAACAATTTTTGAAATTTGAAATCCTTATTTTTAGTATAACCGTGATTTTTCAAATTCCCTAAATAACTGTTAGCCCTAATTTATCTGCGTATGAAGCATACGGACCCAAAATTTCAGAATCCAGATTTCGCATTATTCAAGAAAGAATTTTGATAAGCGATTATGAAGAAGATGAACACAAAGGTAGGAGATGCACAAGTAAGTGATTTTTCAACCCACAGTCCATCAATTTCAACTTCATCATCTCAAAGTCTCAATGCCGGCGATGAGGAGATTCCAGAATTCGATCGTTTTGATGCGTTTTCTGATGATCAAATTGAAGATCCTGATTCTAAGCGCAATACGGATGTAGATGGTAACTGAATTATTAAGTCAATTTCATAATACCTTATGTTTTGGAACAAGATCTGATGTTGATGGTCATTGAAGATCAATTATTTATTTCTTTGATATACAGTAGCATAGATTGTTCGAACACCAATTTTCATTCTTGTTAAAACATATATCACCTTATTTAGTTCTTTTTGTTAAAATATATATGTATAGATTACTTGATTTTATGTTCGTACACTAATTTTCATTCTAGGGTTTAAGATGATTTTTTAGGTGAAGGTTGTAGGTGTTTTTTGTATCAAATCAGCAGGAAATTAACTGTTTCTATTTTTTATATATATAATTTGTTTTTTTTTTTTGTTTATTATTGTTCAGATGTCAAGAATTATGTTGAGACAGAATATGAATCATTTACCTTTGTTGAATCACCGAATGGTTCAATGTTCTGGATACCTAAGGTGCCTACGAATGTAAAACCAGTCAGAAATTCTGTTGTGGTACAAACAAAAGGATGGTAGGTCCAGGTGAGAAAGCTGTTGCCAAAATTAAGAAGAAGAACCCTCGCTTGTGCAGGATGTGTAAAAAATATGAATTTCATGACTCCAGGACATGTCCAATGAATCCAAAGAATCTAAACCGGAAGTTTAAGAAGAAGGCTAAGAAACAATGTTCGTCGTCAGAGGATTCCGACGAATTCACATGAATACATTGTGTTAGTTGGTGTTTTTTTATGTTATATGTTATCTGTTCCTTTTTACATGGCCAGCCATGTTTTTTATAGATATATGTAAACTCAGAATTATATTTCATATTATAGTTGTTACTAGCAGATCTTTAATTACTAATAATATTATATATATTTTACTCAAGGTGTATATGGTTGTGTTTGAAGCGATACATAGACTGTGATATGGTTAGGATCATTGGTGTATGTAATGATGCATTAATGCATATGTATTTTGTGCTCAATAAGTATTATTCTGATATGTTATATTTTTTTTTTGAACGGCCAAATATCATTAACACTAGCAAGAAGATAGATGGGGAAACAAAACAAAGAGCAACCAACGAAATTAGGAAAAGTAAAATGCATTATCTATCCAACTAGACCAAACAAGATCAGAGATCTTCCCGTGAAGCTTGACCCACAAGAAAGAGGAGGATTTCACAAACTCGGAAATGCAGCGAGCAAAGGTGTTCCGATGGTTTTATATAAATATGAAATGATTAGATTGTTTTTTATATAAATATGAAATGATTAGATTGTTTTTTATATAAATTTTTTAAAGTTCATAAGGATAAAATTAACTTTGTCAATTATGTTTTTAAATACAAAAAAATTACTGAATAAGATCTAGTTATGTGCAAGACTGATGTACGAGCTTTCCTTATGAGACGTCCTAGTTAGTGTCACGACTAGTTGGAGATGAGATGATCGGGTGGAAGGCCCTTCAGCCCCCGTCAGTAATCCAAATCGCCGTTCAAAAAAAACTTAATAGTGAAAATACTTTACAAATTTAAGATGGTAAAATTTTCTTTTTCAATTATTGTAGTTAATGATTTTTTTATCACTTACACTTACACCGGTATACTTGTCTTATGTGAGTGAGTTGTAAGTCTGATGTGTACCTACATGACAGCATTCATTTCTCACATTTCGCTCGGTAATACTAATCCTAATCAAAAGAGATGTGAGTTAAACTTAACTTTTAATGATCTGGTGGCATTAGTGTCGGTTGTTAACTAGATTTAATGAATTTGAACAAGACCAATGAATTTTTATTATGAATGACATTGACCCTATTAAAATACATTTAAAATCATATAATCTTAACACGACATATGCGACCCATTTAGCCAGAAGCGTCAAATGGGTTGACCGGTGATAAGTCAGTTGTAACCAAAAAAATTTAACAACTTAAATTACATATTTTTTTTTTCACTAATGTGATTTGAATATGAAAAACAAACTACGTCTTATCAAACATCATAATACTACTAGGCCAAAGAACCTTTGAAGGTCGTAATCAATTGTTGAACTATTTGATTGTTGTATTAATCAAGATAATGACTTGTAAGTATTCCGGTCTTATAGAATATATACTACTATTTCATCTGCATTTAGCGTTTGTTAAAGGTCGTTTGAATAAGATTAATAAACGCGTTAACCATGCTTACTGAAAACCTAATGAATAAGTTATATTGATCGGGGTGTCAATCGTGCTAGGTTGCTGGTTAATGTATTACAGGTTGGCGGTTTGAATTGTTCAACATAAACACGACCAAAATTCTTATATGTGTCAAAAATTTCAACCCTAACCTACACATGCATAAAATATAAAATTATGTAACCAAAATATACCCCATATCTAAACGTGTCAAATGGGTTAGATGGTAATAATTAAGTTGCAATGTGTTAATCAGCTAGATAGGGTGTAGAACGTGAGGTATACATGTTAGAAATGGGTAAAAACATATTAGTGCGTTGACGATCAATTAACATGGGCAACCGACATGTTTAACTAAACGGGCAACGACCTGCTTAACTAAACGGGCAACCGACCTGCTTAACTAAACGGGTTGAATATGGCAACTCAAATACGACATGTTTAATTAAACACCTCGACTCGAACATAACTAGTGTTTTAACGGGTTAGAAATACCAACCCAAAACTCATATCTCTTCATGTCATATTTTTGGTCATTTCGAGAATTGCCCATCCCTTTAAAATAATATTTATATTTCTAAAAATTGAACTTTCATCCAAAGAGAATAATACTACATATGTACGAAATCATCAAATTTAAAACAAAAATTAGATTTTAATAATCAAAACTATTACACATTGCTAATAATAATCCAAACCATTAGTTTGGTAGATATCAATTCCATCTACCATTTTCTTTGTTAAGAGTAATCTCACTAGCATAATAATCATATATTTTTTTAACAACAAGCAGATCCACTAGTCTACTCCTAAATTACACCAAATACATTATTGTCAGGGATCGAACTCATGACCTCCAGTCTAAGAGGCTTACACCTCTACATGTAAAGTTAGTCCCACATTGCCTAATCATCATACATTTACACTTGATTTCGGCCTAGTAATAATAAACTTGAACAAACTAAGGATATATAAAACAAAAAAAAGGAAATTAAGTGCAAATGTATGACTATTACGTATCTGGATTGCTCTTGACAATAAAATAAAAACTGAGACTACAATTGGTCAAACGGATAGTTTGAATTAATATAGGTTAGAATTTGATTTATCAAAATCTAATGAAAGATCAAATAAAAAGTCTCTTTTTGCGTATAAAATGTAGGAAAGATTCTGAACCATTGATATAAGAAATCAATGGTTTAGATCTATTTCATATCTAAAGAAAAAAAATTAGCGTAAAAAGAACTATATGAGTAAAATTGTTATAGCCTACCACTGCTGACTTTTTTGACGTTTTCCCTAACTTTTTTAAACGTCTATAACCTTTTATATGACATCATTTAAAAAAAATACATAAAATCGAGCATTTTTCTCTTTAATTCAAGTATAATATTGTTATACTTAAAAAAATTGTTTATGTGATGTAACAGCCCAGACCCGTCGCAACCAAGATATTGTCCGCTTTGGCAGCCGGCATGCCCTCAGGCATCCGCCCCTCACGGTTTTAAAACGCGTCTTGGTGGGGAAGTATCCACACCCTTATAAAGTAGTGCTTAGTTGTTAGTTTACCTTAGGGGTGTTCATGGTCCAGTATATGGTTTTTAGGTCAAACCGTAAACCAAACCGTTAGTTACAATTTTTTAAAATCAAAAACCTAAACCGAACCGTTAAAAATTAAAACCGAACCGAATCAAACCGCTAATTCCGGTTTGGTTTCGGTTTGGTTTCACGGTTTAGGATCTTTAGGCTTTCAATATAAGTTATAGAATAATACAATTTAAATTAAAAGAAATTCGAAATCAACTTTATCAAATGAGGCAACGAGAGTATGAGCTACTCTACTATACTTGTCATCTCTAATTTGTTAATACAGAATACACCTCTAAATAAGACATGTAACCTCCAAAACGTGATGTAAATACTAAAGTTCGTAATATATACTAACGTTCTAGATTTCTAGGATGAAAAAAATGTCTAAATTTCCAGATTTTTAATTTTTAAACACTAAAACCCCAAATCTCATTAAAAAACAAGTCGATGTAATTTATATGTATGTATATATAATTATATATATTGTATAATATATATTATATGTACATGGTCCGGTCCGGTTTTTTTACGACCGGGTTTTCATATAAACCATAAACCAAACCGTTTACTACGGTTTAAAAACTTTGAAACCGGCCGACCGTTCGTTAAGATAAAAAACCGAACCGATGACCGTTTTAAACGGTTTGAAACCAAACCGTGAACACCCCTGGTCGACCTACCCACTAACGTGGGATGTTACAATCCCCCCCCCCCCCTTAGGGGACCAGCGTCCTCGCTGGCACACTGGCCGACGACTGGCTCTGATACCATCGGTAACAGCCCAGGCCCGTCGCAACCAAGATATTCTCCGTTTTGGCAGCTGGCATGCCCTCAGGCATCTGCACCTCACGGTTTTAAAACGCGTCTTGGTGGGGGATGTATACACACCCTTATAAAGGAGTGCTTAGTTGACCTACCCACCAATGTGGGATGTTACATGTGCTCTTGTATAACTTGCGTTGATTATATCTGCGTAATAGGTTGCGTAATTATCAATATAACTTGTATGATTATCCATATAACTTGCTTAATTATTATATTGTTATCTAAAGGTAATTATAAACATATAGAGTGCATAATATCATCTAACATGGGTAATTATTATTTTATGCGCGCACGAACCAATTTTACCCTTTTCATAATGTACACGTGGCGTGCCATGGTTAATTCATACACTTCACACGTAAAAGGTCCTATGTACAATAACTTTCATCATTAAAATCTACTAGTTAGAAACCCGCGCGATACTACAACGACGATAATTTACAGTACGATATATATTTTGTATTTAAAAAACAAATTTTTATATTTCACTTACTTTAACTTTACATATATATATATATATATATATATATATATATATATATATATATATCAATAAAAATTCAATTATGTTTAAATTTCTATTTTCTTCTAAAAAATAATTTTAATTCTATGTTTAAAGAATTATTATAACCTCTTTATACTCTTAATTTTTTAATGTATTATAATATTGCATAGATTTAATAGTTTAATATATATAGTTTATAAAAACATTCCAAAAATAACATGATTTGCGCCTTTGCGGATCAATGTAATTTAACAAAGAATTATTTTCAGAAAATATTGTTTTATAATAATAAATTATTATTATTATTATATTCCAGCATACCAGGAAATACGCCAATAGTTGTACAACTGGCAGTCAATCTGTCAAAAATATAACTTGCTGAAAAGTGAAAATTCGACACTGATCTATTGGGTTCTTAAATTCAAATTTATTATTCATACCCCTCATCTTTCAAGGAATTATAGCAAATTTATTATATATATAACAATGGAATTTGATACTTGAATAGTGAACTTTTTATTTCTTTTGTTTATATCCCACTAGTGGGTGACCCGCCGCGCGTTGCGGCGGCCTCACCATTTTTGTATCATGTGTCACCATCTTTGTTTCGTGTTACAGCGACAGCGACGGCTTCACCAATTACAATAAAATGTCTATCTAGTAAAATGTTACATGTTTGTCTATAAGAAGATATAATAGTTTCTTGTTTTCTCTCTTGCTCCGTTCATCATATTTTCTGATGATACGTATGTCCAAAGGAATAGGTATCTCGTACGGTTTGATGTTTGCGATGCCGTCAGCACCCATCTGTTGTAATGCTGTGATGAAAGAATCGAGTTGTTAGTCTTTAATTTTTTAATGTTACATGTATTCTAAATATACCTTCAACAAAGAATTGTGAACACCTTGAAAATCATATCGATTCATCAGAATAAGCCGGTAAACAATTATGAATACTTTGGTACTAAAGACCTATTTCACTTAGAAAGTCTGTATAGACTATGTTTCATATCAAACATGACCAAATTCTAATCAAGTAAATCTAACCTGTAGCAAAAGAAGACATCGATGGACCAAAGTAAACCTTCTAAAACTGCAAGCAGAAAAGATAAAATTACTCTATTAATGTAATGAATAAGTGATAAGTTAAGGTAAGGCAAAAGACTTGTCAATTATAAACATGACTAAAATCTTGAAGAAGATTAAAGGCACACATCAAACACTCAGACTTCTCTTGGGTGATCTATTTTAGCAGTTTACACGTCTGTACTATGGCAAGTGAACTGTTGATAATGAAAAGCATTCGATGAGAATCCAAAAACCAACCGTAATCAATAAAAGAAAGAACCCATAAATGATATTTTTAGCATGAATGAGGAACACTCATTGGGTTTATATATTATAATCTGGAAAAAAATCTCCACGATTGTATTCATATTCTTTGAAAGAAGGTTTAGACCAACCTGCACAAATGACAAAAGTCAAAGTTGTGCACTTTGTGATTCATAACCAAAAACAATGTGTTTTTTTTTTCTATTAACTTACTCTTCAAAGAGAGGTTAAGAGGTTAAAGCTGGCCATGAAAATCCAATCCAACCCAACCAAGCTCCATGACACCACACTGTGAAGCAAAAGGAGGATTAATATTATTACCATGCATTGATCCAATATATTGGACATAAGCCTTTACCTTTAGGTGCATAACTTTATGCTTAAAAGAAGTCCACCATCATAATTCTCTTCACTTCCTCACCTGTCGTCAGCAAATATAACACAATATTGTTTAACAACATCAGACACATGCATCATGACGTCATGTGATAGTTTAACATCTATCCGTTTTAAGTATTCATAATCATTTCTATGAGGTCATCAAGAATCCGAGATAACTATGATTCTCTGAATACCTTCTGATGGAAGTTGTTACTACTACTAAAGAGTAGAAGACTGAGCCTCAACCTATACAGCAACAAAGAAATTTTGATGGACAGTAGTCGATATATCATGTATCTGTATTGCGTTTTATCTGAAATCCGCAACTGTAGAGTTAAATTCACTCAACCTATTATAAAAGGTAGAACTGAAACACTATATTTCCTTAATATAATTGTAAAAGACTAACTGAATACCTTAAAAAGTCAGCAAATTCAAAAGAAGACAAACGACCGTTTTGTTTTTATTCAGAAAAAACATGTAGAAAGTGGCTTAAAATTTACTTGGATTTGTAAGCAACACAACATATCCAATTCTATTAAATGAAGTAAATATATAAAGAAGCTTAAGATATGTACATGAGGAAGAGATTAGGTTCACGGGAGCTCACTATCTAAAAATTCCTCTACCCTCAAAGGACATCAATAGGACTCATCTTGGTAATTCTATTTTTTTTTGGAAAAACGCCAATTTGCAGTTTTGTTGACAAATTAATTTATTGACGTTTTAATGTAAACAAAGTTGGGCATCGAAATGAAATTACAAATACATGCATTTGAAATTGAAACTTTGATTTATATCACCAGATGGGAACAACTTCATCTAAAAATCGAGATCTCAAATTAGTTCCTGAAAGGCAAGGCATCATAGGAGGTACAAATTAGTTCGTCAATTCGTAATCCTAAATGGATTTCAAACCCCTGAAATCTCTAATTCAGTTTACCATAATCAGACCATAAAATTATAGATCTAAGAAACTTACCTTGATGTAGAGATCATTGAACCGATTTTGAAGATGATGTTGATATCTAGACATATTGTGAAGGAAACTGGCCTTATCTTGTAAGGAAATTGATGAGTTCGTCTCCATAGTCATTCACCATCATGTTGATCTTCTTCATCGTCTACTTATGAAGAAAACAACCTCGTAATAATAACCAATTTTATAAGTAACAATATTAGATAGCAAACCAGAGCAACCTGTAATAATTGATAAAAGTATCATGACTAAAAAATGTATTGTTATCTCTTTGTTTTACAGCTTAAATTCACTTAAAATCAATCATTTCATTATTAATGTCACAGAGTTCAACCCAATAACAAAGATGTTATTATAGATTGATTACCACCAACCACTTCACTGCTCATAACCATGATTTTTATCATGCGTTGCAAAATGTGTGAGTTCTTTCTGGGAGGGTACCTCTACATTTGCTACTGTGTGCCCAATAGATGGACTCTTCAACCCCGCCACTGTAATGATATCACCAGCACCAGCACAATCAACATCAAATGAGACCATTCCTTTGTTTTTCCTTAGCTTCACAATCTAAATAATATACCAAGATTATATAATTAAAAATCAGAAGCACCAAAACTGTATCTCGATATTACAAAGGATGTCGGGTCACAAACTTTTCCATCTTCAACTTTCACAACCCCAGAATCCGAATCACGTAATCCATGAACCCTATCATTTATACGAACCACCCCAGATGTAATTCGCCCAGTCAAGATCCTCCCCACATAATCATCTTTTTCCATCATAGAAACCTAACAAAAGAACAACTCGGAGTTGAAATTTCCTCAAATAATATGTAAAATCCAGTTTTGTCGGGATTAACAATATTGTTGTTGGTGATTTTAGGTCTTTCTTGTGGAATTGATAGTATGTAGCATACATTAATTAAATATATAATGCCCTAGAAAATAACCAACCAGCATTGTGAAAGGTTCATCAAGGCTAGCTGTTGGTGGGGGAACATATTAATTGCATCAAGCAATTGTGACATATTTTTGGCATCAGCCGGAGGATTCTTGGTGAATGTTGATGAAGCCCAGCCTTCTTTAGCAGAAGCATACAGAACCGGGAAGTCAAGTTGCTCCTCTGAGACATCAAATAGTTTCAAGATAATATGAAAAATCAAGAATATGATAACACTTAATATTAGAGGTGGCAACTTTAACCCATTTATTTATGATTTATGGTTGCTTAAAAGTAGATTATGTTTTATCTCTAATTTGTTGAATGGGTAAGAAAAACGTTAAGCTAAAAGAAAATGGGTCAAAGAATCAAAAGTTGCCAAAACAATTTTATTTAGAAAATTATCATAACAATATACTTTGTTTGATCATATTTGACACACTAACTAATCATAAAGATTTAATTTCTTTTAAAAGAAGTGTTTTGGGTCGACCCAACATGGGCTGTCCAAAATATTTATCTGTTAGACCCAACAGTTTAGTTTTGCCACCTCTTTAACAATGCTCTATTTCCAGTATCTACACACCTGATGCACCAAGATTTGCAAAGATATCAAATACCAAACTATCGACTTCATCGCACCTCTCCTCGCTAACTGCATGACAAATGATTGGTAATGCTTGAACCAACAAATATTCAAGTATTGTAAAACATAGAATAAATAACATAAAAACGCTCCTGAAAAAGGCGAAATCAGGGTTTAAAGATATGTATTTTAAAATCAAATTCGATATATTCAGATAATCAATCACCTTATTAGGAACTGTCAACAACTAAGCAGCATCAGAAGCAGCTCTGTTCTTGTGATCCAAGCTGAACAAAAAAAAATCATAAAATAACAACACAACTATTGTGCATAAAATTTACATAAATCATCAATCATTTGAGATTTAATAACAATAAAAGCAAGTAAAATACATGAATCCTTGAATAGTTGGAGTTGTTGAAGGTTTGAAACTTCAAATAAACTCCAAGATTAAGCATCAAATTAGGTAAAGCATCGCCTTTTAAAACCTAAAAATAATCAACAAAAGTTAAGTAATAACACAAAAGGAATAATCAACAAAAGTTAAGTAATAACACAAAAGGAACCCTAATTGATGAGCCTAACAGCATGAACTTAAATAAAACAAAACTTTACAACAATTCCATGGACCATGAAGAGGGGCTCGGATATGGTATGAAATGGGTAACCGAGAGGCTATCACATCCGAAGAATCTGGATCAGCATAGTAAAACCCATAAATCCACAACATCTTAAACAAATCCAGAAAGAAAATAACAGTTGCTAATTATAATTGTAAGAACAAATGAGACTGTACCTTTGAATCAGTGAAATTAGGGCACATCAAGAAGGCTAAGCGAAGAAGTAAAACCGATACCATCGCTGACGACGCATGCCATCGCTGTTGATCTTCTTCATCGTCTACTTATGAAGAAAACAACCTCGTAATCTAGCGAAAAAAAATCAAAAGCGGGAGGAAATAAACGCTCCTGAAAAAGGCGAAATCAGGGTTTAAAGATATGTCACCTGATGAAACCGTCGTCCGTCGGGGTTTTGAGGAGGAGCACCGAGAAATCGAGGTTATCATAGGACAAATCTGTAACGCCATCATCACTGATTTATGAAAATTGGATCAAGAAGACGACGCTGGTTAGGTACGACCCGCAGTGGTCGTGATCGGAGATGATGGCTGGAACGCCCGTAGACCAGCGATTAGTCGGCGGTGGTGGTAGGGATGAAGAGAATGGATGCGTGTTTCACTGAGTGAAATGAGAAGAAATTGACAGGAACCAGGGTATGGAGGAGGGCATTGATGGAGTAGGTCGTTGATAGGAACCAAGGTATGGGGAGGGTACTGATAAACGTGGTGTCAGGGGTTATCATCTCTCATCTAACGCCGTTAATAAGATGGAGGTGTCAAAATGTGAGAATGTAAGATTTGTGTGGCAAAATGTGAAAACCATATAAATACACTATTTAAGGATTGGTTTATTATATTTAGTTAATGTTTTTTGATTTATTTTGTTTAGTCCACATAAATTTTACTTTTATTCACTTAGGCCCTCAAGAGTTTTAGTTTCTTTTATTTTGGCCACAAAGATTCTCTCATTTATACGCTTTTGGTCCACGTCTTTTCTTTTTTATTTTTTATATTTTGACCATTATTACTTTTTAATTTAATCATTTGACTACATGACTTTTATAGTTGTACGTTTTATACCCTTTAAATTTTATACTTTCGTTTTTAATATATTTTTTTATAGTTTTTACCTTAACCACGAAACTTTTAGACTTTTACATTTTAAACCCCTTAACTTTTGCACTTTAATTTTTAGTATACTTTTAGAATTTTCGACTTTGGCCACGACCTCTCTATAGTTTTATACTTTGACCACGAAACTTTTAGACTTTTACGTTTTATTTCCGTTACCTTTGAACACGATCACATTTCATAGATGAATAGTAGACTTTTGGTTTTTCAAATTTGGCCACGTGACTTTGGTGCTTTGACGCTTTCTACCCCTAAACTTTTACAATTTGTTTTTTTCTTTTTAACGAAATAGTAAACTTTTAGTTTTCATAGTTTGGCCACATTGTTTCATACTCTTACGTTTTGTACCGTTTAACTTCTAAAGTTTTTTTTTATTTTAAGTTTTGTTGTCTTCTATTTTGGCCACGAAACTTTTAACTTTTCTATTTTCGTTTTTTGTATATTTTTTATAGTTTTATACTTTCACTACAAGACAATTAGACTTTTACGTACTTTGGCACGAAACTTTTAACTTTTCTACTTTCGCTTTTAATATATTTCTATAGTTTTATACTTTCACCACGAGACTTTTAAACTTTTATGTTTTATACCACTTAACTTTTTTTACTTTCGTTCAGTATACAAATTCAACCCCGCAGCAACGCGCGGGGTTGGTAAACATCTCGTTATTCACATTGTAAATTAAATATACAACAACAAGATTTTACAACCTATGCACACGTTGTCGTGTGAAATGACACTGTTACATAAACAGTTGCATTCCCATAACAATAACATCATATAAAAAATGGTGAATAAATGCATAACGATTCACACACTTAAAGTATCTAGCATACAACTTAAATACTATGTTATTAGAACAAATAATCATATGTTATATATTTACGCTTAGATAAAAAAAATAAGAAACAACAGAAAAACATTTTTTCTTTTCTTTTCTTGTGTCACGTCCGTCTAAACTTCCACGTGATGGGGTAGCATTTGAAAAAAAAAACTAAAAGGAAAAAATAGCTAAAAGAAAAAATATTGAATTGCTATAACGTTATTCAAAGAAAACATAAACAAAAAATTGTATAACAATCGAAATACTAGAAAACTTTAAAAAAATGTCTTAATGTGCTAAACACAAAATAGGGAGAGATTAAGGAAATAAAAAAGAAGTCTATAAAGACCAAGGAAAACAAAAGGAAAAGGTAAACCTAAAAAGTGAAACACTGATGAATAGTAAACCAAAACTATATATATATGTAGACACCTTATTTCACCATTAGATCTATTGATCTAATGGTTGTGATTAATTTTTTTTTTCCTTTTTTCCCATTATTCAGAAAATTTCATATATGAAAAAAAGCTGTGGAAAATTTATTTCACATGTGAAAGTGTCTATAACAAGTTTCACCATAAAATATGTGATTTTATATTTTCATGCATGTAATATTCCGTTATCACGCAGCAAATATGAACAAAAAACAACATTAAGTAATGTTCGTTGCTAAACTTTGACTTTTAAAAATTTTCGCGCATGAATTGTTACTGAATTACGCGGTAACAAAAGTCTGTAATTCCCCTAATACGTTACTATTAATTTACAAGAAAAAAATAATAATAATCAAGCGACCACCGTTCAAAAAATGACGCAAATGTATCAATTAGAATGTTTAAAATGACGAAACCACCATTCTGCGTCCAGAAAAAAGAAGCGACGTGTCAGTCTCTCCTCCCTTCGCACGGAAAAACCCCTTTTTACATGATCTTTCACCTATATATATATGTGTGTGTGTTAGAATTTAAAATACATGAATATATATACAAACCAAAATAAGCTGATAAAGATATA
Source organism: Deinandra increscens subsp. villosa (assembly GCA_039602395.1). Taxonomy (NCBI): domain Eukaryota; kingdom Viridiplantae; phylum Streptophyta; class Magnoliopsida; order Asterales; family Asteraceae; genus Deinandra; species Deinandra increscens. Next base: position 115,293,833 of record JBCNJP010000007.1, on the reverse strand, counting down.
CACATCCTTACACTAAAAATAAACAAAATGCAAATTACTATCGAGGTTCGAAGTAATTAAAATGATCTCCTATTAGGACATCCCTATACGCTCCGTATTGGACTATACGGGGTGTATAAGAAAAGACAACCCAGTTTGAAATGAAATTCAGCCCCCGTACAACCTAGTACACACCTATATTGGGGAGTAATACACCCCGTATTGAGGGTTATCTTTTTCCTATACACCCAGTATAGCCTAATACGGGACGTATAGGGGTGTTGAATTAGATTTTAGGGGTGTCCAGTTAGAATGACTTTGAATAAAACATCTACATGTCATGAGTAGACGTAAGCCGTATTTTCATTCAATGCCTCATAATTAGTTTTGAATTTAAGTTTTTTTTTGAACGGCTAATTCTAATCAACTCTTAACCTAACCCTTAAATCACCAAAGAACCGTCTATATCTGGGATAGAACCCAAGACCTATAGGTAAGACAAAACCTTACCACCTCCCCTTAACCACTAGGCCAAGACCTTTTAGGCAAAAAGATAATTTTTTTTCTCCATAAATTACACTAAACATTATACTTGTAAAGATTTGAGGGACTAAAATTATCATTTATAGAAAATAAAGAAGACCTTATGCAGTTAACTTTATGTTAGAGGGCACAAATGTAAATACAAAGCGATTTAAATGTCAAAAGTACGTATCTCACGTGGAGCCATTTATATCGTCAAAAACCAACCAACCAAACTACGAAAGCAGGTATTTCGTAACCATTGTAGCATTGTCTCAATGGTACCGGTGTTGTTTCGATTTTGGGGAAACCCAGGTTCAAACCTCACTGTTGGCAAATGATTGATGACCAAGGGCAACCTTGGTTCGAGTCATGATGCCGACCGGTTTTACCCAGCACGCAGGTTACTCTAGATAGTTCTGCTATTGTGGAGGCTTGCAATTGTCTAAGCTTGGGTTGAAACCTACGGGTTTCAACGAAGGTCCCATGTGGGCCTGCTAGACAGTCGCATGGTTTTCCCGGGGAACGTCCATATGCCCCACACGACCCCAGCTGAGGCACGGTTAGGACACTCATGTCTGGCTGTCTGTGGGGTGGACCCTCATCTCCTCCTCTACGGAGGTAGGATAGGTGCGCGATGTCCTAACCCATCGTGACCAACATCGCCGTTCCAAAAAAAAAAAAAAAGGTATTTCGTAATTAATCAAAGTCCAAGGGGCTTATTAGTCAAATAAAAGATTAAAAAGCCATAGTAAAAGTATTTCTTTTTTAACTTTAAAGTTAGATTTTATAAAAATTTAATCCTTGTGAATAGAAAAAGGCACCTTGTCATTAGGATTCCTTTTGGGTAAAAAAAATAAAAAATGGTTAGTTTTTTGATATAGAGTACCGAACCAACTAGCATCATATAAGAGTATTCATAATAACATATTTATAACACATCTTATCCTTAGAATTTATAAAAAATATAAGAACTATCTATTTCTTGTCCTACATTAGGATTTTTATAATAAAACCTTATCCTCATATTTTAAAAGATAGTTATAAGGGATTGGTAAATATACCAATCCATTACATAAATATAATATTTTTAAGGATAAAGAAATATGGGTATGTTTTAAAAGTCTTAAAATTTTATGATTAAATGTGTTTTAGGGGTAAATTATAAAGGGAAAAGTGAATACGGTGCTGTCAAGCACCTAAGCTTAGACGCGAAATCTTACTAAACTACATCATTTTAGTTAATTTATATCAAAACTTCTTCATTTTAATCAATTTTCCTTGAACCGTTTTAATTAAAACCTCTCAAACATAAATTATAAACCCAACAATTGTTAATGAATTCGTATAATATTTCTTCTTTGCATCTACCCGTTCCTACTACTAGCCTAAAATCACAATCAACACACATATATATAATATATGTATACACATACTGTTGAAAACTAAAAAAACATCGTTATGGTCATTTGTTTTTGTGAGGCTTATTTCAAAGTAAATTGCATAACTTTATTTTTTAATATAAATCCTTCTTATCAGTAAGTATTCTACTAAAATTATTACATGAACCGTTTGTGAAATAAATGATTTCATAAAGAAATAAATTAGGAAAGTAGTTTGTATTCGTTTGTTTAATCATTAAAATTACGTAATTTTGATATAAATTAACTAAAACGACGTAGTTTTGTAAGGTTTCGCGTCTAAGCTTAGGTGCGTGACAGCACCATATTTACTTTCCCCAATTATAAATTATAAAGATAAAATAAAGAAGCTGTTGTGAATGCTCATAGAGACCGACCGGTATAAAAGTTTGGCATATTTTTAAGTTAGTTCCTATATTAATAACAAGATATATTTAATTTAAGTTTGACAAAAAGAAAAACCCAAATTTCAAACGGCACCCTCCGCCGGCCGGGCTTGAAAAGCAACTATCTCGCCGGCACATTCACTCTCTCTCTAAAAAACCGACGACAGTTTTTTGTTCGATTTTCTTGAGGTTCAAAGTTAGAATATATTATTTTTGTTCACCAGAAACAGAGTGGTGAGTGATAAAGATGGAGCGAGGGAAGACGAGGGTGGGCGTTAGGCTGTCGTGGATTGATTCGATCAAACGGTGTTCGTTATCGGGAATAAGCATCCCGAAGGAGGAGTTGCGGCGGAAGATCACTATTATGCCCGACTATTTACGCTTTGCTATTCGCGACTCCATTGCCTCAAAAGATATCGATTCTTCCTCTGCCAAACCTCATTACGACGCCGTTCATGCTCATAACGACGTCGCCGCCCAGTCTCCTCTGGTTGTTTTTATAAACTCTAAAAGCGGTGGCCGTCATGGCCCCGAGCTTAAATCCAGATTGCAGGATTTGATGGGTGAAGAACAGGTTTTTTTTTTTTTTTTTTTTTATAATAATTAAAATGTTATATATATTATATATTGTTTTATTTTCTTTTTTCTGAAGAGTCTTCAATTGAACCTAAATTGCATAATCCCTATTAGAAAGGTTTTAAACTCTTAAATATCAGGGGTTTTGAGTGTTACAATTTTTGGAAACTGATTTGGTGAAAGTGTTTTATGGGTCTTGATTTAAACTATTTTGCAGAAGAGAAGATAATCTAGGTGTTCAAGATTGAGAAAATTGACATAGCTATTTCACTATTTGAATATTTTCATATAATGTTGTAGATGATTTCTTGTGGCAGGTGTTTGACCTTCAAAATGTGAGGCCGAATGAGTTTGTAGAGTATGGGTTGGGTTGCTTGGAGAAGTTTGCTGCCAATGGAGATAATTGTGCCAAAGAAACCCGGGAAAGATTACGGATTGTGGTATGTATTCTATGCTGTTAATCGCCTTTACATGTTTGAAATGGCGAACCCGTTTGTGTTTTAAAAGTGATTATGTGATATTGAATAGTCAAAATCAGATCATCCATTGAAATTAAGTTGTTATAGTTTGTTGTTCATTTGTTTGACTTATTTTGATTAGTTAAGGAATTAATCTTTAAAATGACATTTTATGAAAAAGACAATCTTCTTGTAAAATGTTGGCCTAATTTGGATCGGATCAAGATTTCTTTATTTATTTGTTTTATTTTCAAGTATTGTTTAGATTATTCTTGGTAATTAAATTTAGTTTTAGTATAAAGTTAAACAAGGGTTTAGGGTTTTTCTATTTTGTGTTTTTTGTTCATAATATTCAAGAATTTTAAGACGGGTATCTAACATAAAAGTCTTGCCAAATTCTGTTGTAAAAAAGGGTATGTATGTGGTACTCAGCATCCAAAGTGAGAAGTGGCTTTTTTTATCCAAACATTAGAAACTGATTAGTGTGACTCAAGTCATAATATTCATATCATCACTACTAGAACACATATCCAAATGTGCCAAATATTCCTCAACTATAACTAACTACAAAATCTTCAATCTTTAGTAGCAATACTACAAAATATCAAAAGGATTTAAATTTCCCTGAAGGAAAATCTTTCATCTACTCTCAAACATCTCACATAGGAATATTTGGATCATGTTTTCAGATTCTTTTTAATCTTCTGTATATATCAAATAACTAAGGAAGTCACTTGTTACAATTCTGTGTACAAATTAATTGCTAATTATTTATTTATTTAAAATCTCCACCTGTGCTTCTCTTATTCAACTCGTCTAATAAATACACAGGGTTTTAAAATCATTTTTTTATTCATTTAACAGGTGGCAGGAGGTGATGGGACTGTTGGTTGGGTTCTTGGATGCCTTGGAGAGCTTCACAAAAATGGTCGAAACCCAATTCCACCAACAGCAATTATTCCACTTGGTACAGGGAATGATTTGTCCAGAAGTTTTGGATGGGTAATTCTGTCATTTTGCCAATAATTTCATTTTATGTTTTATCTGTTCATTTTCTTGACATGTAATTGAACTTATTTCCAGGGTGGTTCATTTCCTTTTAGCTGGAGAGCTGCCATAAAAAGGACCCTTGATAAGGCCACTCATGCTCCAACTAGCCGCCTCGATAGGTGACTTATTTTATAAACTTTTTTTTATAAATTTTGTTAGTTATGAATGAATCTTTTTGGTTTATGTTTTATCTTAAATAGGTCGAACGGGTCATTACATAAAATAGTTAAATAAAAAACGGGTCAAATGGGTCCAATTGGTCTAAAAAGTCACCCAAAGTGTCGTTTAATGTATACAACCTCCTAATTCTTATCAATGAAAAAATATATATATTACTATTGAGATGATTTAGTTCCTGTAATTATGTTTTAAGGCTCTAGACTCTAGTTATGTAAAAACATTCTTTATAAAAAAAATTGTTTGCAATCCGACCCGTTACCCAACCTGTCCCGCCCGTCGAAGTTGTTCTTGCATTTTAGACATAATTTTGATGTTGTTTTTAAATATAATATTATCATGTCATGTTATTATGTGAAGTTGGAATCTTGTGGTATCAATGCCATCTGGTGTAAATTTGGAGACACCTCATTCTTTGAAGAAAACAGAGGAGGCTTTTCCTAATCAGGTTTGTGATATATAATTTTCTTAATTAATTTTTTAATATCTTAAGGATTTGTGTTAATTACATCCTTTTTGCAGGATTTAGAAATTCAAGGGAAGTTACCTGAAAAAGTTTCATGCTATCAGGGAGTGTTCTATAATTATTTCAGCATTGGTATTTTATTTATTTTTATTCTTTTTTGAAGATTAATATATAACAAATATTTAAATTTATTTATTCTATTTTTACTATCTTATTCATGTATCTTTCTTGATGCAGGAATGGATGCTCAAGTGGCTTATGGTTTCCATCATTTAAGGAATGAAAAACCTTACCTTGCTCAAGGTCCTATTTCAAACAAGGTTTGAATACATCTTGCTGATGTCATCGCATTTTCTTTAGAAGTGGCAAAATGGGTCATTCATATCATATGTGTTATGTTATGGGTTCAGGGCAAAATGGATAATTAAATACAAACACGGGTTAGGTGAGGTGGGCCCACTATATTTTCTTTCATTTTCTAAAATTTGATAAATATCTAATGAAATTATTATGATTAAAAATTATTTTATAAAATTATCAATCTTATTTTATTCATTGAGGAAATTAGAGAAGTTCCAAGTAGTTTACTACACTTTGGATCATTTTCCAGCCATTTGACCCGTTTCAGTTTTAATATGTTTTTAAAATTTATCCATTTCGACTAATAGATAAAATGTAAACCAAATTGACCCGTTAATAAGTGACTGTTATATGGTTATTAGATACATGGATGACCAGTTATTGGTATATTTATAATTTTTGTTCATTTTTCTGTTGTCACAGATGATATACTCCGGATATAGTTGCAAACAAGGGTGGTTTTTTACACCTTGTATGGCTGACCCTGGTTTGAGGTTAGAATTGGTCTCTTGTACTTTTTTTTTGCCTTAAAAAAGTGTTTCTTTAAGTACCGGGTATAACAGTTTATGATCTTATCCGGTTAAAAGGTACCCGTTGTGATTCCCAAAACCCGAAACCCAATCTTTAACTCAACCTAAAACCCGACTTAAACTTATCAAATAAGAACCAATTTAATCGGTTACATTACATATATTTGGCTTTGTTGTAGATAAGTGGATATGAGATTTGTTTTAGGTAATCGGGTGGGTATCACCTACTACCATGCTTGTCCCAAACCGGGTCCCTTAGTCGAATATACATGTCTCATTACCCGTTCTAAATCTTCCAAGCTTTGGTTTCTTTTTTCGCTACCCTACTTGCTTATTCGGATAACCAAAACCAAATTTTGTCGAACATAACCAATTTAATTGGTTTATTTGGATAACCCGCAGTCTAAACTCTAAACTGAATAATTCAGTTTCTTCGGTTCAGTTAGGCACATTTCCGGTTCGGATCAGTTTGGATTTCGGATAGACCCAAACAAAAATAAAAACCAAATAAAATGAATAAACCTTTATCCGATTAGATGAACACCTCTAGTTATCTCCTCTTTTTTTTTTTTTTTATGTAAAAATAAAATAATCTAAGGTCGCTATGAAAGGGGTTGGTAAGGTTATGGCGCAGTACCTCTATGACTTTCAATTCGGGGTTGGTGTGTCGGGAGGGGCGGAGGCCATTTTGCACAGTGTTAACCGTGTTTTAGGTGATCGTCACGAGGATGGGTCTCTGGCCATGCTTACCGTCGATTTTTCTAATGCTTTCAACCTGGTTGACAGATCATCCTTGCTTCATGAGGTCAGGGTGAGGTGCCCTTCTATTTCGCCTTGGGTTGAGTTTTTATATGGGCAACCTGCTAGACTGTATCTCGGGGGTAATCATATATGGTCCGCTACGGGGGTTCAACAAGGTGATCCTTTGGGACCTCTCCTCTTCGCACTTGTTTTGCACCCCCTGGTTCACCAGATCAGGGACAATTGCAAACTTCTCCTTCATGCTTGGTACCTCGATGATGGTACTGTTATTGGGGATGTTGGGGAGGTTGCCAAAGTGCTGGACATCATTAAAGATAGGGGGCCTTCCTTGGGGCTTGTGCTCAACATTAGGAAAACTGAGCTCTTTTGGCCTTCTTGTGACGGTAGGAAGCCTCATGCGGGCCTCTTCCCAGAGAACATTGGCAGACCCGGCCTAGGGGTGAAACTCTTAGGGGGGGCTGTTAGTCGGAATGCAGAGTTTATCCAAGGTTTGGCTACGAAAAGAGCTTCCAACGCTGTTGATCTGATCCGCCTCCTCCCCAAGCTGGGGGATCCGCAAAGCGAACTTCTTCTGCTGCGCTCATGCATGGGTATAGCCAAACTTTTCTTTGGGTTAAGGACATGTCCTCCTTTACACATGTTGGGGGCTGCCTCCTTTTTTGATAAAGAATTGCGCACGGCTATCGAGAATTTGGTGGTTTGTGGGGGGCCTTTCTTCGGGGATCTCCAATGGCGGCTTGCCTCATTACCCATCAGGTGTGGGGGGCTTGGATTATATTCTGCGGTTGAGGCTTCCTCGTTTGCCTTTGTGGCATCAAGGGCGCAATCTTGGGTGCTTCAAGATCATATTTTGAGGGAAAGTGGGATATGTGGCATGGACGCGGAGTATGCGGGTGCGTTGGACCATCTTCGGGATGTTACTCCAGACTTCGACTTGAGCGGTTTCACTGACAAGGACACCGCCCCCTCTAAAGCCCAAAAAGTTTTGGCGCGTGCCCTTTTTGGTAAAATCATGCAAGAGATGGAAGTGAAGTTTGACATGACCGTAAGACAAAAAGCCGTGTTCGGGTGTTTACAAGCGCCACATGCCCAAGATTTCCTCCGGGTTATCCCTATCGAGGGGTTGGGCCAGCACATGTCTCCGGTAGAATATCGTGCCATTCTTAAATACCGCCTCATGATTCCTATTTTCCCGTCAGATGAGAGATGTCCCGTTTGTCGCAAAGCGTGTTTGGATTCGTTTGGGGAACATGCTGTTCATTGCAAAGAACTCCCGGGGTTTAAATATCGACACGATTTGGTTAGGGATGTTTTATTTGACATATTCAAGCGCGCGGGGATTTCAGCGAAGAAGGAAGCTCCGGTCAACTTCCTGACGGACCCAGCTGATGGGCGATCGACTCTTAGACCGGCAGACATCTTGGTCTTTGGGTGGATAGGAGGGAAGCATGCATGCCTGGATCTCACTGGGGTCTCCCCTCTGGTGGGCTTGGGACTTGGGGAGTTCAAAGTGGGGCAGGCGGCTTCTAAGGCTGCGATGGGAAAAGTGAACAAGCATGAGAAAGCGTGCATTGAAAATCAACACGTGTTTGTTCCTTTTGCCTTTGACACTTTTGGGGTCCTCGCCTCTGAGGCCGTGGAAACTCTGAGTAGAGTTCAACGGGTCATGCATGGTAATGTTATGACCTCTGGTGCTAGGTATGTTGTTTTCACGAGACTTAGTTTTGCTATTCAGAAAGGCTTGGCGGCGCAGCTTGTTGCCCGCCTCCCTTGCCCGCCGGGGTGATTGTTCTCTTGTATTTCAATTCGGTTAATAAAAATCTTCAAAATGACAAAAAAAAAAAAAAAAAAAAAAGTTGAAATAAAACACAATTATTGTTTCCATTTGGTTTTAATCATGTGATGAATGCAGGGGGCTAAAGAATATACTGAAGTTACATGTTAAAAGACTCAACAGCTCTGAGTGGGAACTTGTCCCTATCCCATCAAGGTAAGGTCACTTCAGTAATCACATTTGTTGAATCGTGAATGAATTGCATGAGATCTAATTATATTTGGAATTACAATCAACAGCATCAAAGATGTAGCATTTAAAATCTTTTTTTTATTAATGTTTGCTTCTTGGCAATTTATAGTGTTAGGTCTATTGTTGCTTTGAATCTTCATAGCTATGCAAGTGGAAGAAATCCTTGGGGTAAACCGAAACCTGATTATATGGAAAAGGTAAAGTGTTTATTCACCATAATTAATGATGATGATGATCATGCACATTGGATTATGTATTCCTGCACTTACTGAATATTTATAAAAAGTGACACTCATATAGGAATCTTGTGGACCAAATCAATATCTATCTTTTTTTGTTTCTGTAAGAGTTGTTATATAGACACCCAAGGTTTTACTAAATTTACCCATTTCCTACGGTCGTTTTGGTTGAAACTGTCGTTTCAAGGTCGTTTCAGTTGAAACGGCCGCCACGTGTCGCGACGACGAAACCTTAAAATTCAGGGGGCCCCCCTTTATATTGACCGTTTCAAGGTCGTTTTGGTTCAAACTGTCGTTTCAAGGTCGTTTCACTTGAAACGGCCGTTTGGTTTTGGTGTTTTTAGTAAAATCCTCGGGTGGATATAGCAAGAGCCTTCTGTAATGATAGTAACAGATAAATAAGCAACTTCATTGGTAACAATGCAGAAAGGCTTTGTTGAGGCCAATGCAGATGATGGCATCTTAGAAGTTTTTGGATTTAAGCAAGGATGGCATGCATCATTTGTGATGGTAGAACTTATTTCAGCCATACACATTGCACAGGTACCACAAATTGAATATGTACATATATATAGATTTTTAATATATTAACATGAGTAAATTGCATTTCTGGTCCTGCAGTTTGGGCTGAACTATGGATTTACCCCCGGGTTTATAGTTTTTGTGGGTTTAGTTCCTAAGAAAGATGGTCCCTTGGTTCAGTGATCAAAATGCCCCTGAAATTAACTAATTAAACTAACACCATTAATCTAAATTTGTTCATGATCAGGCTGCTGCAATTCGATTCGAGTTAAGGGGTGGGGCATGGAAACAATCTTTTATGCAGATGGATGGAGAACCATGGAAACAACCATTAAAGAATGAGTGTTCAACCTTTGTTGACATTGAAAGGGTACCTTTCCGCTCGGTTATGATCAATGGAGGGTGATGGTACAGATTCTTTTTAACCTATCTCGTGTTTCATAACTTATATAAGTCGATTCGATCATCAAACTGCTGGCAAATTAGTGGTGTTGTAAAAGACTAGGCAGAAGATTTGTTAAATTTGGAGTAGCTGGTATCTCAGTTGTATGATAGTGTATTGGTGTAAAGTGAACTCAAAGGGGAGATCTTCATATGTGACTGTTATCTAACCACTCTGTTTGTTTGGTACCGCGTTGATGTTTTTTTAATTAATTCATTATTGTTTTTGTTTGTGGATATTGACAAAGTGATGTGTTTTCTTTTGTATGATCTAGCTAGTTTTTTTATTTTACTATGTTACAAATGTAAAATTGAAAGGAAGCACCATTGGCTAAGGGCACCCGGTATGGGTGTGTTGTGGGTAGCGTGGAATGTCGGAGTAGCGTTGCAGGTCATAAATCGGTTTAAAAAATATTCTACGTAGCTCCAAAAATATGATATTTCGAATAGAGAATACTATTCTCTATATTGTTAAGAGATTCACTTATGAGATTTTTTAGACATATATTTGTTAAGTGTTTGGACCATGACACAAAGTCATGCATATATACTACAACATTATATGTTCATTAATTCACTAAATTTAATGCATAAACTTATAGTGAATTAATGTAAACTCTTCATTTCATCTTTCCATTATACTATAACATTATGACCATTAATTCACTAAAATTAATACATGAACTTATAGTGAATTAATATAAAATCCTCATTTTATATTCCATTCATCACAATTTTACAATTAATAAATAATTATTTGTGACAATTAAATAATTATCAAATAATTATTTGTAACACATACAAAATAATTATTAAATTTCCAAAAGTTATTATTAAGTTCCTGACAAGTTTTACACAAAGCATTTCTGTTTGCGGTAGTATAATTATTAATGTTTATAAAGTGAAGAGATTATGTACTTGCTTCAAACCAAAGGACAATGCTAGATGTTGGAGTGGATCATTATATTCCTCTTGGAGGATAATTTAGAACAAACTACTTGTTTCATTCCTTTGTATTATTACCATACCTTCTAATCAGTTACAAGATGCTTTTCGCCTATTACGCACCTAAGAAGATGTATATACATCTATTGTCTTCATTGATCTTAACCTGAACTTGTCCGGATATTTGATCAACCGGTTCTTCATCTTCTTCAATTCCAACTTTAGTATTCTTACGCCTGAGCAAAATTTCTGACAAGATAATCGCGGCTATACACACAATAGCCATGAAAATAAATAATCCAATAAAAGATTGAACATCTAGATTCTTTGGAAGGGCTTGATTTGGTTGTGGTTTATAAGGAGTAGATAAACCAAGGTACTTTCTCTTCATGTCTGTCATAATGTCGCTTTCGACTACATTTATAACCGACCTAGAAAAGGGCTCTAACAACTCAGACCCAATAGGTAGCGCCTGGATATTAAACGCTTAAAGTTAGGATCTTATTTTAATTTATTAAGTGTGAAGAAGAGTATGATCCATATCAATATAAGAGGTTAACTAGAATGAATGATGGATTACCTTTGCAAGTTTTGGTTTTTAATAATATAACATTGTTATCATGACAGTTTGATAGAGGGAGGTTCAAAAGGAAACGGTAAAAAGACAAAGAATCATGAGGAACCGGCTCAAACAAACTTCGATTGAACTCATTTCAGCCACATTAGAACCAGTATGTCGAATTATTAATGGGTTATGTTTTTCAAGCTTTTAGCTTCTAAGATTTCGGGTTTCTAACTTTTGGATTTAGAGAAAAGTATAAGAGAAGACTCACAAATGCGATTCCAGCTTCCTGTTGAATAGGTCCATATTTCATGTATCCAGACCCATACTTAGCAAGAAAGAGATCAATATATGGCAGGTGATCAAATATAGCATTTACGCTGCCATTCGACAAAGCCTTTTCAAATTCTTCAAAGCCGTTGAGAGGCAGCTTTCCCTTACATTTGTATTTTTCCATTATAAGATCTTTTATGAAGGAACCACGCGGATATCCAACATGCTCGTAATTTGTAGGCAATGTGGGACGTAGTTGGTCTAGTGTCAACCATGATGACAAAGTAGCCGTAAAAATCTCGAGTACTATGAATATCATACATAGCCACACAACGAGCACAACTTTAGAGCACTTGTTACGTATTTTTCCTGCAAAGTTATTACTATATAGATTATTTCTCTTGTATGTTTTAATTATAAATCTTATATTCATACCCCCTCTTAATTTCTTGATAATTAAAGAGGGGAAAAAGACAAGAATGGTCGGCCATATTGACCATTATTGAGACCAAAATAGCCTCTTTCACTTTTTTTTCTCAAATAGCCACTCAACTACGGTTTTGACGACCGTAGTTACGGTCTTGAAGACCGTAGTTACGGTCTTGACGACCGTAGTTACGGTCTTGACGACCGTAGTTACGGTCTTTATGACCGTTGGTCCACCGAGCCAACAAAGTTTGCCACGTCACCACGTACGGTCTTGACGACCGTAGTTATGGTCTTGACGTCCCGGTCTTGACGACCGTACGTCCATTTCCCAAAAACCTTTTTCCGAAAAGGTTTATGGGAAATGGACATACGGTCGTCAAGACCGTAACTACGGTCGTCAAGACCGTAACTATGGTCGTCAAGCCCGTATGTGGTGACGTGGCAAACTATGGTTGGCTTGGTGGACTAACGGTCGTTAAGACCGTAACTACTGTCGTCAAGACCGTAGTTGAGTTCTATTTTAAGAGGAAAAAATGTCAAAGGGCCATTTTGGTCTCATGAATAGTCAACATGACCATTTTTGTCTTTTTCCCCTAAAGTGGTGTATATAATCTTTTGACTTTAGAGGTGCGTTTGTTTCGGAAACAATAATATATATGCCCTGAACCTTGAAAATCACATAACGCACTTGTACATAGTTTATGGGAGTATTAATTATAAAAGATATAAAACCAAACAATATCTTGAAATACCTTCATGGAAGAAAAATGTTGAAATGGGAAACCATATGACCATTATGAGTTGCCTATAGAACGGGCCTCCAAATTTTCGGTTGCCGGCTCGATATTCTAAGAGTGCAAGCGCGATTCCCGTTAAGATACATGCGCAAACTAATGCGAACCAAAGTGTAATACTAAAAGGTTTTAAGAATGTCCACAGAGTTTGGTTCCATTCATTTGTAGCTCGCACAAGCATATAAATTTCGGCACTCAGATAAGGAACTGTAAATGAAACATATTGAGCGCGATTGCCACGTATAGTCACATCTCCTGCCACAGCCTGACAACGCTACAAAATCAAAAATTTTAAAAAAAATCAGATCAAAAAGTTTTAACCATTACATTGTCAATTTGTTAATAGTTATGTTACATGTATGTATATAGATACAAATCTTCTATACTACTATTAAACACAAGTTTTTAAAGTACAAATGTCATTTTTTAAAGTGTGCCACATAGGATAAATCCTATGTGTCAATTTGTGAGATTTTTAAATTAAATAATTCAATAGAAATTTAAATGCTTTTCACATAAAAACTATCCATATATATATTTATTTTTTAAAATAACACAACTTTAATTCATCATATCTCTTTTATTTCTCAACAAAATTCGATCCGTAAATTGCTTTGAATTCGTGACAGAAAACCCAACAAAACTAGATCCATATTGCTTAGGTTTTAATCAACGAATGATGGTGAAAAAATCAAAAAACAAAATCACAGTCTCGGGTATTTACCCGGGTTATTGACTAGTATAATAATAAACTACATTATTAGAAACACATATATTACACGAGTTAGATTAAGGATATGATCAGATACTTAGCATTGAAGGTTTATGGATTCGAAAACAATAGCTTGAGAGAATACTTGATTGAAGTTACGTATTTAGAAAACGAAGATGTGAAACTCTACCTGGCCTTCAATGTGTTGTACAAGTTGATCATAGGTGCCGTTCATCTCGCCTTTTTCATTGACGAATGGTTTAAATATCGGCCGGACGCTGAAGGGTAGCAAATGTATTGCATGACAGAATACGGCAACGGAGAATCCACCTTCGACTTCGTTATGTTCGTTGAGTTTAACAAACTCAGTGAGAGGTTTTTTTGGCACCCAAACAACTAAGTTTGGACATGGACTTTTTCCCTCCTTGGTCAAGTTCCACTCTGGTCCTACAATATCTTGTATATGCAATCATATACAAAAACAACTTAGATTGAATGTTGATTAAGAAGCAGAAAATGATATATGGTAATAGCATAACTAAAATAATACTAATTATGTTAGGCTAATTAATTATGTTCACATTCGTCGAAGGGTTTTACACAAACCCGGTCTGCCGCATCTTTTCTCTGATTTTCCAACAATCTAGACGTTTGTAACATGAGCTTTTAAACTTAATATACGATAACGTCCAACATTTTTCCCTTTTTAAATACCAACCGAGACGTATTTAGAATAAACTCTTCTCAAGACTTATGCACTTCTGTTCGCTTCATCCGTTTCGTTGATAATTTTGTCTTTTTAATATGTTCTTCATCTTGAAGAACAAACAAAACTGAAAGCAAATGTAAAAGTTAAAGCATCAAAGGAATAACTATACACTAAATATCTTTGTGCATACCTGCACATAGATCTACTTGTGATCCCCTATGGCTGGATGTATCTATGGTGGAGGCTTTGACAGTAACAACCAGGCAGTTAAAATAAAGCAAGGTGAAAAAAAACACCAATGAAGCAGTACAACCTTTGTTCCCCATGATATGTTTTAGCATCAAGAACAATTATATGTTAGTTTATATAGAATATTTAGTTGCTTAACATGAAATTAATTTGTTGACTTCTTGAAAATATTGAAAACTTATTTGTTATATGCATGAAGCATGAATGTATCAACGCATGGGTTCTTTCCTAGCAAATTCCAGAGTCAAAACTCATACATAATCCTACAATAATTCAATTTTTTTTCCTTATTGATTTTTCTTTTTTAATTACTCTTGGAATTAGTTCTCTTATTTCAGAAAGGGAGTGATGGACCAGTTCAACTGATATATTTAAAAACATTGATTTTTTAGAATCAGATGAGATGAAAATCATTAAATTATAGAATGGAATTAGTTGAAGAAGTCATATATTTGACAAATAGTTATTTATATTTATGTAATTTGTTAAGTCCTAACGATTAATATTTAAAAAATTGTATTGTTAAATATCAATATTTTCGGGGATTAGTGCTAACAAGGAATAAAAAACACATTGAATGAAGTTATCTACTAAATTCACATATCTATAACACATTATCTTGAGTTGAGAACTATTACGTTTTAAAATAGAAAAAAGTTGTTTACCATATTCAGTTCTTTGCTATATTAGAAACTAACATGTAATGTACTTCTTCTACTCATTAGGCATTAGCTACTTCCCATGATATTTAGCTAGAAAAGTTTGATTTACATTTAAGTTTATATTGATGTATGAGTAGGAAAATATTTGGTTTTACTTATGATGCCTACTAATGTTCTTACTTGATATTTCTATAGTAGGAAAATAATTGGTTTTACTTATGTTACCTACTAATGTTCTTATTGTTGATATTTTTATAGTTGTTAGGATCGATCAATAATCATGTCTTTTTTAAATAGATATTTCTTGGTTTACTTCCACTGTAGTTCTTGACTGCTCTTTTATGTCGATTCTTTCTATTTCTTCAAGGCAGATGGTTTAGATGGTTTACAAGGAAGTATTGTTGGATATCAATTAGACTTTAGTTGTTATTAGATAATTTTTAATCCTAATCAATTAACATAACCACCCTTTTTTAGTGTTTAACTATATATAATATGATTACCAGTTTTTTATTTCCTTAAAGTTATTGAGAAATACATTCGATAAAAAATAAGGCAAGAAAACAACTTTTTTAAGAAAAGCATATCATGTAAGTACTAGATTACTAGCAGCAAGTCTAAAGAAAGTCACACTATACTTGAGAGGATTCAAACAACATCATTGAACTCGATCCAGTCAAATAGAAGTGATAAGCATACAGATCTGTCAAAATGGTTGTGTGTTTGTCTCTAAAGGATCATATAGTTTATTATGATATTTAAGGTTAATGTTGCGTGTTTGATGTTCTGCATGTGCCAAACTCTCTTTTTCTGAAAAATTGATACTCCCCCTGGTGGATGTTGTTTCATGTGGCGTGTATATGCAGTTAATTTTGTAGTTATTTTTTTTTTACTTCACACACTTAATTTACATTTGCATGTAGGTTTTGTGACTCCAACTCATACATCAGATATCATCCTAGCTTTGTATGCATTATTGATCATGTTGTACGTATCAATATACAAACGTTGCTTTATTAAGTTGGAAATTATGATCTACTGTTTAATTTTACGTTCCTCTGATGAGGTGTGAATTGTTATAAAACATATTCCTCTCGATTGTAGCTTTATCATAACTTTCTAATGAAGTCTTTAAAGCGTAATTTTATATGTTGCTTCATCAATCAACAAGACTTTTCAATTTTGTGTCCTGCATAGTATTATGACTTTTTTCCTATAATGTTCTTCATGATCTCTGGTGATGCTTCATAACACCTCAGCCTTTAATTAACTTTATGCTTTTAAATTCATGTGTAGTATTTAGTTAAATAATTAGTTTACCATTTTTAGATATAGGACAACATATTGACTGGTTATTTTGTATGATTCTTTACTCTTTGAGTCTTTGTTACTCTTTAATTGATTTCTCTTCTTAGGAGTAAAAAGCTACACGCGCTAATTTTTGTATCAATGATACTTTTGCACTGCTACAGTTCTCGAATCGAGCGATTAAAAAAATATTCGATACAAGCTCTTTCTTTTACACGCACATTCTGTTGAGGCAATGAATGATGTTTTCGGGTTCTTTGTAAATGAGCCTTCAAGAGTTTGTTTTGCTCATGTAGGTGATTAATGGCATCATCGAATCGGCTGCCAATTACCAAACAATAACCAACATTACATGCCCCTGTAAAGCACGGTCGGCTCCCTCCTATTTATTTTAGTTTCTTGAACGGACCATAGAACATCGCCGCAACATGCAGAGTACGTCCATCTTGTTAGAAAATGAAAAGATTTGGTGTCAATTTTTTTGAACTTTTTATTTCTTGAATAATATTTATT
The DNA here is from genome assembly GCA_039602395.1 of Deinandra increscens subsp. villosa. NCBI lineage: Eukaryota > Viridiplantae > Streptophyta > Magnoliopsida > Asterales > Asteraceae > Deinandra > Deinandra increscens. The sequence goes on along the minus strand of JBCNJP010000007.1, from coordinate 115,276,762 downwards.
ATCTACTATATTAATTATAATATTATTCATATATATACCTTACTTTTATTCAATTTCCTGTTTTGGTAATTTACATACAGGATATATTACTAATACAAAATGATTTTGCAAAGCAAATAGAAGATGATCATACTGCCATTGGATCATGCTGGTGCAGTTTCTAGTTTAGTGTAAACTAAGTTTAATTATCCATGGGTTGTTGCAAGATAACGGAGGTAAAAAAACAATTGCATTGCTAAAGTGCAACGTAAATAAAATGGAAATACAAAAATGATTACGTAATGACATTAAGATTAAAAGCTTAGTTAAATATCACACTAGCAAAAAAATAGATATCTAAAGGCAATAGTGTGAAATTAACACTAAAACTAATGAAGCGCTATAAAGACAATCTAAAAGAAATTAAACTTTTTAATGTATAGTTGGATTATGTAAAATAAAACTTATAATATTTTCTATAATTTAATTAAAAGAAATTATATTTTTATCTAAAAAACTTATGATCTAATTGTTCATATTAAATTTTAAGAATTAATTATTTAAATAAAAATTGACAATATGGTAATGTCCAATGGTAAAATGGTAAATTAATTCTAATTTTCTCTAAAGACAAAACGGAAAATTATATCAAGTGGCTTTTCTATATAGCTATATAATTAGGGAAAAAATAAAACGCTATTACATTGTAATAGGTAAAAAAAAGGTTAAAAAAGTATAAATGTAAATAAAATACTCCATACAGTATCAAACTAATGACCTTCATTCTAAAAGAAGAGTGATTCACCCAAAGACAAGGCAATTAGTCAGTTTTGTTGCCTGCATCAAAATTCTGGAGTGTGTTTAATTAGTATTTCTAAAAGCAAGTTCATAAACCCAAAGATATTGTGAAGCATAGTATTGAAAAACCAAATTCAAAAACAATCAGCAACCTTTGACTCCATTCAATTCTATCCCTGATGACGTGGCGACACATTAAGACCTGAAATGCACCATCACAAATGTTAGTTATATTTAACTAACAAAAAACACCAGAGCACTTCAAACAGTACCAAAACGGTTTATGAACACCCCCATACCATTATATTATATATATAAATTTAAACCAAAAGATGAGATGACAACTCACCTTTTCTATGTTGAGCTTGGACCCATACCAGATGAACTGCAGAGAGACACAAGTAGCAAGGCCACAACATAAGACACAAATAACTAAATAAGAGAGATGAAAGAAACAAGCTTTAGGTTGTGTTTGGCGCGCCATAAGCTAGCTAATCAGCTAGCTTTTTGACGTACCAAACAGGGTTTTTTTTTTAAAGCTAACTTTTTTAAAAAGTCCGTTTGGTAACGTCAAAAAGCTAGCTTATAATATTTCCAGTTTTACATTTCTCTAACTTATAAATAAATACCTTATTTACATTTATGACATGTACTTTTATGTCATTTTATATATTTCAGCTAGTTTATCAGCCAGTTTTTACCAAACGTTATTTTTTATCAGCTAGTGCGCCAAACACAGCCTTAACCAAATTTTACACTCTGAACATTGGGGTAAAATGATTTAGGGTCTGTGTACATTGAATATAAACTTTGGGCAGCCTTTGAGTTATTTGACAGGATTCGTTTTAGCTAACTTCCTTTATTATAACTGCTGTTTGACCCGTTAGAGAACATAACCTGAATTGACCTACACGTATGTAAATGGTTAGACCTAGACACCCTAGCTAAACTTTTGCATTTTATTCACGATTCAGAGCTTGCTGGACTGAACATAAATTCATCAAATCACATGAACAATATAAGAAAGAAGACTTAACCAAATCATAAAACAGCAGTAAGCTTCATATTGAAGCGATGGGACACCAGTCAGTGGCGGAGCTTGAATATTTTTAGTGGGGGACCGAAAGTCATATGACCAAATTTTGTGTCTATCGCTATATTTCGAGGTCTATGTTCGGATCGGATGTCCGGTTCGAGTCGGGTCAAACAATAAAAAATTATCTATAATCTTTTGAATAGGGGACCGAGTAACTGGCTAAATATAAATACATAAAAAGAAGTTTACTAGGGACCGACTTAATACATATATTTTTTTTAGGAACCGACTCAATATATATATAACTTTTCGACGAAATATACGTATATACAACACTTCTAAGCCGAAAAGCCCTGACACCAGTACCTGTTGCTAGCTGAAGTTGGGATATAACTCGAGTTACCAGGTGAAGTTGGGGAGTAAGCAGGTGAAGTTGGGCTGTAAACAGGTGAACTTGGGTTGTAAGCAGGTGAAGTTGGGCGATAGCCAGGTTCGGTCGGGGGGTAGAAGTTCACAATCACAGGGACGTGTTGGTATTCCTCTGAGGCAAGGCTGTATGCTGCTGAAGTTGGGCGATAACTCGGTGGAGTGGAGATTTTGGGAAGGGAAGTAGGATTGTAATCTTCAGGTGATGTGGACCTGGAGGTCCGCTTGTAGGACCGAGATTTGCGTCTGCTCACGGAGGAAGTGAGGCTGTAGGATGGTGAAGGTGGCTTATAATACGGTGGAGTAGGTCTGTAACGATGCAATAAGGCACGTATCTGATGTGAATTAGACATCTCCACATACCGAAAACCTTTGGGCATTTTCCATGCGTTTTCACCTGCCTCGGTTCCAAGCTGGTCTTGATCAGCTTCAACTTTTTGTGTCTTGGGTTCAAGTTGAACGTGACTAGCTTCGACTTTCAGATCCTGAAACTAAAACAAAATACTTTATAGTTTCTTCTACATCATATTGTCTACATCAATATGGTTCAACAGGAAATGGATTATAATCCTCAACTTACCTTACTGCCATAAAAAACCCTTACATCTCAAGGTTTAAGCAAGAAAAGATGGAACTTACAGACCCTAAACCACTGGGAACTTAAAGTCACCCTTAACTGATTTTTTGATGGACAAAAAAGAATATGTAATTATGGACCGAAGTGATTAATTCAGAAAAATCCTTAAGATTCAAGTTGCTTAATGAAACCTAGAAATCATATTAAAAAATGTTGTGTATTTTTGTTTCATTGTGTCATTTATGTATTGAGATTACAAAAAAAAAAAAAAAAAAAATGAATATATGCATCCCTTTCCCCTTTTCTTTTATACTAGAAATCCATTGGCGCGATGTTTCATGATATAATCAAATATCCATATCAAATAGGGTTTCGTTCATCAAACTTAATACAATCAATACAAAAATCATATTAATATTGTCTCCCTATGATCATCAGGTACCTGATTCACGCTGTTTTTAGATGACTCCATCATGATACACAGATATGGCCAAATTCTCGGACGAACAATTTAGGGTTTTGAAATACTGCAAAGATTGAACAGGATCATAAGTTTGAATTAAGAATTTAGTTTCATCTGTTGAGTTTATTCAACAGTTAAAGAGTGATTCATCATAAATTTAGCGTCATATGCACCTTCGAGAGGGTTGCTCGATCTCTATATCGAACAAAAAGCGTTTGCATGAAGAAGAAACGGATTAGTGCGGAGAGGCGTATTTATAGACGGATAGAGCAGAATATTCTCACAGGTTGTATAGGCATGTAAACCAACACTTCGTTAACCCTTTCTGGGTGAGCATAATATCGGCATCCCGAAAATTCCCGAAAAACCCGACCCGACATATCCCGACTACTGGTATGTATGGTTTTTATCGGTCCCTAGATCTATTAGGCTTCGGTCTCGATCTAGACCGTAGATTTTCTGAAAGCCCTATTAGGACCGAAATCACTTTTAGATTGAAGGCCCAACAAACCGATAAATATCTATGTTAATCCGGGGCCCTAGCAGACCGGGAAAAAAAAAACCGATTCACCAGACAAGGTGTATGCTCATATGAACATTGACCAATGTTTCAAGTTTTAGATACGTCGATTTATCATGTTTGTGTCATTGTATTCGGCTATTATGTCCAAGGGTTGGGTCGGTCGCTCGGGCCCGGTCAGTCCGGGGGTCGGGTCCGGGGAGCCGGTCCGGTTTGGGAGTCCGGTGCGGTCGAAGGTCCGGTCCGAGGTTCAGGTCCGAAGGTCGGTCGGGTCCGGGGGTCTGGCCCAGTCGTTCCGGGAGTCGGGTCCGATCGGTCCGGTCCAGGGGTCGGGTCGGTCGGTCAAGGTGTTGGGTCATGTCGGTCCGGTCCGAGGGTCGGGTCTGGTCGGTCTAGGGTTTGGTCTGGTCCGGGAGTCGGGTAGACCGGTCCGTGAGACGGATCCAGTCATAATTTTTATTGAATGTTAATTTTAAATCTAATTTCTTTAGATTCCAATTCCTTCAAATTCCAATTCTTTTAAATTCTAATTCCAACAAATTCCATGAACCAAACGCCCCTAAATATTAAAGATGGTGACAAGAAAGGAAAATCCATTATCATCAAATACCGGTACGAAGGGTTGTTAGTTTCCCGTTACAGTAATTACGATAGAAAATCCTTCTAAATATATATTTACCATTTGATTATTTAGTAGCGTATCATTAGACTTCTTTGTACTCATCATTAATCAGTGCAGTACGATCACCCTTTCAATAATCTTGTGTAAACGATCAAACCAAGACCAAATAAACGACCCCGATCGGTGCGGTTTAGTAGGTTTTGATAACAAAATGGGTAGGGTGGATAAGGTAGTGAGGATAATACGCTCATCAACTAATTTACTGTCTACACTGAATTACAAAATTTTATGCTTCTCAAGACTACAATAGCTTCATTCATTACAACATTATCATAAGCAATCTTAATGGATATAATGTTATATTTTTTTGGTCATTTCTTGGCCATTGCATCAGGGGTAGATAAAACGTTATCCATATCGTCATAATATTGCCAGCTTCTTTTGCTTTCGGGTTCATTCTTACTTTCCTGTCAAAAACAAAGGCTATCACATGAGTGACATCAAGCCAAACGCAATGGGTTCCAAGTAAAGGTGACAATTTCGACCCTTTAACCATGCATCAGATGATAGGTTATGTATTAACTCTAATGGGTCAAACGGGTCAAATAAGAAGGTAAAAAGTGGACGGATCAAATGGGTCTAAAGTCACCTACAGTTTTATTATAAAGGGGGAATTGCATATATACTTCGAGAAAAATTGCTTCTTTCTTCAAAACATAAGTTTTTAATGCATAATAATGTACAATGCTCTTTAAGAATAATTTTAAAAAATATGCAATTTCTCAAGTTTAGAGGGGGATGTATGCAATTGCCTCTATTTTTAAAGCATAAACGTCATAAACAAATTTATTAACCCTATTAAAATAATAATCAAATTATCCTTGAATAATACAATCTTTGTGAAAAGTTCTAAAAATTGTTGGGCAAAAATGTTTAAAGAGAACCAAGCCCAACTCATTTCACCTTGTGGAACAAATGGAAGCCATTTTGACAAGTAACCCAACCGCACTTTTTGTCACTGTCTATTTACAAAACGAATTTGCCCTTTGAATGTTATATCAATTGAAAAGGGAGACGGAAGCCTAAATCTTCTTGCTTATTCATTCCATGTACACTAACTTTACGTGTTTCGTTCTTTATTTTGTGGGTCCAAAAAATCTAAATTCTTTTGAATATCACTTCGGAGTAGTTTGATATCTTCAATAAAATGATTCATGAGGTTTTATGCATATAAAGATACACTATGGGCGCTATCAACCCATCCAACCCGATTTAGCTCATTCATAAGTAAATAGGCCAAGACTGCAATATCTAGTTTTTTATATTTATCAAAAAATCAAGTTCATAGAAGATAACATTGACAACTAACCTCGTATTTTTGAACCAGTGAAGCCCATAAAGATTTGCATTGGCCTGGGCTACGACTGAACCCTTGATTTGAAAGATTCGAGCTTATTTCTTCCCAAAGCGCCATTCGACCCTTCACGACTTGAAATCTACTCTTTAATTCCCCGCGAAACCTAATAAGTTGTTTAACTTCTTCTGGTTTCCATTTGTTTCTTTTCAGAGGCTTCTTTGTATTTGAATCCTTGCTGTCATTTTCTGATTGATCAGCAGATTCAGGATTAGTGTATGCTTTCCAGAAATCATCCGACTCAGAATCAGAAACAGAATTCCCTGCCGAGTCAGAACTAGTTGCAATTTCTTCAGATAATAATTCATCCTCGTTGATCACATTATCTGTAAAAGAAATAAAACCGTTACTAAACTATTTGTTCACTCATCCATTTTCAATCTCATTTCATAAAAAAGAGGAACAATCCTTCAAATTACTATATGATTCTGATTAAATGCAACAATGAGATCTAAACAATCAGTTATAACAAAATATCATACAAACATGCTTCTATTTTTTAAAATACCTATATGATACCAAACTGGTTATTTTTACTAAATAAACAGCATGAATAATCAGGTAATCTTAAACAGAAGTAAACCTCGAACCTTTAGTTTCTTGCGGGCTCACTGAAAGATCAAGATTTTTTATTTCTTGTTGTATCTTTGATGCCCGTTTCTTTTTTAGGCTTCCATCAACCGTTTTTCCCAAAGGCATTTCAAAATCACTTTGAGCACCAGACAATTTTCCATTAATTTCATCAGCAAGAACAGCAACCGGGTTTTCAATAGCATGTGTGATGACTTCGGGCCTTTTACCACTATATTTTCTTACCATTTTTCTCAAAACCTCGGAAACAGTTCTTTCGATATGAGGTAATGGGCTTTTGATTGAACAACTTGATAATGAAGCATGTGCAGCACTATGAAGAGCATCTAGAAGTTTTCCTTTGTCAACCCATAAGCAACGTGTAGTAATTCTTATTTTCCCTTTTAGGGTTTCTTTAAATAAACTTTCCGTTGATTGAGGCCGCATGATTTCAATGCTGAAAACAGGGAAGTTTGAGCGATGTGCATTATAATGGATCAATCAGTAACATATCCTAAAAGGAAACGTGTCAAATGGGAACGGTCAAACGGGTAAGAGTTACCCAGATTTGGTTTATCGATCGTAAAACCATTTATTAGATTATTGTAATTTTTCATAATAATTTAGACATACTAATTAATATTAGAAAAAATCATATAGATTTTAGTCGACCTGTACCTAAATATCAACTTCAACCGAACCCATTTGACCAGTTACCTAACAAGCCCGGCCCACCAATTGTGCCGCCTCTACCATTGAAACTTAAGATGCTGACCTGACAACTATTATTCCATCTGTTGCTATTTTCATCCTCTCATCCACACAAAGTTCAGTAGATGTTCCGAATGCCTTGTCACCATCACTATACATCAACTGCAGTAGTGGAATTTTATTCGATGAGAACTTAGAAGCATTAGATTGTACTAAATATATGGAGAGAGAGAGAGAGAGAGAACCTGCAAATTCCCTTTTCCCAGGGCTATGAAACCATTAGACAAGACTCGTCTGTTCCTCAAATGAGAAACCCCAAGCATTTCTCCATTCTTTATGACCTATATTTGTATAAATTTAAACTTAATGCTTTAAAAAAAGCAGTAATTATTAGAATATGTTTCATATTTACAGGCTATGGTCACTTACAGTAGTGTGATTAATTCCAGTGGATCTTCCAAGTAATTCATGTTCTTTAAGGAATAAGAGTTCCCCATGGATAGGTAGAAAATGTTGTGGCTTCACAATCCTCAGCACTTCTTGCTACAAAAAGAAAATAATATTCGAATTATTTCCAGTTTTCCACAAAAATTAAAAAACATTTCAACATGCTAGTTATTCAGTTTCTGGCGGACATAAATTGCGATGGTGTGAGAGAACATACATATGAAAAAACTTACCAATTCTTCACGATAGGCATGACCCGAAGTGTGTAATTGCTCATTTTTACCCATTACTATTGTCGGCCCAATCTCTGATAAGCGATTTAACATTTTCATCACTCGGGACTCGTTACCAGGGATCACCTATAAATGAAACAAGAATGAGATTATTAACAATAAGTCTCGAGGAGACAAGATTGGTAGCTCACACCTAGACACTTAGGCGCGGCCCAGTGCAGCCTTGTCCCCTCGCTTCAAAAGCCCCATTTTCAGGCCAAGTTTCAGCCAAAAATCATCTCACCATGTCTAAAAAATTTACGCTAGCCTTAGACAAGTGTGGAATTAAATAACCTAAACTAGCAAAATAAAAAACCTAAAAGATGTCTAAAACCACTAAAAGTGTATTTCCATACCATGTGCCTTCCTTAAAAAACCCCTTATTTTCTAAGCACCTTGTGTCTAGGCCCAAAGCTCATCCTTTGCACCTTGAGTGCGCTTTGCGCCTTCGACAACAGTGGATCAGGCAGGTAGGAAAGTAGGTCAAAACAGATTTCGATTTGTCTGTCATTCAGCAATCCCAAAGTTGCTTTTTTATTTGATCAAATAAACTAAGGAAAAAAGAATTTTTTTTTTGCTCTATAAATATTGTTAAGAGACTTCTGGTGTGAAAAAAGTGTATCATAAGAGATTTGCCTTTTCTATTGATTCCTATGGATTGGAATTTGGATCCAAAACAATTCTTGAATGGGGTATTCAACTCCAGGTATGCATGGAAAACGACATCTTTATTGGTTTTATTGGTTCTATTTCCTATTTTTTATGAAGAGAATGAATCTTTTTATCGAAGGATCAGAAAAAAAAGGGTCCGGATCTCCTGCGGGAATGATTTGGAAGAGCCAAAACCAAAAATAGTGGTATTTGCTAGCAACAACATAATGGAGGCAGTCAATCAATATAGATTGATTCGAAATCTGATTCAAAGTCGAAACGTTTATTTTTAAAGGAGGTCGAGACAGTTCTGGTCTGTTGGGTTGACCCACACATACGCCATCCAATTTTAAAGACTTAACAGATAATTAATGTGAAAAAATGTACTAAACATGTATCAGTAAATAATAATCTATGTGTTTGATAAACGGACTCAGAAGGTTGTAAAAATACACCTTGGTTGACCTTTAACTGACTCGTTTGCAATAAACCATAACCCAAATCAAACCACATTCTAAACAAATGTAGAAGTTTCCTGCCTTGGTTTTCAACAATAAACATTTAATATCATGATCAAGAAAATTACCTTAGCAGAATACAAAATTGTGTCTTCTTTGTTCAATTTGAAAAAATGACTGCTTCCATATGACGCAAGATTAAGTGCAGCACGAGGTTCTGCCTAACACAAGCAAATGCCGTTACAGAAATATTCGAGTCAAGAATTACCAAATCTTTGGAGATTACAGTTTTGCCATTTAGTGCAACTTACTTGTGAGCCGGTAGTGACAATTACCAAATCTTTTGGTGCGTAACCATCAATGTCTTCAGCTTTCACCTGTGTCAAAATATATGACATCAATTAAAAAACGAAAGAAAAAGTCACGGATAATATGAAAAACTAACAAGGATAAGTTCAGGTAAAGTTATTTACAAGAGTTGAAGGATCAATAGGTGCTTTTCCATCTTTCCATGCAGCATCAAGGTATGTCCTTAGAGACATTCCAACAAATACCTGAAAATATCAACTATATAAGAAATAATTGATACATAAATGATTACAAAAACAATATTATCATAACAATGATCAAAAGATTTTGAATAAGACGCTTGAGGAGGTTATATAAATCAAAAATGCACATCAAGTGACTTTCAAGCTGTTGGGCCTGTTTGGCCCATCCGTCCATTTAAGCTAATTTCGTTTATTTTACCAGTTTGAGATAAAAATAAAACAAAAAATTGAAAGAACCCACTTATAAGTAAATGACGTACCAACTTTCTGCCAGCTAGATCTGCTGCAGCTTTAACACTTCCAAGGCGATGAATATTTGATGAAAATTGAGTAGTAATAACCCTTCCTTTTGCAGCTGTAATATGCCGTAGTAGTGAATTAGCTACAACAGTTTCACTTGTTGTCCTCCCAGGTGAGAGAACATTTGTTGAATCGCTCATCATCTGGAAAACATACCAAATTAAAATAGTTTTGTAATCTTTCTTATATCAAGTATAGAATTTAATTATTTACGTAAGTCTTAAATTGAAAACTACCTATTTATTGATAGGCATCATAGATTTGGTTCTAGAAGGTACTTCATTGTCATAAAAAGGATAATGCCTAAGACATTTACCTAGAAAACAATTATCTACTCCTAAATACTGTATCAAGTCAATTGTTGTAGCTTTCATATGACAGAGGAAGTCGAATGTAACATAAGAGATAGATAAAGCTTGAGTTGGTCCACTGATTTCACATGAGAAGCTTGCCACTGTGAGTTGGTCCACTGATTTCACAGTCGCGGTTGGAGTAACTACCACGGGAGTTCCCACTGAATTGACATCAACGGCTGCTTCGGTTTAAGTTAGATTACCGAGACAAATAGTGAGTCCGCGGAGTAGTAGTTTGAGTTGAGCCAATGGGATTGAGTTGATATCCCAACTGAGAGGCAAGAAGTTGCAGGTTATTGAGTTAGCTTTAAATGGTCGTGAGTTTAGGCATAGTAGAACCGTTTGTGGTAGTGAGGGCCTGTGGAGTAGCAGCCAATGATTCCGATTTATTGATCATGTAGTCATGATCTTGAAGGAGGTCGTGTAGTTCATTAAATGTCAGGGGTGTAGGTCGAGTCAAGAGGTCTGATTTCAAACCGTTGTACTCCTCACGAAGGCCGGATATGGCAAGCATACGAGATCCTTATCCTTTACCGATTCCCAATGTTGGCGAGGGAAGTAGCAAGTTCATGTACTCGGCTTAGGTAAGATGCTGTTGTCTCGTTACCTTTCATGGCTATCTTTAAAAGTTGTGTTTTTAACGTGAACTCACGAGTGGTTGTATTCGGTGCATAGGCTCTCTCCAAGGAAAGCCACAGTTCACGCGACATTGTTCCTTGCACATGTTGAAAGGAAGATTTAGAAACAGTGGAGATATGAAGCGATCGGACATGGGCATCGTTTGCAACCCAACGAGGGTAATTAGGGTTGTCGGTTTCAGCCGAGTCTGTGGTTATTTTGGGTTTCGGGCAGGGTATGGTGCCATCAATATACCCAAATAAGTTGTTTGGAGAACGGTTCAACCATGGCTTTCCAAAAGCCATAATATGTGGGAGATAGAATGAATGCAAATTTATGGGAGTTGTGGCTTGTTCGTTCTTGAGTGGATAGTTGTGCCACGGTGAAGAAGACCGAAATTAGAGTAAAACAGGCTATTGTTAGCCAGAATTAGGGTAGAACAGGGTTGTTGTTAGCCGGAAAATAAAAAAGAGTGAGGCTTGCAGGAAGTTGATAGCAGGTCTGGAGATTTGTAGGGTTTTGATTTTACGTGGCTCTGGTACCAAAATATTCCACTGATTTTTATTGACTCAAGACTTTATTACATAGGGACATATATATAAGACTAGATACTACAATTAAGTACCCTCAAGTCTAGTAAATATAAAATAAATCATGTAAACTTAGTCTAATAAGATCAAAACAGGTAGTGCCTCGGTGCGGATCAATGATCAAGTCAGGTTTACAAAAACACTTTTGGTCCAAAATTTTACTTTGTGAATAAAAACTAGTGTACCAAATATAACTACAAATACCATCATTTATATGAAAGACAATTTAAAGGGGAAAAAAACTGATTTCTTAGGTTTTATTCGTAAAAAATGTATGTCAGTGATTTTTATATTTCACATGTTTGACACAGTAGAGATAAGACCTACCCCAATGCTATTATAGTCCCATTGTTCAGAGTTTAAAGAATAGGCGCTTACCAAAGTTACTCCCTCTTTTGCAAGTTGTTCTAAACCTTCACGGTCAAACACTTGTCCATCCAATGGTGACTCGTCTATCTGTAGAACAAGGAGTTTTATATATAGAATAATAATAATAATAATAATAATAATAATAATAATAATAATAATAGTAGTAGTAATAATAATAATAATAATAATAATAATAATAATAATAATAATAATAATAATAATAATAATAATAATAACGACAACGCATACACATGAGAAACTAATAATTTACCTTCCAATCCCCTGTATGAAGAATAATACCATCAGAACACCGAAGAACCAACCCAGAACAATCAGGAATAGAATGTGTGACTCGAATAGGCTCTATTTCAAATGGTCCAGCAGTGAATTTTTTCTTCATTTTAAAAGTCTTAAGCCTAGATGGCACAAATATCCCCGATTCCTTCAAACGCTTTTTAATAAGCTGCTCAAGACAAAGAATACAGCTATTAATACTAAATAACTTCTATCAGAGGTGACCATAGAGGTAGCCAAATTTACATGTCGGTCAAGTTTGATAGCAAGTGAAAATGGGTCTGAATCAAATTGTTTGTACATGTCAGGTTTGCTAGACCTGGATCAGTTTTGTTTCAAAGCACGGTTTTTTATATAAAATAATTAGGGTGTTTTATACATCAAAATACGCTTCGGGTGTCTTTCTGCATTGTAGACGTGTTCAACCCGTGTTTCCTTTTAATCAATATTTTGGATTGTTCTATGTTTGATCTATTAAGAGATAAATATTAAGCATTATCCAAATTGGCCCATTCACAACAAAATGGGTCGAAACTACCACCTCTAAAATGTATGCATATGTGTAAATACATACATAAAATGGAAATAGGTAAGCTGAGAAAGATTCAAACCTCCATTGTAAAGGATGATGCAAATATTGGAGTACGTAAATCCAAAGCTGGTATAACCTGCTTAAACAATGGTGAAATATTGAGAACTATATATAAGATAAAATTAACGCATAACATAATCTTATTTTAGAATGGTGAAACTTATCCAGGCACCAAGAAATGCTTTTAAGAAGTCAAAAAGAATATTTACCCAAGGCAATGCACCAATGTGATCTTCATGGCCATGTGTTATAACAACCGCTTCAATTTTATGACTCCACTTCTTAATAAATGTAGTATCTGGTATAATTTTCTGAACACCAAGTTCATCAAAGCTGATACAAATTGATGAATATTATCAATGTCAATTCATTCGAAAGAGAAGAAAGTAACATCAATAGCATGTTCTGTATCAGCAAACGGCATTTAATATATAGTAGTTTATGTCATGGTTAATATGTCACATTCCAAAAAAATGATTAAGGATTGATTGAATATAGCAGACTTTGGATAATCCAGAAAACCCTAGAAATCAATTTGATAGACAAAGAAAATTTCAATGTAAATCCTTACGATTGATATACCAGACGTGCAACACAATTACATATAAATAAATGGGATGCTTCAGCTTATTTATCATATATAAACAAATGGGTGAAATGGGTCAAAAACTAACTTTAGCTAAATATGTAACAGAAGTATATTGTTTCCAAAAATGGTCTATTCAATTATCATAGTAATAATATTGCTTTGCAAGCATGATTAATGCATTAGATATTGATAAATGGAATAGAACAAAACCGATTTCCTTTCATTTAACCCATGATACTTCGACATGTACTAAAAATTACATTTATTTTACCCAAATCCACTTTGACTCGTTACTCAAACCTCCCGGTTTGTCAATCTAGTCACTGCCACAAACCTACAAAAACTTACTCTGGGAACATGACACCGGCATCAATCAGTATATAACGATCATAATTCCCAACAAGCATGCAGTTCATTCCAATTTCTCCTAAACCACCAATTGGAAGAACACGAAGTGGCGGGCCATTAGACCCTTCATAAAACATCTCCATTTTCCTCTGCACAGAATCTTCCATGCTCTTTCCAGCACCTTCCAGTCTTCCAGAACGCTTGGGGCCCACTCTAGATCCATGAGCACCTAAATTTGATCAGTAGGGACATAGAGGGTGTCAAAAACTATACTCAAACTATCATTAATAAAATTAGAAAAAATATATACACAATAATTATGCAAATTCTTTGACCTGTGTAGGAAGGAGGTGGCATAAAGCAAGAAACAGGAAGCTTAGAAGTGTTGGGTTGCCATGAGAGCCTGTGATGACAATGTGATATAGCACTGAATGTGGCCATGGCCATTTTTGAGCTTCACTGAGTCAACTCAGTGGTAGCTCCAGGATTCTGAAGCAAACACTAGTCATGAATTAATAATTCAAAACATGTATAAAATTCAAGTTTAGAATTTCCATCAATTTAAGAAAAACTTATGACCGAAAAATGGTCTTAACTAAGATATTATTCGGTACTTAAATGACAATACATAACAATAGTACAACAGCCCAATTTAAGTACTTGGGTGTTTGTGCTAGTTTCATGCATATAGTTTTCTTTCACTAATGAAGCCCCATATTAATCAGACACAATATCTATCTAACATGCATTTGAAATTTTTCTTAACTAAATTACACTATTATTACTAGGAACATGAATTTGACATGCATATTCTTAACTAAGTTGTAAGTTGAAACTTACACATATATGTGAACATGAAACACATCAAAATCAATTATTGTAGACTTAATAATACTTAGTAAAACAATTGAAAGTATAACAGCTCAACACGCATCAGGTATCCAGTAAAACAAGTCAATTTCTATTGTGCATGCCAAATTGCTTAGTTTTAAAATTCAAGTGGGAAAGGGACTTTTACAAGCCTTAAATATTTAGTTGCAAAGTGGAAATTTTGTTAAAGACATTTCATCAAACACCTGGTGTGCATAAAACACAGTGGCATACATATCTTCAACCACATAAACACTTCAGCACATGCAAAACTCATATGTCATCTGCTACTACAACAAACACTTGTTTCAACATCTTTAAGCTTCAAGGTTTTACAACTCAAAATAACAGTAACTGATAAGAACCCTAAAAGATATTTTTCTTCAGAAAGAAAAACTAAACAGTGGGCAAAACATAATGGTGAGCAAACTTTGAAACTAATCGTCAACAATACCTCCAGATATAATAACATGTGAAATTGAGTATCGATTATGCACACAATACAAGAACAAATCACGCATACCTACCTGCAAATTGAAGTTCTACTCAGAGAAGAGAAAATGAACAAAAATTTTAGAAAAAAAGTATCCAGAAAAGTGATGAATTGAAGTATCTTGTAGGAATTGTTGTTGTGAGGTAAGATTGTGGAAGAGATTTTTCCCGCTGGGGTTTATCCATCAGCAGGTAAGGGACTATGGAGTTATAGTCGTGGGCCTGATCCGGACTAGCGGTGCCTATATGGGCCAGCCAGCCAGCCCATTTTTTGGACTAGCGGTTTCTGATTCTGTGACCGGATCGAGTTTTTTCTTTTAATAAAATTTGATTCATACGTAGGCGTTATGGTATAATCGTCTACGGTTAGGCTATCCAAAAAGTTTGAAACTCAAAACTCGTTCGAACTCGTTTGAAAAATATTCAGAAAATGCTCGTTTGATTGTCGCGCGTTTTAAAAACGACCCGAGCGGCTCGATTCGATTTGTAAAACGAACCGAGTATGAACATAGGTTCGCTCGCTCAATGCTTGCTCGTTTTGCTCGAATTGTATAAAATATATATATGTATATATATATATATATATATATATATATATATATATATATATATATATATAGGGAGAGGATCATTTGAGAACTAATTGGGTTTGAGAACTAAAAAGAACTAATCTTAGCCACTAGTTTATATATATGGAAAACCCCCCCATGAATTTGAATGCTCCCCCTTGAAAATTAGTGGCCCAAATTGGTTCTCAAAAGTTCTCAAAAAAAAAAGTTCTCATTTGAACCTAACCCTATATATATATATATATATATATATATATATATATATATATATATATATATATAAGGTTAGGTTCAAATGAGAACCAATTAGTTTTGAGAACTTTTGAGAACCATTTTGGGCCACTAATTTTAAAGGGGGACCACTCAAATTCATAGGGGGTTTTTCCATATATATGCATTTATATTATAATTTTTATTATTTATTATTTATTTTATCAATTTTAATTTTGTTATGTAAGGAATTAGGACTAGGGTTTCCATTATTTCAAAAAGAATTTGCAGCTTCAAGTTATATTAATATTTGACTTTGGATGTAAGTTTAATATGTTAGTTTATTATTTTTATAGCCTTCATTCTATCCAGCCTCCTCCATTGTTATTGTTTTTATTAATATTTGTATAATTCGTTCTTATATAGCATGTCTTCTCACAAAGAATCCAATTGTATCAAGACTTCTCGTGTTGAATTAAGTGATGGAGAGAGTGTTGAGTTAGTTGATAAAGTAACAAATGAGGAGAAAGTAAGTAAAGAAGTTGGTGCAACTAGAAAGGGAAAGCAAAAGAATAGTTCTGAAGCACATCTAAATTTTGTTGACATCGAAGACATGTACAAAGGGAAAATGATTTTTTATTAATAAAAAAGAAAGAAAGAAAGAAACGGTCCATTCATTATAATTATATCACTTCATATTAGTGTTAGTTGTCTAATAAAATACAAACAAGACTAATATGTTAATTATTGAATAAAATGTGTTAAAATTAGAAATATAGGTGAATGTGTTATGTTAGATCACCACTCATTGTCACTTTCCTTTTTGTTAAAATTGAAAATATAGCAATGGAATGTAATTACTAAATTAACCGATTTTGTTTAACTTTGAGCGAGTAGGTGGAGGTGGATGAAATGACTAGATGGAATCGGTTAGTGAAACTAGCCAAAGTGAATTAGCGAAGAAGAATATCAGGCCTATTTTTCAATTTTCATTGTCGCCCCTTGATTAAACCATATGTATGTGCATGCATTCAGCTAATAATCAGAAGTTTCAATTTGTTTTCAATTAAGAAAACATGATATGGTATCAAATCAGTCCAGACGAAAAAGGACCTGCATAAAACCAAGAAAAAGGTTAATTAGAGAAAATAAAATACATTTGTAAAGAAAACTGCAGATCAAATATCCAAATTTTGTTACGTTTAGTTTAAGATTTTGTTAATAACCGAGAATTGAAAAGACCCACCCTAGCTAGTATCGAAACCGCCTTTAACCGAACTCATTGGTGGTAAAAACTAAATAACCCAGGTAGGTAGTTTTCGGTAAGGGACCCATGCACACCTCTGGCCGGTCCAGTCCTTGGGTTTCAACATCCCACATTCTCAGTTTCAGTTCTGGCTGGGCTAGTGCGGTTTGGTCAATCAATCAATCATTCAAATGAAGAGATAAATAAGATAGAGCCGGGGTTTCGGATTTTTTTATGATTATCACAATTTGCATAATTATACACATCTAAAAGAGCCAAGTTTAATTATTAGAAGAATAAACCAGATCGATCTATGTTATCACAATTATAATTTTTTTACCTTGTGATAGCCACTTGAATCATATGGTGGAGGGATCCGCGACTGCTTCCTTATCATCCATGTTAGCAGATTCTTGACGGTCAGGACGGTAGGGTTCCTAATGCTCATACAATTAATGAAAAACGTCTCACATTTATTTAATTTCCTTATTTTATTAATTAGTACTATTGAAAAGGGGGACAAATGAGTTAAAAAGCTAAACTAACCAACATTGCTTCATACAACATAACCATAGCTTTGTAAATATGAGCACGAGCACCAAAGAGCTTAAATCTTTTCATCAAAAGGTTTCCCGGTCCGCCCGGAGCAATC
This sequence comes from Deinandra increscens subsp. villosa, assembly GCA_039602395.1. Taxonomy (NCBI): domain Eukaryota; kingdom Viridiplantae; phylum Streptophyta; class Magnoliopsida; order Asterales; family Asteraceae; genus Deinandra; species Deinandra increscens. The sequence continues at coordinate 115,259,175 of JBCNJP010000007.1, read as the reverse complement.
GCAAGTGAATCCACCTAGATATTATTATTATTATTAACATTGTCACTGCTGTCAGTAACAAACAAGTCAAATCGGTTGAATCAAATAATTCAACACCAATATTGCAAATTTAAGAATATCACATCAAACTTGTAAGATTCTCTAGGTGCAAGTTTTTACCCATTAACTTGTCAAATTTAAAAATCATAGATGAAAGAGCAATCGGTCAAACGGGTCGCAACTCAATCAAGCTCACTCTAACCATTCATCATGTCCTAAGTCGTTTTATTTAATAATTATGGATGCATTAACTATATTAGAAATTAGATTTTACTACTCACACGTTGGTGCAGTGATAACGTGGGTAAAAATATAACTGTATTAATAAAGCAAAACGTAAAAGAAACGAAAATAAAAAATGATTGGTTAGCGACATTACAATTAGAAAACCAAACGCTCCAATTATCAGACCTAAGATCTAAAGGTTAACGTCAGTTAACGTCACATGTCATCAATCCAACAGAGTCACTTGGATCTGAAAAAAAACAATTTACTATTGAATGGATGACACGGGGACCGGTTAAAGTAAGTTACTATTCATAGTAACTTAACTTTGTTTATAGTATAATATAATATAATATAACATAAACCGGAAAAAACAGACAAATTGTTCAAACGAGAATTATGCAATAGGTAGAAAAGGAAACCTCTATCCAAGCTCCGGATTCCGCTTCCATTTTAACTACGTTCATATAATTATCGCCCATCAAAGATTTAGCCTACATATATACCAACAATACACTATGAAAACATAATAACTATTGGCATTATAGTCCAACAAAAAATCAAGTTTTTCGATCACCTGCGTTAAAGGAACATATACTTCATTACGGCACAACGGTATTTGCATTAGCGAAGTTGGGACAAACGGTTCATCATACACCTGCAAAGAACAATATAATAACAACAACCATATCCTAAAAAATTCCACCAACAACAAAAGACTAACATACTAGTTTCAGAGATTGAAATCAGTACACTCACCTCTTTTATTGCTTCTACAATATGCAATTCTGCTGTTTTGACTTGACCAACCGTACCCCACAGTTCCAGATACGCTTGAGAAAATTCCCTGACTATCGGAGAGGATATTATGGCAATTGTAGCCCTAGACTCCTTTTGAATTGTCTTTAACTTTTCATTTTTGTCATCAAGAAAACGGTTAATTACCTGTGAAAATGAAAACGGAAAAAAAAAGAAAACAACACAATAAAAAAGGTTAGCACACCCTAGACCAACTGTGTCTTGCAATGTAAGATGCTTACTTACATCTTTAAGACGAACAATAAACACTTTTCGAGTCAAATTGTCCAATGAAAGCGGACCATATATGTCCATAAATTTTAGATCACCTGTCAAAAAGGCAAAACGAAATTCAACATCTCCCAACCAAAGAATGTTAGAAACTGAGAATCGAACTTTGATTACTCTGAGATACATGTGATCACCTTCAGATTGAACAATGCGATGGTTTACTTGAATTTTCACTACAGACTTTGGACATTTAGTGGCACATATTTTTTATGTCATTTAGTTTTTGTGCCACTAATTTAGCTTTTTAATGTCACTTTTTGTATGCCATATATGCTTGACACACACTTTAGTGGCATTTAGTTTTTTTTGTCATTAATTTTGATTTTTATTGGCACTTTGCTATGCCATTAAAACTTGTCAACTTGATACATTTTTTTAGTGGCGTTTAGTTTTACTTAATCCACTAATCTACATTGTCACTTGCTTTCCTTCATCCAGAGAAGAACATTTGTTTAAATTTTCGTGAACTAGAAAAAAGACCAAAAAATGATTTGGGGATCCATTTCGTATTTCCCAAACTGCTTTCACAGTCGCAGTTATCTTGATTTTAGATTTCAAAACTGCTAAATTACACATTTAATTCTTCCGAAATTAAAAGATTAATTTTCGGCCAAAATAAAAATCAGGTGTAATTTTAATGAAGTAATTCTAAAAGGCAGCTCGACCCGGCAAAAGTAAAATCCGGTACAATTCTATACAGCCATTTGTTTGTAAGTGGAATAATTAATTCATAGATCAATTAAAAAGGAATGTAAGGACTGAAATCAAGTGTTTTTTTTTTTTTTTTTGGTTTGATAGGTTAAAAATCAAGAGGACAGGGACTCTAAATGTTTATTAGTAACCAGACATCACAATTTAAAACTGATTTAGAGTTAGTTTTGAGGGGAAAATTGGTGATGTAATAAGTGTTTGGTGATTAAGAGGAGGTTATAGTAAATTATTGAGACAATTTGATGATTAAGTTTAATGTCAAATGGGTTTTGACTTTTGAGTATGGGTTTCAAAGGATTGAAGGTGTTAAAAGATTATAGTAAATTCACAAAGCTTCTAAAAATCAATTTGGTGAGTATTAAAGGTTAGAATCTATAAACTTCTTACCTTCAAGTTTCAAAATATAGCTACATTTCAAAGGATCCTGATCTGCTTCTTCTAGTTCTGCCGTCCATTTTCGTATCCTTTCTCGTTCCTTTTCCCAATGGATTTCTTTCATTTTCTTGGCCTGAGATAATTGCACATAAGATGGTTTACCATTTAGAAAGAATTGTAACATCCTAAAATTTTAAAAACATAAATACTAACAAATAATAATAATAATAAATATAATAACAAATAAAAAAGTATTATAGCTAAGAGCATTCACAGCCCGTTTCTTATAATTTACGTGGGTGTAGTTCTTAAAATTTAAGGTTTAGTTGTAAGTGGCTGTGAGTGGATGAGAGATAAAAAATAATAATAAATGTATAAATTATAATTATAAGGATATGAATAAGGAATGCGCTGTGAATCAAATGAAGTAAGACCACTGGCAGCGTAATCGCCCATGACATGTTTTTGGTGACATGGCTCCAGCCTGTAGGACATACAGTCAAACACCATTGGAGGTGTTTGCCTTAGGCTGTGTTTGATTTTCAAGAGCTTACCGGCCCACCTCCAGCCTCCTGACCGAGTCTGGAGGTTTTCAAGGACTGGCCGAGTACGGAAGGAAATAGACGCGGGTAACAAGCTCTGATCGAGTAAGGAGATAGGTAAATGACAAATCAAACAACTCATTTGTCTGTCCATGGACCACACATCATAATATAATATTAAAATTTGTGAGGAGGATGAACATTTTTAGTGTTAGGGTAAAAAAATGCGAGAAGAATAGATAAAAAAACTAATGTCACACGTAACCGAGACTGTTTGTGGAAAGACATGATAGTCTAAATAACGATGGAATGGTCAGCATAAAACTAACCGCGACAATCGAACTAAATCCTAATAAGAAAACAAACACCTACAAGCCATTCTTTCGATCACTTGGTAATATTAATATCCTTAACAACCAACTATAAAACTTTTATTGAGATATCTTTTCACGGTAAACTTGTTATGGCAACGGTTTACATCCATCAAAACGACGTAGGTTCATATTCTTGAGGAACGTTATGGTTTGCAATTTAGAGAAGAATGACGAATTGGAGTACCTGAAGATCGGTTCCCCTTCGGTTCTATTTAGGGTTTACAGCCTAACGGAGATACATTCTCTGTTTAATCGATTGCATTGGAATTACTACTACTAATTCGGGCTGTGGAGTGGGCTTATACGGTGGGCTATACTGGGCTAATTGGGTTAAATTTAAATAGAGATTATTAATTATTTGTATTGCCGAATACCAAATTACAATTTTGTGTTTCCCCTTTCATTCTAGTTCAGTTAACTTTGGTTTAGATAAGGAGATGAATAAATCTTAGTCATTAGATTTTGATCTAATAAAAAGAAAGGAGAGACAATTTGGTAATAGCCATCTTTTCTACTTTTAGTTAGTTCCTCTATTTTTTTAAACATTCATAACTCTCATATACAACATTAGTTTTTAAAAGAATTACACCATCCAAATGAGTATAGTGTTGCTATATATAAAATAATAAAAAAAATTACTCATTCGATTTTTGACATAATATGACACAATGATCTGAACATTTTTAATACAATATGATACAATGATCTAAATATTTTAACACAATAATCTGAACATTTTGATAAAATCGAAAGATTAATTTTCTTTAGCTTTATATATAACAACAGTGTACGCGTTTTAAATATAAAAAACACTCGTTTTTATAGTGTATTTTTTTTAGAAAAATAATATCGTATATAAGAGTTATGAAGGTTTGCAAAATTGAGGGAAGGTGATAAAAAGTCAAAAATGTCCTTCCATCTTATGTTTTTTATCTCTAATTCTACACTATAAAACTTTAGGCCATAGATCTTCATATAATTGAATATCTAATGGCTATGATTCTTTCTTATCTTTGTTACCCAAACCAAACTTCTCACAATAACCCCTCTCATTAGTTTTCTTCACTTTTTTTAAAGACGGATCTATTCTACTCCTAAACTACCACCAAATTAAATTACACCACTTACGTTATTGTCTAATTTTGAACCCGGGACATCCAACTAAGAGGACAAAGCCTCTACCAAGTGGGTTGGTCCCACATTAACACTTTCATTATTTCTGATCACTTATCATATCTTTGTAGGTTTCATTCCTCAATTACTTGGGTGGGCTATCACGAACTACTTCTAGTTTCCTATTCTTGCAACTTGCTTCAACATCTTTATCATTCTTGCATATTGCCCGGTAATACAAATTTGAATGGTATCTTCCCATGTTCTCTATGTAACACATGGTTAATTCCGGTAAATCATAGGGAAATTTTTCCGATTAATGAATTTGACTGTTGAGCCTAGTTAGGCCCATTAATAGATTTGCGCCGAGCAAAGGCCCATTTCGTATACCCGGTATCCAGATAAGTTGTTGGAAGTATTCAGATTGATTGTTATGTATTTGGAGACATTTCGAAGCGATAAAAGCTGAATTCAGATTAAACCGACAAAGTTCTTTGTTTAATCGGTAAACGTGTCGGATAATCGGACGTTAAGGTAAATGTGTTCGTTCAAGTGATTATGATAATGAATATATTAACATTATTGTCAGAAAGTTTGTTCAAATGGTTACACGTAAAGGGTGAGTGCGAAAACGACAGTCGGCGCTTAACGCGCGTAAGTCACCAGCAGTGACAAAAGGGTCACTAAGGCCGGACTATGGTGTCTGGAAGTGCCAGACACTTGATCATTGATGTTCTGGTCATTAGAAAGGATAACTGTGGGAATCGATGCGAGAAACAGTGAAATCGGTAAACCGTTTGGTTACACGAGTATAACCGAAATTGATCGTTTAATTGTTTATGATGAATTTAACGACTTTGTGGAGTTATAAACACTTTCCTGAGTGTTTACTAAGAATTACAGTCGTGGAGATATGTTCGGTTCACGAAACGAAGGTAAACGGTCTACGCGTCATATACGCGCTTTATACCGTGATCTTAACCGAACGTTCACAAAGATTATGTATAATCTGACGTTATAAGTATACAAGAATGATAAGGGTTTTATAATATTTCAGTCGCGTTGGAATTATCGCGGGTAATTTGCTAACGTTAAGCATTCAACGTTGTCATATATCGCGGTATATACCTGCAAAATTAATAAAGACCACACAAATTAACCTACCAATGACTTATTTTGTCATTTTATTCATTTTACCTTGACCCACACACATAAATCTTTGAGAGAGACCCGAGAGAGTTTTGGAGGAGAAGCCGACGACCTCCATTCGCCATCTTTGACGAGGACAACGACTCCGACAAATATTATGGCCGCTAGGCAGCGGCGCCACGGCATCTTAGCAACGGTGATGCCGTCTTCCCACCCAAACCACCCATTTCCCCCCTTTGAGTGTGTGCCGAGAAAGAGAGAAGAGAGCCCAATGACTCTTCCCGTTTTCTGGTGACCTAAAATTTTAAAATCGTACACAGAATCCCAACAGGTTAATATCATTCAACTGGATGTCAAAATGAACATCTAAGAAAATGAAATCATACCAAGATCCTCAATATTTGTGGGATTTAGTGGAGAAACTAAAAACACCGTTGGAGATATCAAATTACCGTATAGAGGGGGTAAACTCTATGCAATTTTTTTGTGTTATAGATTCTCTTTCTCATTGCAATATTATATTGGGCAGGCCCTGGATACATGAAATGAAAGCTGTACCTTCAACCTACCACCAGTGTGTAAAGCTTCCGAATCCTTGGGGAGTTGTCAGGATACAAAGCGATCAACAAGAAGCCAAAATTATAGGCTACACCTCATCCATGAAGAGTGCAACTAAGTTAAAGCCAACATATCAATTAAAGAAATCAGCACTAGACGATCTGAAAACCAGGGAACAAGATGTCAAAGAAGTACAACTGAGTCCCGAGGAACCCGAAGTAAAAGTGCTTATAGGTACCGGTATTCATGAAGATATGAAACAAAATCTTGCCACTCTCCTTAAATCAAGGACTTCCACCTTCGCATGGAAGCAAGAAGATATGACAGGTCTTCTTAAAAATATTATTACACATAAACTTGGATTAGATAACTCTTTCATGCCCATACATCAAAAGAGAATGTAATTCACTTTAGAAAGGAATACCATAATCTGAAGAAATTGAGAAGCTGCTTAAGGCCAAAATGATAAAGAAAGTAAAATATCCCAGATGGTTAGCCAACGTGATTGTAATACAAAAGAAAAACAGGAAATGGAGGATATGCGTGGTCGCGTGGATTACACTGTTCTAAATAAAGTATGCCTTAAGGATCCTTTAACATAATATTTTAACGGCCATATAACAAGAGGACTAAAGGTGTTACTATTTAATAAACATATTAATTTAGTGTAGCCGTAATTTTTTATAACAATTGAATATATACGAAACTAATTTGTGTGAACCTTAAATTTACTCAATAAATAATTTACGGGTTCGATTAATCTATCCTCAAAAAGATTAGGTTAACCAGAGTCGGGATCCAGTGGCGCCAAAAACCCACTTCCCCCGAAACCTGATCTCCGAATTCTCCATTTGTAACGATCACCGGATTGCGATTATGTTCATTTTGATGACACATACAGCTTACGTCATTTCGGATCACGGTCAGCTTCAATAATTAATCGCATAAGTATTGTGTAGATTTCAAGCTTTTCTCATCGGGATTTCGATGATTTTATTGTTGAATACCATATTTGTTGAAGGATCTCAATTTCTTTCTAGGGTGTAAATCTGATGATAAATATATGAAATAAGATATGAATGCAGTCCCAATTTAATAGCTAGCGTGGATGCATGGATGTCCATGAATCAGATCGATCATCAGAGAATCTTGCTGAAAATAATAATAATGATGCAACAAATCGCCATGGTAAATCTAAATCATCGTCATGGGGATTATCCACAGCAGTTCATGCAGTCCATGGTGTCGGATTCGTGGCTAAAAAGGTGGTTAATAATAGATATACCGACTCTTTATGGCATTCGAAAAAGACCACTTCGACTCCTTCTGTTCCATCTGATGCCAAGAAGAAACGCGAGAATCATCATTCTAATGAAAACGTAAATCTCCTTCACACCTCCCAATCATCATCCTCGAATGTCGCAGATGAACAGACCTCAGAGAATTCGGAGCCTCAAGATGATGGCTTGCATGCTAGGCTTGGAACAGTTGGCGGTTCTAATGTTTTAAAGACTGATAATTTTATTGAATCCCAACCATCTTCACCAAACAAATCATGTGTTTTAGCCTTAGGAGGTGCTAGAGATAGCCATACTCCCATAAGGTCATCTAGTCCCCCAAAAAGTGCTCCTCTAGACAAAGAGACCGGTCCCAAACCCACAAGAGCTTCAAGATGGTTAAAGAATCCCCTTACTACCACTAGAGGGTTCAGCCCAATTCCCACTAGAGGGGTTAGCCCAACTCGAAGTAGAGAGGTCAGCCCGACTCCAAGTAGAGGGGTTAGCCCTACGCCAACAAGAGATGTCAGTCCCACCTCAGTAAAGCCGTCTAAACCATCTGGTCGAAGACACTTCTTCAATGCAAATATAATTTCTGTTTTCACTAAAATGGTGGACAATAAAAAGGAAAAAGATGTGACAAATCTCAAAGAAGTTGCTCAGCATCTGGAGCTACTTTATAATATACAAGTGCAGTGGCAGTTTGCTAATGCGAGTGCTGAAGCTGCATTGGATCTTCAAAGGGCAACTGCTGAGGTCTGGAGTACAAAATATTTTTGCGAGTCGTATTATTGATCAACCCATCGTTTGATAATATATTTCATGTTGCAGAAATCTTTATTTGGTGTGTGGAGAACTATCTTTGAACTCCGGGATTCTCTAGCTTCAAAGAAAGTTGATATGGAGTTGATGATACTGAAGCTTAAGCTTTATGCTGTTATATATCGACAAGTAATTCATTTTTCATCATTGCTCTATCTCCAACTGAATATATTGTTCTTGGATATGGTCAAGTTTACATATAAATTATACTAGTTACTCTTTCATTTTTGTTAAAATACTTTGTTTCATTATCATGTATACTTATTTTTTCTAAAGAGTAGAAAATAAGACTTTTATATCGTTTAAATTCATGTCCCAGTTTGAAAAAAATTTGAGCTTATGTGATCTAGGGTCAAACTGCAGTTATCTATAAGAGTCTGGCTTGCATTTAGCTTCTCCTGATACTATGTAGATGTCTCAAATTGATGACAATAATGACATTTCAGATCTTTATTATTCCTTCTGATCATCTGGTGCTCGAATTAATGGGTTATTTATGATTACAAAAAAAAAAAAAAACATTATCATTACAATAATCTGGATTTTTATGAAAATGTTTTAGGTAGTTTGTTATATGATATGCATATAGACTTTTGGTGACTTTAACATGCTTAACCTGTTTTTCTTTCAGCTAAGTTTTATAATTTGGTTCAATTTATTCGAAAGATGACCTAAATTGGCCCTTAATAAGTAAACAGACATTTAGAAACTGCCACCTCTATATAGGATTATTTACACTTGATATAAAATTATAAATGAGTTATCTTCTATTTCCTTTTCCTTTTATATTAAATCTTGGTTGATGTATTTCATTCTGGTATCATCCACCTCAGATGGCCTATATTGATGAGTGGGCTTCAATTCAAAAGGAGCACGAATTGGCTTTATTTGCAACAACTAATGATCTACAAGCAAGAAGTCTTTCCGTTCCTATTACCGGAGGGGTAAAGGTATGTCATTTCCTACAAGGTTACCTAGGTCGTTTTCGTGTTTCGAACTAACAATCAACTTATAACTCACAGGCAGATATCAGAGGTTTGAAGTTGATTGTTTTTTCAAGTATCCAAGTACTACAGGCAACTATATCCTGTATACAGTCAACATTATCAAAGGTGAGATTTCTCTTGAGTGATTTAAATGAATTACATAAATATACGTCTACTTTTTCATTGACCAAGTGGGTTGGATATTCAAAATAAGTTTCTCTGGAAACGGGCAATTTTTAATATGGACTGATATGGCCCGAGTCGGTTGGGTGGTTTGGCTGACCAGTTAACTACCACCTTTCTTTTCTGTTTTTTGTATGAAAAATAAATATGTTAATCATATGAGTACAGAAGTATTATTATTAACAATAATCTAAGGCTTTGATAAAAAAAAAACATCAAGCAGATTGGGATGACTTTCAACCCATTTCCCTTTTAGCCAACTTTTGTAATTTGACCCTTTTAAGATTAAACACTACCCAAATCTGCCCGTTTACAAGTAAATGGGTCGAAAGTGACCCCTCTAATATGTCGAGTTTGGTCTCATAATCTGTTTGAGAAAGATGCTATAGGTGAAAACTTTATTTGATGTTTTAGAAGAAACTTGGGGTCTGTTTGAATATTTCTGTTTATAATGGTCCAGTTGACTTGTGTGGTCTTTGGTTGTTACAGTTGGACAAAACACATTTCCTGGCCTCTGAACTTGCCAATTTAGTATTACATGAAAGAGCTCTTCTTGATGAATGTGAACTCTTTTTGGCTTCTGCAGCTCCTTTGCATGTAAGGGCATTCAATACTATGACTTGGAATATGAATATCAGATTATGTCAAGTACACTAAACCTGACCTTAGAAGTTTTGTAAATAACTAATGCATAAAAATTACATTGTCACAACCCTAAATCAACTCAATAAATTAGAAGGTTATATGCATTTAAACCGCACTTTATGTGACTTTTCAACATATTGACCCGTCTAACATGTTTCCTTTTTAGCTATTTTTTGTACTTAACCAAATTGACTAGTTAAAGATAGAACAAAACCAAAATGGTCCATTTGTAAATAAAATGAGCTAAATTCGCTACCTATATACCGTAGAACATGTATTAATTTTCTCGACGTATATAGCATATAATGTTCTCAACCAGAATGCATCATTCGTCATCCAGGTTCACAATCACTAAGAACTTGATTTGTCTAGAAGTTAACTAATTTTGGACTTTTTGTTTTTGTTTATGCAGATAGAAGAATGCAGCCTCTTGAGCTATCTACTACAGTCCAGTCGAACTAGCATGACCGAATAACCATTAACCAGTCACGTTAGAAGGCAAATAACTCCTCGACTTTACTTATGCTAACTTATTAGGCCTAGTCGGCTTTGCCTAAGTGGTTAGAACTCGTTTACCGTAATCTAAGGTTTTCGTGGATATGAATATCAGTCCAAGTCTCCAAGAGAAGGCTTTAGATAACTCATCTTTCGAGCAAAGTATATAGATGCATATCATCAACTTTTTCACATTGTAATTACAACAATTTTGTTTTGTGTTTGTGTATATTTTCCATAAATAGTTTTTTCTTTTCAATATCTAACTAGTATTATATCCGTCCCAGTACGGGACGTAACACAACTCAACAACGGATTTTTGAGTAAATAGAAGAAATTGTCACTTTTTGATAACTTTATAAAAAAAAACTATGTTTCTTTCTTATCTTTTGGTACATGTTTGACTTATTGAAACGATTGGCTTTCTGCGCATTTATTAATAAAATTATAATATAAACTGTATGCAAACATCATGTAAACATCTATAGTTTTCTATAACTATCGCATGTAACATACAATCTAGATATCAACACTATGATTTACGCTTATTGGAATTATAACAAAGCAAATGACATCTTCAAAGTATCCAAAAGCAATATAAAATAATCTTTTAATTAAACAAATAATAAAATACCAAGTACTGACGTATAATTAAATATTCTACGAATAAAGTAATAAAGTAATATAAAGTATGTATTGTTTTAATATTAACATGGATTGTAAGAACGACCCATAAGGCCATAAATTTAATATTTTATGCCTTAAAACAACTATATATAGAATAAAACATCAAGCAAGATTTATTAAACATGGTTCTTAAAATGCAGCTGAAATAAAACATGGATATAATGGAAATCATGGGTTGCATGGGGTAGTGCTTCACGTGGAGATGGTCACAAACTTGAGCAGCAAGTTGGGCTCTAGTCCAACAACTTCGTTGACAGTTTTGTAACCCTCTTGGGTTGGGCCTCTGGGCCAGATGGGTCATGTGTTGGGCACTCTAGGTCGTTCACATCATTCAAACATTCAACAAAGAAGGGAGGTTTATTAAGAGTGTCATTTAGGATGTGAAAACCAACGAGCAATTGTCTCAATGGTATCTAGGGGAGGGTTGAGTATCTGACTGAAATGTCAGGGGTTCAATCCTTACAGAGAGTTTTCTGGCAGTGGTTAGTTTTCTCCTGAACCGGTGTTCTGGTTGAGTGCAGGGCTGTTGTACGAGATTTCCCATAGGGGACGTGCCAATCTCTGTCACCTTGGGAATGTAGATGATCGGGTAGGTGGTATAATGTCCCCGTCAGTGATCTGAAATCGTCGTTAAAAAAAATTAGGATGTGAAAGCTTAGCCTCCGTCAGTTCGTTTCCCAAATTGAAGTCATCGATCGGTGGAGACGACATTCAATTTCATGACTCCTCAAACCCTTTCCCCAGTAACCGATGAAACGGTAGGCAGCCGATGAGAAGAAGAGTGATCGGAGGGAATGCCTTAGTGGCGCCAATTTCACATCCTAAAACTAAGCACCAAAGAAAGACACGTGGCTAGCTGTGGATAGACCAGACCCTTCTTCTTTATTAGGCTATGTGTAGTGGTAACCTCCCCTCCCTTGGGGTTATCTGCAGGGGCGGACCTCTTTAAGGTCCAGGGGTAGCACGGGCTACCCCTTAAACTCGTACGTGAAGTGAAAAAAAAATTAAAATTTTAGGTTTTTTATCATTTTATGTATGTGGGATACCTCTTAAATACCTTTGATTCAACGTATTTAACAAATGTTTATGTGGAGCATTGGTAAGCGTCTTACTATGTTAATGGCTTCAATCTCAATGTACTAACAACTAAGTCAACCATAGAATTTTGTTAAAATCTTTAGAATAATAACTATATATCAAGAAAATTGTTTGTGTTTACTTCATTAAGTAATTTACTGAAAATAAAAAATTTCGGGGACGTTGTCCCAAACTTTTAATTTTTTTTTATGCTACCTCTTACAAAATTTTTTAGTTTCGCCCCTGTTTATCTGTCATGTGACGTATGACATAATAAGGGGGTTATCACAAAACTGGTGTAGTGGGAGAAGGCTATATAATACAAATTAATTTATTTAAAAAAAATAAAAAAATAAAATAAAAGGTGAACAGTAAGACTGTAAGAGAAGGAAGTGAGCCAAGCCCAATAGAAAAGGAGAAAGAGAATAGGGGAGGCATGAAATCTATACCGCTACCGCCAAATGGGGAAAGAGGGGTTATGGGACATAAAAAAGTGTTTTTAACGTCCAAGTGCACGTAGCCTTAGAAGCTTGGCTGGCTGTTGAAAGAAAATACAAACTAAATTTGAAAATCATTTTATTTATTTTACCAAAAATCAGATGATTTGCAGAGCCGTCGCGAAGCGTGATCGGAATTTCTTTCTAAACTTAATCTCCACCGCCGCCACCCAATCCCATCTCCGGCAAACCCACGCCCAAATCATCCTCAACGGCTTGCAATCCGACCTAGCCACAGTCACAAAACTCATTCAAAAACTCTCCGACTTCGCCTCCATTTCCCACGCCACCCTCATCTGCTCCACATTCCCCAACCCAGACCTTTTCCTCTACAACGTCATCATCAGAACCTTCACTCGTAACAATCACCATTCAAATTCTCTCTCAATCTACCGCCAATTGCGCCAAAACACCGCTCTTAAACCCGACACTTTCACTTACTCGTTCGTCATTTCCGCCGCATCAAAACTTGATTCCAACAAAAAATTGGGATCTGTTCTCCACGGGCATGCGATTGTGGGTGGAGCCGCATTGGATGTATTTGTTGGGTCTGCTGTAGTTGACATGTATTTGAATTTTGGTAAAGTTGGGTATGCCTACAAAGTGTTTGATGAAATGCCTGAACCAGATACTGTGTTGTGTAATACCATGATATCCGGGTCGGTTAAAAACGGGTGTCTTCACGAGTCCATATTGGTGTTTAAAGATATGATTTTGAGAGGAATTCGATTCGATGCCACCACTTTCGCTGCTGTTCTTACTGCTATTGCTGAGTTGCAGGAGTTGAAAGCTGGAATGACGATTGAGAGTTTGTCGATTAAACTCGGGTTTCATCGGCATGTTCATGTTCTTACGGGGTTTATATCGTTGTATGCAAAATGTGGGGTTATATCAACAGCTAGAAGTTTGTTTGAGCAGATTAAACTACCGGATGTAATAGCGTATAATGCTATGATTTCCGGGTTCACTTGTAACCAAGAGATGGAACATGCTGTTGATCTTTTTAACCAACTGATGATGTTGCATCATAGAGTCAATTCGAGTACTGTAGTTGGTTTGATTCCGGTGTTTTACCCCTTCGGTCATTTGATTCTAACGGGCACAATCCATAGTTTTAGCGTAAAAACAAGTTTCATTTCCAAAACATCAGTTGGAACTGCGTTGATAACGGTGTACAGTCGACTTAACGAGATTGATTCATCAAGAAAGGTATTTGATGAATCACCCGAGAAAAGCTTAGCAGCATGGAATGCTATGATCTCCGGTTATGCTCAGAACGGAGTAACCGATAAGGCGATTACACTCTTCCAAGAAATGCAAAAGTTGAAGATACCCCCAAATCCGACAACAATCACTAGTATTCTTTCAGCATGTGCTCAACTTGGTGCTCTAAGTTTAGGAAAATGGGTTCATGATTTGGCAAGCAAGGCGAATTTCGAGTCCAATGTGTATGTCTCGACTGCTTTAATCGATATGTATGCAAAATGTGGAAGCATAGAAGAAGCCCGCCAAGTATTTGATACAATCACGCATAAGAATCCGGTGACATGGAACGCCATGATCTCTGGATACGGACTCCACGGGCATGCACACGAAGCCCTAGATGTTTTTAACAAAATGGTAGATTTAGAAGTACCCTTAACCGGAGTTACTTTCGTTTCTGTTTTATACGCTTGTAGCCATGCGGGGCTGATAAAACAAGGAGAGGAGGTTTTTTACAAAATGGTTCAAGATCATGGGTTCAAACCGTTACCTGAACATTACGCGTGCATGGTTGACCTATATGGTCGATCCGGAGAATTACAAAAGGCGTTGACTTTTATCAACAATATGCCTGTTGACCCGGGTCCTGCTACATGGGGTGCACTGCTTAGTGCCTGCAAGACTCACAAGAACACTGATTTAGCGCGATTAGCATCAGATAAGTTATTTGAATTAGACCCTGAAAACGTCGGGTATCATGTCTTACTCTCAAACATACACACTGCTGACAAGAATTATCATGAGGCTGCTTCAGTTAGACAGGTGGTCAAGAATCAAAATCTTGTAAAGACTCCTGGATGCACTTTGATAGAAATCAACAAGATCCCACATGTATTCACTTCGGGCCAACGATCTCACGAACAAACAGAAGCGATTTATGCAGAGTTGGAGAAGTTAATGGGGAAGATGAAGGAAGCTGGATTTCAGACAGATACAGTTACAGCTTTGCATGATGTTGAAGATGAAGAAAAAGAGTTAATGGTTAAGGTTCACAGTGAGAAACTCGCGATTGCTTTTGGGCTGATGATGACGGAAACAGGAAGTGAGATTCGAATCATGAAAAATCTCCGGGTTTGCATCGATTGTCATAATTTTACTAAGTTTGTTTCCAGGATTACTGAAAGAGTTATTGTTGTTAGGGATGCAAATAGGTTTCACCATTTTAAAGATGGTGAATGTTCTTGTGGAGACTATTGGTGAAAGTTTGTTCAATCATTCAATTTTATAAAGAATGACATTTTAGTTAACAATTGGGCACTCAACTTGTACTCTGATCATATAGTCTTGGTCAGAGGAAGGGCTAGTTCAGAGATGTTTGGTTCGCCGTCTGAAGGAGAAAACATCTGACCAAAAAAGCGATTTGTGTATGTCCGATCAACGCATGAAAGCCACTGATTAGGGCTCCAAGTGTGCTTCACCCTCATGCTTCCAGATTAAATCAGGTTTAATCTATCAAGAAGGTCACCTCCTCCGTCATCAACGCCTGGCACGCCAACGACAGATCTGTCCTCATTCCGCCGCGCACCGGACTCATCAGCGGAGACGGTGATAACCACACACTGCTAATATAGGAGAGAGAAACTCGATTCATCGTTCTATGTTCTTCTTTGAGTTCACCCATGGTGAAGCACACTTGGAGCCTTAATCAATGGATTTCATGCGAAGGAATGATCAAACTGCTCCTAATTTAACGATATTTTTTTAACTCTGTTCGTAATAAAGGACCTTTTATGAAAAAAAGTTTAAAACATAAAGAATGTCGGACCTAATCCGAAATCTGGATAAAAACATAAAAGATGTTATGTGTAATTTACTCAAAGCATTAATAACCCAAGACACTTCAATATCATACAATGAACATATACACTTTTAGATTTGGGTTGGGTTGTGTAACACTCGCCAACGCCAACCAATATGTTAAGGAATAGCAAAACGTCCCTTTACAATGTCCAAAGTTGACAACAACCAGAAAGATACACAAATTTGTCATGCTTTAAGCATGTTTAATTAGAAAGGATCAAAGATCAGGATGGGAAGGTTAATGATCAAAGTAAATCGTCGCTTCAATAGAAAGATCAAGGAAAGAGTTTGTTTTGTATTTAGTTTTCTTTTTTCACGGTATTGGTTTATCCACTACATGGATGATGAATCGAATCCTCATCACGTACAAAGCTAGAATCTTATCTAACATCATTCATATATGGTATTTTGTAGTATTTAGGCCAGATTTACCTTCCTAAATTACATTAAAATTATATTGAAGTTAATTTGTTTTTAAAAAAGATGTTTAATTATAGATAGGAGACTATAAAGTTATTCTAATTCGTAAGTTTTCGTTGATTATAACAAATAAAGAAAGACATGGAGTTAAAAATAAAAAAAAATGTCGTTTCTGTGTGTTCTAACTTCTGGGCCAGCATAATTAATTCTAAATCAAGTTCTAATTAAACTTGACTTGAGACAACATCTCAGGATAGCTTGATACTAAAATGGTAGATTTTCAACAAAAAATTTTGAGTTTAAATCTTACAAAAGACGGGTGTGGTGATTCAGCTGTTAAAAAAATTGACCTTGAAACGTCCACTGGCGTTTACTTTAATACCATATTAGCCATCAAATAAGGAATGGAGATTATGATTGTGGTGTACCTTAATACAGAAAGTAAGTAGCATTACAAAATGTTTAAAATTCATGAGATTTTACAGGTTTTTCTTCAAAGAAGGTTGCTCCTTGCAGATTTATTCCACCTTACCAGCTGCCGGTAGTCTCGGCATCACGGGACTGATAAAAGTCATCTGGTCTCACTATGTTCACATCCTCAAATTCATTGTCGTCTGAAAGTAAAAAACAAAAAACCAACTTCTTTCAAATTCAAAGTCTTAACATGATGCATAGAAAGCGCATAACATGAAATGAACAATTGGCATAATGTGGGTTTATGATCAGAGAAATGAAAGCAAGGGTGTCTGCATATGTTAAAAGACCATTTTTGTACATAGAGACTTGCAAAGCTGGCTATTTTCACTAGTTTACTTAAAAATGGGTGGATATGGGCTGCGTATTATCTCAAATGCGTAAAATCTAGATACTTAGCTAAAGAGGGAATGACTCAAACGGGTTGAAAGCCATCCGAAGTCAATTTTTAATGAATGCGTATATTGTTGGAGTAATTTGTTGTAATATAAAGTAATAACAAACTAATCATTTATGGAAAATGAGTAGAAAGTGTTAATGAGTCGGCCGAACCCAATGCGACCCATTTTGTTTGTACTAAAAAGAGAACCATTTCAATCTAAACCCAACTTGACTTGTTACCTGACTCACCGACCCAATCATGTTGCCACCTCGACTATGAAGTGTTGGACAAACAATATATATCCAAGCAACAAAAAAGAATCTGAAAAGGTGAGAAAAATAACCTTTTCGCAAGACAAGTGCCACAACAGCATCATTTTCAACCTATAAAAACATAGAGTGAAAAATTCAAGTAAAAATAAATGAACAAAGACACCTTAAGAGACTATTCCTCTATATAATCCACCCACACTCCCATAGTCCCATCATACTCATAGTCCCTATTAACATTTCAGCTTACAATAAATAAATGTTGAAACTAGAACAGAAAACACTATGAAAGCTTGTTGAACAAAAGCACAATATAAAACCCAAAGTTTTCAATGATCTCAAAGATCACACATATAACACTAATACTTAACCCCTATTTATACTAAATAACTCGTTCTGGAATAAGAAACCTATCTAGACTCAATCTTTTAATTTAAGAGACTCAATAAAAAACAGAACAACTCAATAACTATCTAAAAATCTCAGGCAACTCTCGAATCAAACAGATCTTTCCCGGCCTACTTTATTTGACTTTTCATTCATAAATTCACCTTTAGTCCCTTAACTTCCATAACTTTAATTAAACTACCCTTTCACAAGTGAATGTTAGCATTAACAGCATCAATATAGACTGCTCTAAAGGTAACCTGTACATACGTATGGGGCAAAACATGGAGCAATGATAAGGTTGTTGCCATGTGACTTGGAAGTCACGGGTTCGAGTCATGAAAACAGTCTTTTGCAGAAAGGCAGGGTAAAGATGCTTACTTCAGGACCAAGTGGCCCAACAAGCCACCAGACCCCACACTGCGGGAGCCTCGTGCACCAGGTATACACAGACAAACACATAGGCATGGTGTCGTTAAATATAGGTACGTATGAGAAACACGAGGACACCATGGCTAACATTTAGGACCCCATATACTTTTTACACTTTTTAGGAAAAAACTTCCTTTTAACGGAACCCAAACCGACATGTATGTGTTTATGTATATATACTAACTAAGAGATAACATAAGTATATAATTATCCTTGAAGTAGATTATATATTTTTATTTTACACAGTGAAATATTGTAGAAAAGAGCATGATAAATAAAATTCAAGATTAAGAAAAGACGGTCGAGAACCTTTTGATCTGCCAATGTCTTTGAATCATCTAAAATTTCTCCACTTGACATTAAAATGAGACGCTGATCAACAAGTGGTTGATCAATGAGATCATGCAACTTTTGCTTAATGTCTAGAATCTTGTCAGTAGCATCACATTGGAGGAAATAGGTTGTCTTATTGCGCTTAACACGAATATACATAGCCTGCATCATCATAAAAGGAAAAATGTAACGAATAGTTATAGTAAGGTCAATGAAAACGGTTAACCTTCTACTCCAAAATGCATGCTTGCAACATTCTGACACTTTCATATGTCTTGCATTGCAAAAGATCAAAGTTTTTCCAGAACAATTACACAATTCATTGTCAAACACAGGCACCTAATTGTATCACGCTTTAGTGAAGAAAATATTGAAACTTGTAACCAAATCATGAAGGAATGAACACGACTCAGAGTCTCAGACAATAAAAGACATCAAAACAACAGTATAAAGATCCAAACAAATGATCAATTGGGGCAAAGAATGGTTATGAGAAACAAATTCAAGCTAGGCTTTGGTCTGATATTTCATTTCTACCCTTAATTTTGTTGTTTTTTTTTAACTACAGGATGTTGACCATTAATCCCCATCCCTCTATAACTTGAAGTCAGTTCAATACCTATGACAGAGGCTGAATTCACTTCTATAACACTAGTTGCATAAAGCTTGGCCTATTTCTACTTTAATTTCAGAGCATCTCCCCAGGCATATACAAAGTTTACTTCTTGTTTTATTGTTTAATTAAATTCTGATGGATTATCTTTCTTTTTCCAGAATCAAAAGCATGACGTACCTCAAAGCAAGGCAGAAAACATGATTGTTGGTATCAGATCATTATTAAATAGACCACTCGAAATTAAAACACAAAACTGATATGGATGTATTTACATCCAACACCTAATTAGCTTCTTTTGACATACAAACTGGAATGTAGCTTGTTTTGCATTTTAGCTCATTTTCTAAATCATATAAATAATCCATCAGAATTGCAAAAAAGAACACCAACATATTAAAATGAATTCAGAATCAAAACTAGGTCCGCCAATACTAGATGCATAATCTCTTGATCTTGCGTAAAATATTCAAATCAAGATGATTTTAGAGCAATGCCAGATTCAGTTTCCTCTTGCAAAAGTCCTGATGTTTGATCATTGCATGAAAGCGATCCTTTTCAGCAGGGGACAATCCAATTTGATCATGTACTACAGGCTGATTTCGTGTTCTTATCACTCATCGAAATTACTAAAGGATAATATTTACCGTAGAAATTAAACTCTTAACATACTCGAGGTTCTATATATGGTACCCAGTATCTTTGCTAATAACTCCAATTTGATCGATTGAAATTGCAAGATGAGCAAACCAATATAGCAATTCAAACAAATTGTACTTCAATCAGATTTTAGCCCTAATTTTTACGATGACTGTCGCAACATTCAATTATCTAATCTAATCAGGCTGATTGAAGAACATAGAACGCAACTTAATGATGAGAAGAAAACGAACCATTTGAATGCTTTGAAACTCCGCCGACGATCCTACGGTGGAATGTTCAACCGAAAGCGGTTACTCGCCGGAGTCGATGACGTAATTTAGGGCTTCCACTTTTCCTTTTCTACAAGCAGAATTTAATTCGTGCCCCTCCTACAAACATAAATAATTAATAACTTTTTTTTTAAACGGCATATTTGAATCACGGGAGTTCGACGGGGACATTACACCACCACCCGATCAGTTTCAATTTCCAATTACGAGAAAACTTAGAAAACCCCCTGGTCCAATTTGTAACCCCCATTTTTATTCTTTTGTTACAAGTAGGACTTGAACCTAAAACCTCCTGTTACGAGTTGTACCGTGCAAGTGGGAAAGCGCGGAGACGGTTGAGTGTGGGAAGTACTCCGTAGTCTATTCACTTGACTTGACAGTTTGCAGTTAATAGACTAGGGGGACTTGATGATACTACATAGGTGTCGGATGTGATACACATCTAGCACCATCATAATTAAGTCCCATCCTGGTTAACTGTTGCAGGTGACTCTTCACAAGTACGCAGGCACATTTGTTATGGACATGGGAAAGAACACTTGCGGAATGAAGAATGGATGTGCACAAGTGATCTCATGGGCGCCTGACTACTATAATAGTTGAATGGTTGGCTAGTTTAGGGATGCTGTCATTTTACACCTTAACTATATGTAATCGGATGTGCATTTCTCAATAAAGCTCTCTTTACTTCATAGAACATTTTCTTTAATTCTTAATTCGATCACTTAACATTTCTGTTGGTACTAGAATTCAGGAGACGATAAGCAGCTCGCATCAGCTCGTAGGCACTTCATGGTAAGGATCCTGAATAATATTTACTTACTAACGGTTGCTTCTCTATTGTTTGTTACTCGCAGGTTGACTTGGTCATTCATCACGTGTCCTAAAGACTCGGTCTATCAACAGAATCATGGGTCGGTTGGGATTCAAACGGCTAGTTGGCGAACGTGGACTTAGTTGCTATTTCTTAGGAAAGTTTGTTGCTATGTATTTCGTATTTAAACAGAGCTCTAGGCTTACACACACACACAATCTTTACGATTACAGTTCTCTGCAACACTTAGAATTCGAGCTCATTTACTTTGTAACCAACACTTTCGATTATATAAAAGTTTCAGGCGGCAGGTACTTTGAACCGGCCCCCGAGGTTTTTTGCCAGGCTCCTTGAGGATACTCAAGGATACTTGGATTTTCCCTCGTTACATCCTCGTGTCAATCTCCAAACTTACATTTTCATCTTTATTTACATCAAACACGCTACCTCACATACAAAGTTTGATCAACTAATTGCTTAGGCAGTTTTTGACCAAAACAATTTGGCGCCCACCGTGGGGCAAACGGTGTTTGAATTCAGCTAAAAGCCTTGATCTTCTTCCCATAACCAATTCTTGAAAATGTCGACTCAACCAAAGTTTACTTCGAAATCTGTTTCGTCCACTAAACCGACTGTGAGCACCGGTCTTCCCCCAATGACGAAGAAAGCAACTGATACTGATGCTAAAAGAACGGAATACCCTACTTTTACTGGTTCTCAAGGTACGTCCACTAACTCTGCTATTTCTAATGATGATCTCTATGTTTTGATCAGGCAGATGAAGGCCCGTGCGGATGAACAAAGCAAAACCAACGAGATAATGATGAAGGAGATCATGGAATTGAAGAAATCTAAGAAACCAGTGGAGGAGATTAGCCCGTTGATGCCAAAATCATTCGGGTTCGACTCTCCGGAAATATCGGAGCAGCCAAAACAGAAAATAAACCCCTTCACTGCTCAATAATCAGGTGTTGCAACAACTACTACTGCGAGATTTTCGGGCCCTCAGCAACAGAAGAGTCCCGGAGTGACAGATCTGGGATACTCTGGGTTCTACTCCGAGCAGCCCCTAGAATCTTATTACGGTGGATATGGAAGTCAGCAGCCGCCGAGATGCTCGAGTCAGCAACCATCCGGGTCGCTAAGTCACCGGGTGCCAACGGTATCAATGCAACAACCTGTATCTCAGCCACAGCGGTTTGCTGCAACGAACCCTCATGAGCCTTGGAGTCAGCAATCAGCAATGCCTACTCCTCAAATGCTTCAGGGATCATCATCTCAGCCATTCCAACAATATCGGAGCCGCTTCCGAGCTGCTCAGGATCCTCAAGGGTCCTTGTTTTCTTATCCTACTGTCTCTGCAGGTGCAATCCCAGGTTCATCTCAAGAAATGCATGAAGGAGACTTCATCCCCATGCAAGTGGAGACTACAACTGAGCCAACCGTCGTTAGAGATACTGGATATGGACCTCAAATCCCTCTACAAACTTCCAGGGCTGGTAACAACTTTGATAATTATTATACTAACCCTAACCAAGGAATTGTGCAGGATGCAGGTATTGACCCCGTCATCGCCAGGGAACTTCAGAGGTTGAAAGACATGATCTCAAGTGTTCCTGGTGTTATTCGTCCAATTCCTGAAGTGCCAGCGGGCAGCCACAGAATTTCCAGATTTGCATGGCCCATCTGTGACGTAGAGATACCGAAAAGATTTCAGACCCCCAACATGAAACTCTACGATGGAACCACAGATCCTGAGGAGCACGTGGCACAATACAGGGAGCGAATGGAGATCAACCCCATTCCTGCAAACATCAAAGAAGCTTGCTTATGCAAGGGATTTGGTTCAACACTGACAGGACCAGCCTTGAAATGGCTACTCAGTATCCCTCCTAACACTATTACTTCTTTTCCCCACTTGGTTAACTTGTTTAATAACCAGTTTTCTTGCAGCAGGAGCTTTGAGAAGCTCACTGGTGATTTGTACAGGATAGTTCAGAAGCCCAGTGAATCCCTAAGGGATTATGTGGCCAGATTCGGTCGAGAAGCTCTAGATATCCCTAACCTGGATATGGCTGCAGCTGTGGAAGCTTTCAAAATAGGGATTAGGGGGGATTCCCGCTTTTATGATGATTTGGTTATGACTCCTTGCAGGAACCTTGATGAAGTCAGGACAAGAGCACTAAGATTCATCAGATTGGAAGATGACAAGAAGGTCCAAAAGAGAGGTGATGAATCATTAGGCAGGAAAACAGATTCTCCCGCAAAGCAACAACGAACAAAACCCTATTACAGAAATGATAATTCTAGGGTCAATGCAATTGAAGATGAAGACGACGAAGAAGATTTCCCAAAGGTATCTGATTACTGTTTTTCTGTTGACACAAGTGGTGTGTTGTGTGCCTTGCAGGATCTAGGTGACAGAGCCAGGTGGCCAAGAAAATCGGATAAGCAAGGATCATGGAAAGACAAGTCTAAATGGTGTGCTTACCACGAAGATTTCGGGCACTTAACGGATGACTGCATAGCACTTCGGAAGGAAATCAGTTACCTGCTCAGCAAAGGGCACCTCAAAGAGTTGTTTGGCAGAAAGAGAAGCAAAACTCAAGAAGCTGCCGAGCTGCCCAAAAGAGCTCAATCACCACCAGCAGACGCAAAAGTAATCAACTTCATCTCAGGAGGATCTGACATATGTGGAGCTTCCTTCTCATCAGCAAAAAGACATGCAAAGGAGGCTAAAATGGATCAAGGCAGTCGGCCAAAGAAGAATGCGATTTTGACTGAAGACAAAGTCATTTCTTTTGACGAAACTGATAAGCTGGAAATCCAAGATCCTCATCACGACAGTCTGGTAATTACGTTATGTATTGCTAACCATTATGTTCGCAGGATCCTGATAGACAATGGCAGTTCAGTCAACATTATTCAATTGGACGTGCTTAAAAAGATGAGCATTCCGGAAGAAAACATAATTCCAAGATCCTCGGTATTAGTAGGATTCAGCGGAGAAACCAAGCATACCGTTGGAGAGATCAAGCTTCCTGTTTACGTAGAAGGAGTCAACTCCATGCAGAAATTCTGCGTTATTGATTCCCTGCCTTGTTGCAATGTAATCTTGGGAAGGCCATGGATCCATGACATGAAAGCAGTTCCATCTACCTATCATCAATGTGTGAAGCTTCCCACACCTTGGGGAGTTGTAAGAATATCAAGTGATCAACAAGAAGCTAAAGACTGCTACACTTCTGCAATGAAAAACACCATCAAATCCAAGCCAGCATAGCAATTAAAGAAGCCAGCACGAAGAATTCAGATGACAAAGGAGTTGGAAATCAAAGAAGTTCAACTTAATCCTGAAGATCCTGAAATCAAAGTGCTGGTAGGAACCAATATTCCTGAGGATATTGAGGAGCAGCTCGTGAGCCTCTTGAAGTCCAGAGTCACAACGTTTGCATGGAAACATGAAGACATGACAGGTATATCTAAAGATATTATTACTCATAAACTTGGTATAGATGATTCTTTCAGGCCAATACATCAGAAAAGAAGGAAGTTCGCTCCTGAGAGAAACATCATAATCCAAGAAGAAGTTGACAGGCTGCTCAAGTCAAAAATGATTAGAGAAGTTAAATATCCTCGATGGCTGGCTAATGTGGTGGTAGTCCAGAAGAAGAATGGTAAGTGGAGGGTATGTGTAGACTACACAGACCTAAACAAGGCCTGTCCAAAAGACCCATTCCCTCTACCACATATTGATTCTATGGTGGACGCGACTGCCGGGCATGAGATGTTGACTTTTATGGATGCATCTTCGGGCTTTCAACAAATTCAAATGGAACCATCAGATCAGGAAGACACGGCCTTCATGACTCCCACAGGTATTTATTGTTATATTGCAATGCCTTTTGTTTTACGAAATGCAGGTGCTACATACCAAAGGCTGGTCAACATGATGTTTAAAGACAAACTGGGGGACACCATGGAAGTATACATAGATGATATGGTGGTGAAATCGAAGAAAGCAGAAGATCATCCCAAAGATCTTGAAGCCGCATTTGATATCCTGGACCAGTTCAACATGAAATTGAATCCTTCCAAGTGCCATTTCGGAGTAAGAGCCGGCAAATTCTTGGGCTTCATGGTTACTGAAAGAGGAATAGAAGCCAGCCCTGAGCAGATACAAGCTATTATAAACTTGAAGTCTCCAACAAATGTTAAAGAAGTTCAAAGATTGACTGGAAGAGTAGCAGCACTTAACAGATTCATATCAAGATCTTCCGAAAAGAGCAAAGAATTCTATGACATATTGAAGAAAAACAAAAAGTTCGAATGGGGTGAGAAGCATGAAGCAGCTCTGAGCTCCTTGAAAGAATATTTGTCATCCGCTCCGCTTCTGATGCAACCAGTTAAAGGCGAGCCACTGTCTCTCTATCTAGCAGTTTCAGGCAGCTCAGTAAGTGCTGTGCTTGTGAAGGATCATGAGGGGCAGCAGCATCCAGTATACTATGTAAGCAAAACATTGCTAGATGCTGAAACCAGGTATTCTTATTTAGAAAAATTGATTTTTGCCCTTGTCATGGCTTCTCAAAAGTTAAGACATTATTTTGAAACTCATGTTATTTATGTGAAAACTAACTATCCTATTAAGTGTGTCTTAAGAAAGCCAGAGATGTCTGGAAGAATGGCGAAATGGGCAGTTAAATTAAGTGCCTATGACATCATATATGAACCAAGAACAGCGATCAAGTCACAAGCCTTAGCAGACTTTGTGGCTGATTTCAGCAGCGACATACTGCCAGAAGTTGAACTAGAAGTCAAGCAGCTCGAAGAAGCTTCAGGCAGCTGGGTCTTGTATACAGATGGAGCATCTAATGTTAGAGGTACAGGATTGGGTGCGCTACTGAAATCGCCACAGGGGGACATTATCCCTCTATCTATCCACTGTGAATTCAAGGCTACTAATAATGAAGCCGAATACGAAGCTTTAATTGCAGGATTACAACTCGCTAAAGATATGGGTATCCAACACATTCAAGTTTTTATTGATTCCTTGTTATTAACTAACCAATTTAATGGATCCTATGCAGTGAAAGGCGAAAGGCTAACCAAATATCTAGACCTTGTAAAACAATTAGCATTATCCTTTGAATATTGCAGCATATCACAGGTACCTAGAGAAGAAAACGCAGAAGCTGATGCTTTGGCAAATTTAGCATCATCTTTAAGGATCCCAGAAGGTGTCAAGATTCCCATAACTCACATCCTGACACCGGCAATTGAAGAACAAGAAGTTAATGATGTTACAACAGATAAAGATCAAGAAATGACAGACTCTCAGGATCCTCAAGAATCCTGGACCTATCCTATCAGGAGATTTATTCAAGAAGGAGAAATCCCCAAAAACGAGAACTCTAGACTCTTCCGAACAAAGGTAATTCCATATTCAATAATAAATGGTATCTTATATAAGAAATCTCTTGCAGGACCATATTTGAGATGCCTCGAGCAGCCTGAAGCACTTGAAGTACTCCAGGATATTCATGAAGGCGATTGTGGCAATCACACTGGGGGCAGATCACTATATTCAAAAGTATTAAGAACAGGATACTACTGGCCCACCATGAAGAAGGATGCTATGGCCTTTGTTCAGAAGTGTGATGCATGTCAGCGGCACGGCAACATCCTCCATCAGCCTGCTGAGCCGCTCCATTCAATATCATCTCCATGGCCGTTCATGAAATGGGGAATGGATATAGTTGGTAAGCTGCCTGTAGCACCTGGAGGAAAAGTCTTCATGCTGGCTATGACAGACTACTTTTCTAAGTGGATTGAAGCCGAAGCTTTTGTTCAAGTTAGAGAAAAGGAAGTAATTTCCTTTATCAAAAGGAATATCTTAACAAGATTTGGAATTCCATCAGAAATAGTGTGCGACAATGGATCTCAATTTATTGGAAAAAGGACAACAAGTTTTTATGAGGCATGGGGCATCAAGATGGTAACTTCAACTCCCATACATCCACAAGCTAACGGCCAAGCAGAATCGAGCAATAAGATTATCATCAATAACCTTAAGAAGAAGCTAGGAGACAAGAAAGGAAAATGGGCTGAAGAGCTACCTTTCGTATTATGGGCTGACAGAACGACCTCCAAGAATGCTACTGGTCGAACACCATTTTCCTTAGTGTTTGGATCCGAAGCTGTAATTCCCATTGAGATGGTGATGCCAACCGCGAGAACAAGCTGCCGGGATTTTGAAGCAAACAAGCAAGAGCTCCTTGAAGATCTTGAAACAATTGAAGAAATCAGAGACCTCGCAAAATTTAGGATGGCAGCATACCAGCAAAGGATAGCCAAATCTTATAACAGGAATCTCAGAATCAGAAGATTTCAAGTAGGAGATCTGGTACTCAGGAAAGCTTTTCAAAATACAACCAATCCGGCACATGGGAAACTCGCGCCTAAATGGGAAGGACCCTACCTGGTGGATTCAGAAGCTGGAAAGGAGCATACAGGTTAGCTACTATGGAAGGTGAGCTGCTCCCAAGAGCTTGGAATGCAATTCATTTGAAGTTATATTTTATGTAAGTTCTCTTTGGATCCTTTGAGCATATCAGAGAATCCTTGTCCAAACTTCGAGAACCTCAGGTATGATTTTTACCCTTATTTCATTTTCACATTATTATCTTTGTGGAATGTGTACTGACTTAGGCATCGGAGGGGTGTTAGCAAAACTAACACCCACCCCTCACCGAGCCTTGAAGTGTTTTGTAGGTGCTCCGAGCGTCCTACCATAAGCTAGAGGCTGATCACCTCTTCTAAGTCTAAAGCATTCTGAATGCTGTCAAAAGGTTTAGGAGGTTTTCACCTTCTCGTTCACTAATGGGAATCGCCAGGAGCGCAAGACCCTCGCCAGGAGCGCATGATGGTGGCCTGTGGTTCAAGGTGGTGCGACCAGTCCATCTAAGGGTGGCTGATAATTTCATCACTGTTGGCCATAGAGTGCACTTCAAAATGGATGGCAGACGTGTCATCTCAAAGATTCTAAGGTTTTTGGCATTTTCATGTCAACAAAGGTTTAGACATATTCGTGTCTCTCAAGTTTTGGGCTTGACCCCAGTTGGCTTAGTCCCAAGTATTTTTGAGCTTGTCCTCAGTTTAACAAAGGTTTTTAATGTTTTCACATTAACTAAGGTTTAGGCACTTTCGTGTCTCTCAAGTTTTTGGGCTTGACCCTAGTTGGCTTAGACCCAAGATTAATAGAACATTTCGTATCTCAGGAGTCAAGGGAAGGCTTGGCCTTTGCTTAACTCATTCCTAAGTATTCAAGATTTATAAGGCATTTCACGCCTCAAAGAATTACTCTCAGTTTTATCGAAATTTCACCGAGTCTATCTTAAGGATTCCTAAGGATCCTCATGGATCCTGACTATCTCAACGGTTGGAGTATTTTCGAACAGGTGACATTGGTAATGTATATATTACATATTTTATCACTAACTAAGTATTGGTTAGCATCATGGTTTGTTAATTTTGACAAGTTTTATAAACTTCTAAGTTTTTAAACTAAGTTATGCTACTGAGCACCCTACGGGATTCTCATTCAAATATTTTCAGAATTTACTACATAACAAGCAACACACCATGATGATCAAAATACTACTAAGTCATATTTATGCAGGAAATTAGAGAAGTTGACCCCAGGCTTCGTCTTGGAACCCAAGATCCCTCCACCTAAGGCCAACTATATTGTCTAAAGGAGCTTGGACTTCGCCTTGAAACTCAAGGTCCCTCCATCCAAGCCCCCAAAAAGTTAAACTACCATTGTTTTTGTTTCACCACTACCATTGTTTACAAAAGCTTCACCACAAATATTGTTTACTGAACCTGAACCTGACCATGAACCAAACAAACTAAAAAAGCGGGCTCAGACCGTTGCATCGTCCTCATCGCCCAGCTTATCACCAGCAGCTTCCGCCTGCTTCACCTCCTTGCCCTTGCCTTTGTCCTTCTCACCAACCTCTTTCCCAGCCACCGGAACCTCCAGCTCAGCCTTCTCAGAAACATCTCCATCAGCTTTGCCCATCTTGGCGTTCAGACCCTCGAGGCTCTCTTTCCACTCGTTGATCGGCCAGCTCTCCGGTTTGAACCCATCAGCCTGAGCAGCTGTGGCCATCTCGATCATGCATTCAAGCACGCTGATGGCCGCCGAGGATTTGGCATTCTGACCGGCAATCTTGAGGGCTTCAGCAGCTGCGATGTCTTTCTCTTTGAGCAGCTTCTCATATTGACGATTGTTGTTGGCAGCCACTTTAGACATCCTCTCAAGACGGAGCGAGGCTTCATCAAGTTTGAGCTCAGAAGCCTCGAGCTTCTGCTCAGCTGCCTCCACCTTACCCTCCAGTTCGATCACCTCATGGCTCAGCTTGTCGATACCCTGCATCAGAACAGAACATATCAGAATCGCTAAGGGAAGTATTCTAACTATAATTTTTTCATACTTCACCACTAATGAACAATACTTACAATGCTCATGACAGCCTGCAGAGAGAGCAGCTGGTTAGCCGCTGCAACTGGAGGCAGATCATTAAACATGTCAACATTAATCACAGAGTCTGGAGCCTTGCGTTTTTTGGCAGAGGACGTCTTGGATCGAGTGCTGGGAGGACGGGATTTGGGAGCTTCTGGAGGCGGTTTGCTGGTGGTTTCCTCAATCTTTTCCTTTTTGGCAATCAGGGACTTGAGGTCTTTGAAGGAGAAATTGGAAGCTGAACCTGGAGCTTCATCACAAATGACAAAGAATTAGTCTTCAACTCGAAACCGAAAGCAAAAGTAAGTTTCTGTACATACCTGCAGACATGGTTCTTGAAGGATTGGGAGATTGTTGAGAAACGGATCGGGCACTTGAGGCGTCTTCTGGCAAACAACTTCTTTCTGTTACGGGGATGCTGTAGAGATTCTTGAGCTTCTTGGCAGATTCCTTGGTCGGCTTGATCAGAGCTTCAAACTTGGGAGCTGCGGAAACAAAAAAGAAACAAGTGCATTAGTAAAAGAAATTGGGAAAGATACAAATTTTGAATATCAGGATAACTCTTCCTACCCTTAACGACCCACTGGGTAGGAAGGTTCTTGCACCCGATAAGGCTACTTCTTTTTACAAAAAAGTATTGACGCCTCCAATCGTGATCGTTGTGAGAGACCCTGGGAATCATCGGAGCTTCTCCAGTTCGAATTTTCAAGACGAATCTACTGTTACCGTGAGTGGCCAACCGGTAAATTTTACAAATCTCAGCAACTCCGATGTTCAGATTATGGGACTGGTTCAAATTTTCAAGAGAGAACAGAATTCGCCACACCATTGGCATAACTTGGGAGTAAGCAAGACCGGTGACGGAAAAGAACTCGTTCACCAGGGTCGGAAACGGAAATGTCATGCCAAGAAGAAAAGGGTAGTTCAGGAAACAAACCCAGTCGTCGGAGATATGGTCGGCTTTCAAAGAAGGGTCAAATGGACGAATTTCAACTCCAGCGGGGAAACAGGAGGATCGTTTCAACATTGCGATCTTGCGATCGTCAAAATTACAAGTTTCCTCCACCGTCGCCGGGAGGAGACCTTGGTCAGTAAACTCGTCGGCCACTTGGTCGGAGACCGTGGCCGATGACTGCGCTGGATTTTTCCCCATGCTCAGAGAAAACAAGAAGGGGGGAACAAGAAACTAACCTGGAGGAGACGCAAGGAGCTCTAGGGTTTCGCCGAGAAGAAGATGTGGTGAAGAATGAAAATGGTGAGAAGATTATAAAGGGATAATCTAACGGGAACTTCGCCTGGGAAGTTGAGACTAATTACTCCCCGTCAAATCATAGTTACTTAGCGATAAGCCACGAATTCAAATTTTCGACAGCTGTCTCGCATGCGCCAACTGCCAAAAATTTGGGGGCAATTGTTGGTACTAGAATTCAGGAGACGATAAGCAGCTCGCATCAGCTCGTAGGCACTTCATGGTAAGGATCCTGAATAATATTTACTTACTAACGGTTGCTTCTCTATTGTTTGTTACTCGCAGGTTGACTTGGTCATTCATCACGTGTCCTAAAGACTCGGTCTATCAACAGAATCATGGGTCGGTTGGGATTCAAACGGCTAGTTGGCGAACGTGGACTTAGTTGCTATTTCTTAGGAAAGTTTGTTGCTATGTATTTCGTATTTAAACAGAGCTCTAGGCTTACACACACACACACAATCTTTACGATTACAGTTCTCTGCAACACTTAGAATTCGAGCTCATTTACTTTGTAACCAACACTTTCGATTATATAAAAGTTTCAGGCGGCAGGTACTTTGAACCGGCCCCCGAGGTTTTTTGCCAGGCTCCTTGAGGATACTCAAGGATACTTGGATTTTCCCTCGTTACATCCTCGTGTCAATCTCCAAACTTACATTTTCATCTTTATTTACATCAAACACGCTACCTCACATACAAAGTTTGATCAACTAATTGCTTAGGCAGTTTTTGACCAAAACAATTTCATTCTTACACGTTAATTAGGCAAGCGAGACTTTTTGTTTCAACACTATGTAAAAAATGCCTCGATTTCGAAGCTCGAATCCGTGTGCAACAAGCTCGATGGCAAACTACAAATCGGTGGTGTAAGGCAATGAGCCAGTGAGGGTCAAGATTTGGAGGACGACATTATCCAAAGAGGCAAAGAGAGTGAACATTGGAGTTTAGAACTTTAGATTTAGGGTTTCTTAAGTTAAAGTATGTAAAACTAAATAATATATATAATTTGATATTTTAAAAAATATATATTTCGGATATTTTTCGGATATCCAAATATCCGAAAATGTTCAAAATCAATATCCGAATCCGAATCCGAAAATTCGGATATCCGAATCCGAAAATTCGGATATCCGAATTTCGGATATCCGAAATTTCGGATATTTTGACTTCGGATATTTCGAATATTTCAAATTCGGATTCGGGTATTTTTGAACACCCATAGGTAGTGGATCCTGCAAAAATTGAAGCAGTGATGAGGTGGGAAGCACCAAGGACCCTCACCAAGATCATGAGATTCCTCAGTTTATCAGTCTAATACAAAAGATTTATCCGGGATTTTTCCAATATTGCTACACCTCTCACTACATTGACTCATAAAAGTGTTTTGTTCGGGTAACAAACAAGAAACGACGTTCGAGTTGTTGAAAAAGTAGCTACGTTCAGCTCTAGTTATATCCAACATGTTCATAATTTTAATTTGAGTATATTTAACCTACTAGGTTTGTAACCCGTGTGTCACACGGGGACGCACAAGTACAAACACAATATAAGCCGGTTAATGTGCTGTCTTTTCAGTGGACATGTTTGCGATATAATTTGACGTGGACAAACCATCATGTTTTATATACCTCTCAAAACTTTTTTTTATACAACATTTGATATTTTGATGATGAAATTAACATCCTTGTGTAAAATTAAAAGTAATAGGTGGTTGAAGTAGAAAGTCTCTCAGCTCACAATAAATATTACTATTCTTTACACACTGCACGTGTATGCATAGTTGCGACTTATGAGGGGAAAAAAAATATTACACGGTGCAAGTGTGAAGTGTATATGTCTAAATTCAAGTAGATTACCGCTTGTATTTAGTCAGGAATGTTTCCTAACTTAACTCTACACATTTACCTTTGGATACATGTAGGGCATGTCAAAAACCAAATAGCATTTTTATATTTTCTTTTCTCAATCTATGAAATTTTAATGGGTTTAAACAATTACAATAATAACCCAACTCTTTTGTAAAAACTACAAGAAATTTCAGACATCTTGAGTACACTCTAAAGCAATTATAGGTCACAAGCTATTTATTAAAAAAAGAACATAATTACCTTTCTTTTAATAAAAGGCAGCCAATATGCAATTGGCCATATATTTTTCTATTAAACGCCTAATAGATAATATTAAAAGCTAGCGAGACGCTAGAAAGAAGGTACAAAGCAGTCAAAGTAATGAAAACAAACATTTATCTAAAACCAACAAACCAATTAGAAAAACGCAAAGAGAACCATTTCACCTCTCGTATATCTTTTCCTTTGCATAATAACACGCATTTCCCTGTATTGTAATATGACATTTAGAAGCATTTTCAGCCCCAACCTTTTCCTTTAAATTCATCCACCATATAATATGTTTTATTAGAATCTGCTCTCTTACAGAAATTTGAACTAAAAATTACACTTTGCGGCACTAATTTTGCTCAAAAGTGCGTTGTTTTTGTTAAAGAATTGTATTTTCCAGCACTGTTTTTTTTCTTTCAAAACTGCAATGTTTTGTTAAAATCTATATTTTCCAACAATGTTTTTTTTTTATCAAAACTCCATATTCTAGCACCGTTTTAAAATTATAATTGCAGAGTTTTATAAAAACAGTTTCTTGCACTTTTTTAACAGTGACCAAAATATATAGACCACTTGATGCAAAGTTAAACACTTAACATATTCATAACGGGTCAAAAGTAGAAAATTAGATTAAATAGAACATGTCAAATAGTTAGCTGAATATACCACTAATGTATTCAATTGTTAGAATGTCCTAAATCATCTTATGGGGAGGCCTCCGTTGATTGTGTACGAACAAAATACGAGTCCAAAGGCAAGGTAAGAATAAGAAAGGGTTTAGCTAATGGAGATATTAACTCTTCCGGGAACCAGTAACGCGTAAACCATGTCAAACCAAGACCGATCAAAATGGATTACCTTGGATTGAATACAATTTACAAAACAATGAACTCTAGGCCATAGTAGGAGGTTCTAAATCTTCAATATAAGATCACTATAGTAAGTCTGGTTTCACTACTTATACATATATATCTTTTTGTGACCAAATATTCCATCTATATGTGGTTCATTTCATTTTAAGAACTATATAAATGTGAATATATATCCAGATCTTTAAAAGTTTGATATGATATTTATATGATACAATTACTATTCTAGTCAAAAGATTGGACAATTCTGTTCAAGATGAGACAAGTCAACCAGTGTAACGTGAGTTTAGAAAGCATAATTGATGACTGAAATACACTTAACTTTCTAGTTTAATTTAATATAGTTAATAAGTACCAAGCAGTGATTAATGATGCTTAACTCGTAGGTTTTAATTAAGAAGGCTTAACCAAAGATATTGTTGAAGGATGCTTATAAATCCTAAGTGACTGCTTAAGTAGTCCTATATACAGGATCTTTAAAAAGAACTCTATCACATACTCCGCTTAATCACCAAATCTTTGATGAAGTTGGTTTAAAAAAAAAAAGAAAGACCCATACTCTTAACTACTTGTCCATACATACAATGATTCTATTCTACATTTCGATCTTCTAAATCATTACATTTGCACTTGCTATTCTCACCTTTATTGAGGCATGATCTAGTATATTCCCAATATATATCTCAAGTTCGCAGCCTAAAGATTGACATGAAAGTATCACCTAGTATTCACCAAAACAATATCTAAGGTGAAAAACGTAGTCTGTGTCTCAGTGGTACATGAGTACATCAAGTTTGTACTTCTTTCAAAACCTCATCGTAGGTGATCCTTTGGTGATATAAAAATCATACTATCATGACAATTGACATGGCATATTTTCAGCCCCATTAATCCTCATCTTTTACACAATCACAAAGGACTGCGAACAATTCCATATGCGCGGCACACATAAACTTTCCTTGAGATGGTCAGAGAATGAATGAGCCTACAACTATCATATGAACAAAATATCTAATGAAATAAAACACCAACTTCCACAAACCATAATGTGAAAGCATAATTTTGGACCTAAAAAATCTGGTACTCTAATTCATTGAAAACGATGAACCTTATTAACCTAGAAAGCATATGAAAGTGCTATGTTGCTAATAGATAAAAACTGAGCGAATAGAGAGTTTTATTGGATTTATGTTTCAATAGTGGCAGCTAATCAAAGGAACAACAAAACAAAATTAAGCAAAACGCCTACCAATTGAATATCATATGATTCTATCTTCGTCATCCTCATAAAGAAGTATATGAGTTAAACAGAGAACTTACTTGAATCGAAGAGCAATTGGCAGTCTCCGTTTTACGGGTTAGAAATGGTATTAAAGATTATACCTTACTAAAGATGCAGAATCTTGTATCACTCGAAGTGGAGCTTGTATCACTCGAAGTGGAGCTGTGGTGCCTATTAGGCGGTGCAATTGTGCTATTATTCCGATCACGAACCCTACGATATTTATAAACACGAAGAGACTAATCAAAAATCAGATAAAGAACTTTACCAACCCAAATTAATTGTTGCAATTGAAGAGTATTGAAGATGATTGAAATCCCCACTTGAATCCCCTCCGCTGGACGAAATTCCCAATTAAATGGGGTGCTTCAACAGTCTGGGAGCCGAAACTGATGATTCAATGCAAATTAGGGTTACGTAGAAGGGGGCGGGAGAGTGTCTACATAGAGGAGAGATTAGCGCCAAAACACAAGGAAGGATGCATCGAGAGGCTGCCACGTGGTAAGTAATATCTTTACTTATTAAAGTATAGTAGATAGTAGATAGTCTATAGACTTTCAACTTATTTATATAATTTATTTTAGGAAAATTGGAACTGAATAATACGAATTCACACTTCTTGGCCAATAATAATACAAGTTATGCATTTGGCCTACAATAATACCAATTAACCATTTCGTTCTCTAGAATGATACACCGTTAGTTTTTCACTAACGGTGTTAGTCATAAGGTGTTTTTGTCATTTCTAAAGTTGAAGGGGATCTTTTTTGAAATACCTATAACTATGAATGCTCCCGAGAGGATGGCGCCGGCGACCATGTTTTCCGGCCAGTCACGGCGGCGGCGACAAACGGCCCATGGTGGCGATAAGGGGGTTCCGACCCCCGTCTTCTTCCCCTTTACCTTCCGACGACCCTCTCGCCTTTCCCTCCTGTCTCAGCACACAGCAGCAGCAAAAACGGCGGCAACAGCCGCAGGCAGCGGCGAAGTGAGCAGCCCGGCGGAGACGCCGCTGCTCCTGTTTGTTCCGGCGACCCCAGCATCGGCAGCCGCGACTAGCCGCTCTCCGATGAACCGCATCAGCATCGGCAGCCGCGACTAGCGGCTAGGGTTTTGCCACCCGCCCCCGATTCAGCCTCCACCAACCGCCGCCGCCGGAAACCGGAATATCAACCGCCCACGCCGCCGGCCTGACCTAACCCTACCTTTACCCCAACGCCGCCGCCGGAAACCGGAATATCAACCGCCCACGCCGCCGGATGAACAGAATCGGCAGCGGCAACCACGAAGACGACGTACGGCGCCAGATCTGTTACTAGAATGATTCACTTTTTCTTTTTTTTTTGTCTTTTATATTTATAGGTATTTTAAAAAGAGCCCCTCCAACTTTAGAAATGACAAAAACAACCTTGTGACTAACACCGTTAGTGAAAAACTAACGGTGTATCATTCTAGAGAACGAAATGGTTAATTGGTATTATTGTAGGCCAAATGCATAACTTGTATTATTATTGGCCAAGAAGTGTGAATTCGTATTATTCAGTTCCAATTTTCCTTTATTTTATATGATTATATCTATTAGTGTATATATCTTTTATGTAACTTCGTAGTTAGTCAAGGGTGCGTTGTGTAATTACTTTGTATATATATAGGGTTGTATTTTAGTGAATAATACAAGAATCATTCACAATCAAACATGGTATCACAGCCATAAAGAAAAATCCCTAATTTTCTTTCCTTTCATCGATCCTACGGGACTCCTTTTTTTTCCGGCCGGCCCTAACCCTCCGCCACCACGTCGACCGGCGACGGTTCTCCTGTCACCCCTGACATCTCCGATCAGCGCCCCCCCCTCGCTACCGCTACTACTGCTCTCATGGCTGACGCGCTCAAAGAACTCACTGACACGCTCAATCGTGTTTATGCGGTAACAAATATACAACAAAAGGTACGTCCACTCGATGGTAAAACTATCACCTATACGCAGTGGGTGAAACTTTTTAAGGTTCATGTCAAAGCCTATCAAGTATCTAACCACATAGATGGTACGGATCCACCCGCAACCACCGACCCAACCTATAAGGTTTGGTCTGAAATTGATTCCGTGGTTCTCCAATGGATCTACGGATCCATCGATACTGAGTCATTGGTCCGTGTTTTAGATACTAATGCTACTGCTCGAGCCACTTGGTTAAAACTGCAGGAAATACACCAGAATAATAAGGCCTCTCGTGCCGCCGCGTTGGAACAGGAGTTTTCTACAATCACTTTGGCGGCCTGTTCTTCAATGGATGCGTACTTTCAACGCATTCACGATTTGGCGGTTCAATTAAATGATCTCGGGCGAACCGTCGAGGAAAATCGTAAGGTGTTGCAACTTGTCCGCGGGCTCCCTTCAGAATATGACACCGTTGCTAGTTTTATTAATCAGTCTAGCCCCACGTGGGATGAGGCTAGAAATATGGTGCAACTTGAAGTCCAGCGCCTCGCTGCTCGACAAAACCAATCCACCACTGCCCTTTTCTCCTCCCAAAACCAACCCATGAACCCGCCACCTCAACCCCAAACTTACCAACCTCCAACCCAAAATTACCCTCCATATTACCCATCTCCACCCCAAAATTACCCTCCATATCCTAACAACTATAATCGTATGCCTAATAGAGGGGGTAGGGGCGGTCGAAGAAACAACAGGGGAGGGGGACGTGGAGGTAACAGAAACCGTAATAGTAATTATGGCTACCCCCCCAATTTTTCCAATCCACCATCACAGCAGCCTTGGGCTGCCCAACCCCCACCCACGCCATATCCATCAATGCCATATTACCCACCTGGCAATCACCAGCCCAACCACTATTCCAACCAGCCCAACCCTCCTTACACCAACCGTCCTCCCCCTATGGCCCAACAAAATGCACCACAGGCCCAACTAGCAACCAACTTTGATGCCCTTAATCCAACTGATTTGGGCCAGGCATATCAGGCCCAACAGCCTTATCAGCCTCAAGAGTTTTATCAGCCCAATGATATGTGGGTCATGGATTCTGGAGCTTCGCAACACCTCACGAATAACCCAGGTATTTTTCAAAACCCCGTATCTTATTCTAATATACCTTTTATTTTTGTTGGAAATGGCAATACGTTGCCCGTTCATGGATCAGGTAGTGCTATCCACCAAATCCCACCCAACTCCTATCAATTAAAAAATGTTCTTTTTACCCCACATATTATAAAAAATTTGATGTCGGTTCGCCAATTTACCAAAGATAACCATGTTAGTGTCGAATTTGACCCGTTCGGTTTTTCTTTGAAGGAACTTCAAACTGGCAGGCTCCTTTCCCGCCACAACAGTAGCGGCGATCTCTATCCTTTCACGTCCCCGACGCCGACCGTTCTAGCTTGCATGGCTCCTGCTACTTCACATTTATGGCATAATAGGCTTGGCCATCCTGGAGCTCAAGTCCTAGATTTTTTGCTTTCTCGTCATTTCATTAAATGTAATAAAGACAAGCATTTTGATGTCTGCCATTCTTGTCAAATTTATAATAGCAAACGATTATCTTTTAATGATTCAGTATCTGTTACTTTTCAATCGTTTGATATTGTTCATTGTGACCTGTGGACCTCACCTATTCCTAGCAAAACAGGCTATAAATATTACATGGTGTTAATCGACAACTTTTCGAACTTTGTTTGGGTCTATCCCTTGAAATTCAAATCTGAGACTTTCCCTACTTTTGTTAAATTTCACAAACTCGTGCAAACTCAATTTAATAAAACTATTAAACAATTCCAATGTGATCTAGGGGGCGAGTTTGACAATAGGGAGTTTCATAATTTTGCAACTAATAACGGCCTTATCTTTCGTTTTTCATGTCCTCAAACTTCTCCTCAAAACGGTAAGGCCGAGCGTATGATTCGTCGTCTTAACGACATCATTCGCGCCATGCTCATGCAAGCTAGACTTCCACCACCTTTCTGGGTGGAAGCTCTCCACACCGCGGCGTATCTTCACAACGTCCTTCCCTCCCGACGCTTAAACTTCAATACACCCGCCTTTTTTGTCTACCTCCGTCATCCCACCTATGACCATCTCCGCACCTTCGGGTGTGCATGCTACCCTAATCTCTCCGCAACCCAACCCCACAAATTATCCCCTAGGTCCAAACGTTGCATTTTCTTGGGATACCCAAACAACTTTAGAGGCTACCGGTGTTACGATCCCGAAACCGGTAGGGTCCACATATCTAGACACGTCATCTTCGATGAATCTGTGTTTCCGTTTGGCGAACCGTCCTCGTCGTCCACCACTTCGGATGACACTGACCCTCCGACCTCTTTTCAACCCGTTCCCCCCACGCCTACATCCTCTGCCTCTCAATCGATGCCGGCCCAACCCACATCCATCGGCCCATCCTCTCCCCCTACCTCACCCATCAGTCCTCTTTCGGCCCACAGCCCACATTCGGCTCACCCCCCTCCTGACCCATCACCGTCGGCCCAATCCACTCCCGAACCCTCACCGGCCCGTTCCACCCACACCGATTCCCCCTCTTCGACCGCTACCTCCCCCGCCGATGCCCGTCCGCCACCAGCTTCTACTCACCCCATGACCACTCGCGCACGAGTTGGGGTGTTTAAGCCTGTTTCTCGGCTCAATCTCCATGCTGAGACTCCCCTCCCCATTTCACCCGTTCCTACCTCGTACACCAAAGCACTAACTGATCCAAACTGGCGTCGTGCCATGGCCGACGAATTTAAGGCATTGCAGGATAATCATACGTGGGAATTGGTACCTCGGCCACCGGGACATCCGATTATTAGATGCATATGGTTGTTCCGGCATAAGTTTAAATCTGATGGATCTTTGGAACGCTATAAAGCACGGCTGGTTGTGAATGGGAAATCGCAGACTGTGGGCATTGATTGTATAGAGACCTTTAGTCCGGTTGTTAAACCGGCTACCATTCGCACTGTTTTATCTATTGCCGTCTCGCGTCAGTGGCCTATCCATCAGTTAGACGTTAAAAACGCGTTTCTGCATGGTGACTTAGCTGAAACGGTTTACATGCAGCAGCCCCCCGGGTTCTATGATCAGACTCATCCAGATTTTGTTTGTCGACTTACGCGGTCGCTTTATGGTCTGAAGCAGGCCCCTCGTGCCTGGTACACCCGTTTTTCCACCTTCCTTCTTGCGAAGGGTTTTCGGAGTAGTGTTTCTGATTCGTCACTGTTTGTGTATCGCCACGGCATACACACGGCGTATTTACTTTTATATGTTGATGACATTGTGATTACAGCTTCAGATTCTGGGTTTTTGCAGTCTCTCATTGCAGTTTTATCAGCTGAGTTCGCTATGACAGATTTAGGGCCTCTCCATCATTTTTTGGGTATTACAGTGACCCGAGACGCTTCCGGGCTCTTTTTGCATCAGTCCCAGTATGCTCGGGACATTCTTCAGCGTGCTTCCATGAGTTCGTGTAAACCGTCTGCCACACCGGTTGACACAAACTCTAAACTGAGTGCTACAGATGGTCCGTTATTTGCAAATGACACGCTGTATAGGAGCTTAGCAGGGGCCTTACAGTACCTTACATTTACTCGCCCAGATATTTCGTATGCTGTTCAGCAGGTATGTTTATTTATGCATGCCCCACGGGAGCCGCATTTTCAGTTTATGAAGCGCATTCTGCGCTATCTACAGGGCACATTAGACTATGGCATTCGTATTACTCCATCCTCCGTCAGCTCTCTTACCGCCTACTCTGATGCTGACTGGGGAGGGTGTCCTGACTCCCGTCGTTCGACATCTGGCTATTGTGTATTTATGGGAGATAATTTGCTATCTTGGTCCTCTAAACGTCAGACTACCGTTTCCAGATCCAGTGCTGAGGCTGAATATCGGGGGGTCGCCAACGCCGTGGCAGAGGTTAGTTGGATACGGAATTTATTATTAGAGCTTCATCTTCCTCTTCGTACTGCCACTGTTGTGTATTGTGATAATGTCTCGGCAATCTATTTATCTGGCAACCCTGTGCAACATCAACGCACCAAGCATGTTGAAATCGACATACACTTTGTTCGCGAGAAGGTTCGAGTTGGTGAGATACGGGTCCTTCATGTTCCCTCGGAATTTCAGTATGCTGACATTTTTACCAAGGGACTTCCTCGGCCTCTATTTTTTAGTTTTCGTGACAGTTTACGCGTTCGTCTTCCTCCCGCTCCAACTGAGGGGGCGTATTAGTGTATATATCTTTTATGTAACTTCGTAGTTAGTCAAGGGTGCGTTGTGTAATTACTTTGTATATATATATAGGGTTGTATTTTAGTAAATAATACAAGAATCATTCACAATCAAACAATATCTATAACCGTCTTTTAGCTCACTTGAAAGTTCATTGTTAACCCGCTTTCTACAAATAATTTGATAACTTTGAAATTTATCCACTTCCACTGAATTTAGTGATTCAAAATATATTATCATAAACATGGAGTTTAGTGTGTAAACATATTTCAAAGACATAAAATCATTAGTATCAATGAAAACAACTAATAATTTATAATATCCGTAAGTAATCTTATTAGCTAGCACCAATATTATTAATAGATATTTCACTTCAACAATCTTTTAACTTTTAATAATGCCATGACTCACAAGTCTCCCTTCCTTCATCATGTTACATTTGAAAACACAATTGCAAATGTAGTCGCCAATGCAATTTCCACGTGCACCACTCCCATGCCCATCTTTGCATATAGCCTGGCACATATCTGTTTTGCATCCACCTACGACATACTCATCTGAACAATCCTCTTGGGCCATTAACAATTCCATACCTGTAAATTAGTTTAATTAACCAAATATTAGTGAACTTAAAGTTTAAGTTTTCTCTAATTGTGGTTAATTTAGTAGTCATATATATAAACATATCATGCAAGTTTGGAAATTTAGTTTTAGCAAATCACACAAAACCAAAAAAAAGCTTTTTAGGGAAAAAAAAGGACAAGCTAGCTAGTCAATTGCTAGACTACCAACACATGATAAACTCGTAAATATTATCAAAACAACACACGTTCACTCACTTACACACACCAAAACCTGAGATCTAATCATATCTCACAAAAATCTTGGGCCATAGAAAATATTTAGTTTTTTTACACAAGAATTTTTATTTAATATACATTGACGAGCTTCATTTTAATACATGGTTTGGGTTAAATTTGAGATAAAACGCATTAACTATGAGATGGAGTAGACAAATAATTACCTATAACCAGGAACACTAGAAGTGTGATGAATATGAAAGGCCTTGTCATGCTGGTCTTCATTCCATGCATTGTTGAGGATTCTTGGTGATTACACTAGTATATATAGGAAATGAAATTAAGGATAGTTCACTCTTGATTATAAATGCATTTATTGCTGAAATTAATATACAATATTACAATTTAAGGGAAAAAATTAACCTTAAGATTGATTTAAAAAATGGTTCTAATTAAATTTACCACAAACATTGATTAAGAACATAAATACCAATATATTTTCTCATTACACATTTAGATTCTCTCAACCTTTTTTTTTTGAATGCCAACTAAACGAGACCTGAACTTGAACCAAGAAGCCCAATGGTAAAAGGCCGCCTACGGCGTCCTAGCCCATCAGTCAACCAGTTTCAGAAAAAAACACATCCTCAAGTGGCCGAGTGGGAAACTTGTTAGCTTAAAGACTCGAACTCGTAATCTTAAAGTTACGAGTTATCCCATCATCGCCTATACCACAAGGACAAGTCCTAGTGGTTAAAGATTCTCTCAACCTAATATCTTATGATATATTAAAATTAATCCCTATTTATTTAAAGCAATATATTTTATTTAACGGACATTTTTTCTTACTCTTCAACACTACCGATCAACTTGCATGCGGCATTTACAATCATTTTCTTAAAGACGTTTGAAACTACCCTTAATACCCAGATACTGGATGACACTTTAGGCTTCACTCATTCGAAAACATCATCAAAGAGGAAAACCAACCATTTGAAAAAAAAAAAAACCTTTGAGTTAAACCGGCCACATGATTTTCATGAAGACAACATAATATCACTATAGTAAAAACATAAAAGAATGGCATGTATGTGATTCCAGGAGCGGATCTAGGTAGTGTAAATATATACATATACATATACATATACATATACATATACATATACATATACATATACATATACATATACATATACATATACATATACATATACATATACATATACATATACATATACATATACATATACATATACATATACATATAATACTAGAAGTGAATCCATATATATAATGCGAGTGAATCCTATTAACAAAAAAAAAACCTTTCAGCCGAACTGGTTCACAACGTGTCCTACCATTCAGGTTGCTAGTTCGGTCCCCGATTCTGTTAGTTTTTTAGGTTTTTTTTCAATTTTTTTAAACAGGT
The DNA here is from genome assembly GCA_039602395.1 of Deinandra increscens subsp. villosa. Classification (NCBI taxonomy): domain Eukaryota; kingdom Viridiplantae; phylum Streptophyta; class Magnoliopsida; order Asterales; family Asteraceae; genus Deinandra; species Deinandra increscens. Next base: position 115,215,692 of record JBCNJP010000007.1, on the reverse strand, counting down.
TATAAGTTAGGGACTTAGGGGTTTTTATAAGGCTGAATATATTCATACATCTCAACATTATAAATTTACGTCCCATATAGGGAAAAAGACAAAAATAATGTCCCCCTAAATTTTAGAAAATTTTGTTTTTTCTACACTATACACCCCCGTATAGCACCCCCATATAAGGTTGTACACCCCCGTAGAGCACCCCCCGTACTAACAACCTCTTGCAGATCCGTACCTATACGGGTATAAGAGCATTCACAGCTCATTCCCTATATGGGTGTGTGTGTAAACCTTAAAATATAAGGTGTGGTTGTGAGTGGTTGTGAGTAGAGGAGAGATAAATATTTGAGGAAAAATTTGGTGAATCCCTATATTTTTTTAGGAAAGATTTAGTGAATCTGTAACATTTGAGGTTTGAAGAGAGAGAAAGTGTAATGATAAATGTATAAAAACGTATTATTTAATCATGATTGTGAGTGGAAGAGAGAAAAAGTAATGATAAATATATAAATTATAGGGATATAGATTAGGAATGGGCTGTGAATGCTCTAAAGGTGTTAGTTTAGACTATGAGGTGTACAGATAAGAGTTTCCTTTTTTAAACAGATTGCTCGTTCCATACTTCCCCCTCGTGCTCGACAGTCAACCCCTCTCCCTCCCTCAGTCCTTGTCCGACTCTCCCTCAGGCCTCAGCGGCTCAGGCTGCTCAGCCCTCCACTCCATAGGCAGGCGGCTCTGTGCTCTCCTCCGGTGACCTCTGACTCCTCGGCAACAAGTAAGTTAAGAAGAAAAAAATTGACTTTTTCCTTATTTGATTACTTTATTGATTGATGTAGGTTCTTAATCAGTTGAATTTGTTCTTAGTGATGATTTTTTTGAGCATTTCTATAATTTGATAAATTCATTGATTTAGGTTTTGTTAAATTACTTTGGTTCTTGATTTGTTAAATGTTAATGGTTTGTGAAATTGTGAACTAGGTATACTGAATATTGAAAGATATTTCAAAAGAAAACCATCACATCTTGAATCGTCATCTTCAAGTAGTAAATATCCGAACCGACTCGAATCGACCCGAGCCGATCAAATGAAACAATTTTAATATTTGGTTGTTAAAATCCCGACCACCAAAAAGCTAGTGAGCGCAGTTAAAATCCCAACCACCAAAAAATCAGGAAAATTTTGAGCCATAGCTATTCATTTAATTGAAGATCTAATGGCTATGATTCTTTCTTATCATTATTATCTAAACTAAACTTCTCACAATAACCTCACCCTAATCCCAACTATGTTTTTCCCTACAATAATCCCAAATTTTCGAGTACTGGACTGTAGCAAACCTCCGTTAAAAAAACAAAGCCCCGTTAGTTTTTGCTGACTATACATTCTACGTGTCATATTTTTAGCTATGTGTCAAATATATATTTTTTAATCAATCTTACCAACTCATTTATAACTTTTCGAGGAATTGGATGGACAATAAGTTTCGACTGAGTTCCTATTTGTTTGGATGCATATATTATGGGAGATGGTGTTGAGGTGATGTGTGCTTACATGCTCTTTAAGTTTCATTTCTAGTTAATTACTAGTTTTTATGTTTTATGTTAGAAGAATAAGCTTGCTATTGCTAGAGGAACAAGATTGTTGTTGTTCGATTAAAGTAAAAGATGAAGTGGCCCCTTAATTTTGGGTTGGAATTTAGAATTTTGAGTTTTCAGAAGAGACGAAAGAGTACACGTACAAATAGTCGAGCCCTTTCTGAAAAGTTACCGCAAAATTTCTAATGATCACTCGTATCACTTTCGTAGGGTTTGTGATGTAAAAAAAACGACGGATGTAGGTTCTCTGATCATAGATAAAAATCGATGTTATACCTCAAGGACGGAATTCACAGGGTTTTGTGTTGTAAAAAGAACGATGTTATACACGAGGTCTAACATGGATATTAAAATATATATATGTTTTTGTCACAATGATTAAAAAAATGACACGTAGGATGCATAGTTAGCAAAAATGAATGGGGTTTGTTTTTTTAATGGAGGTTTGCTATAGTACAATACTCAAAAAGCTAGGATTATTGTAGGGAAAAAAAAAGCTAGGATTAATATCGGCCTATAATCAATAACTGAGATTAATAAAATCCAATTTTACTTAAAAATTATAAAAGGTTACAATTCAATTTGCTACAAAAATAAAAAAATACAAAAAACTTAAACTTAAATAGAAATGAATGTTCAGCTCAAATGTAGGACGGAAGAACACTATGCCTGTTGAGACTTAAAAAATACTAAACCAAAAGAATTAGGAAGACACAAAATCTTTAAGTTTTCGAGGTATTCACTTCAACTAAAGTTTGAATACAACTTTTTCTTGTGCACCTTTGCTATAAATCAATCTTGTGTCCAAATTTTATTTGAAGAGAGTATTCCGAAAAACAAATAATTAGTTTTCCCCAATTCTTTCGGTTTAGATTTCATATGCCTCAACGGGTTAAAGCACGTCCTTCAAACATTGATTTGCGCATTCTTTGATATCTACCATCACCTTCTTCTAAACCACCTCATTGCCCTTGACTCAGTTCTTTATGCATAAGAACATGACGATGCAAAGTGATGCTGGAATCAGGTTTTAATAAAACGCTACACTCTTTGCATCTTGCTCTTTCAATACCATTCAACATCTCACAAAAATCAGAGTTGACACAAATCTCACATATCTTCTTTGTGGGTCAGATCCTCGCGACGCTTGGTGGGTTCAAAAGAAGTGGTATGATAAAACTAACACACCAACCATCTATTTGTACAATTGTACGTGTTTATTGGGGGGTAAAAAGGGCTAAAAGTCGACCAAACGGCTATAATGCCTTTGAAAAGTTGCTCTAAAAAAACAAACTAAAGGTAAAAAATGGTTTTGGTTAACCGGTTCACACTAAATACAATTCAAAATAGGAAAATTGGATTTTATTAATCCTAAATATTGATTATTGGTCGATATTATCCCAACTACGTGTTTTCACTACAATAATCCTAATTTTTCGAGTATTGGACTAAAGCAAACCTCCGTTAGCAACCATTAGTTTAGGTAAGTTCGAAACTGATTCTTGTAATACCGGTTATCAACCACTTTTTTTTTTGCACTTCTAATCTCTCTCATTACACCACCTAACTCATTTATGAACTAAATTGTAACACGTATATAAACGTATGTAAACAAATCTGTAACATTTATAAACAAATAAATAAAAAAGTTCAAGCCCTCGAAGGACTAGGTCCTAGATGGTTTCCCTCTCCGTCTGCCCTGAAACCCCCTCTGCCCAAACAGTTTTTAGTACCGGTTCCAGTTACAAACCATTTCCAATTCCTAACTCATTTATATCACCTCTGATTTTGGGTGAACATATTCATCATCACTAAAGTCCTCGGTATTTTATAACTCCGATATTAGTTTTCCTTATAAAAACACAATGTTAATATTCTCCAGCCCAACTTAAAAGCCTTTAAACGTTTAGCCCAATTTTACAAACCCAACTTATTGGCCTAAAAAGAACAAAAAGCAGAATAATTGTTGGGTTCAAGAAAATTAGCTACAGATTCACTCTACGATCGAGGCGAATGACAGGAGAAGCAATGCTATTCAATTACTGCGTTTTATATCAAATAAATAAAAAAGGATGCTTAAATTATGAAAATACCCTTCATTAATATCATATTTGACTGATTCAATCGTTAATTTGGATGAAAATTTAAAAAATGACCAAAATTAAGAAAATAATCAAACCTCAGGGCCTGAAATGTTATAATTTCAGAAATTTGATTAAAAGTGTTAAAATGTGCAAACCTTGGGAACCAAAAGTGAAGTTTACTCATTGGATTATATGGAAAACCCGTAACGAGGCGGTTTTTAATGATAGGAGGCCGTCGCTCGGGTTCATGCTTAAGGATGTCAAGTCGTTAAGCTTTTGTGGATTAAAAATAGGGGTAAAAATATTGGTGTGGAGTCGTTAAGCTTTTGTGGATTAATAAATTGATGTTAAAAAAAAATAGCTTCATGTTTATTAATTCACTTAAACCAAAAAAGAAAACCGACCCATGCTTTGATAACTCATTTTAAGAAATGTAATAAGTACTTGACCGAGAGTTTGAAAGACCCTTTTATAAAATGTCGCCGTTTAAAAAAAATTGACTTAAAAACGACTTATGGAAAGTTATATACAACACAACTACGCAATATATAACTTTTTGCGAGTGATTTTAGATATGTTTGATTGGTAAGATTTGGTGACAGAAACCACTCACCCGGATGATTTGGACTCTTTAGAAAGCCATGATGATTTCTAACTTCATTCTACTAATAATAGATAACGACATAAAGATGACATGATAAGCTCCAAAATATCAATTTAACCAATGGTTGAAGTCATTAAAATAGGACTAGCAATTGTGGTAGGTATAGAAAATGTGCCTTTTTTCCCCTACTTCCTATTGGTCCTAACATATGTCATCATAACATATTATCCGATATCGGTTGTCATAAACTAGGAGAGCTGGCGGAGCTTCTTTCTGGCCGGAGGGACCCTTTTCATTCGAAAGTCATGAGTATGTGTAATATGTCAAAAAAAATATTATATGTATTGAGTCAGTGTTCACTTGAAAATTTTTATATATATCGAATTGGTCTCAATTCAATTTTCTTTTATGTATTTAGTGAGCCTCCAGTTGAAAAATTATATATAAAATTATTTGTGTAGTTTATAAAAAAAAAAAAGTTAAGATGAGAGTTAGGTGCTGTTTGTTTTTGCAGACACAAACTGTCTGCAGTCTGATTTCATCTGATTTCATGTCTGTAGCTGAAGATGTGGTCTGAAGATCTGTAATCTGAAAATATAAGACTGTTTGTTTTATTAACTTGACACTGTCTGCAAAAACTGAAAAATATATAACTGTCAAACTTATCTTACTAAATTAAAGTCATTCAACGTTCAAATTATAATATAAATACAATAATAAAACCAAATATCAATAACATAAAAACATAAGTAAAATGGTGGTGGTGGTGGTGGTGGTGGTAGTGGTGTGGTGGTGGTGGTGTTGGTGGCGGTAATGGTGGTGGTGGTAATGGTGTGGTGGTAGTTGTGTTGGTGGCGGTGATGGTCGTGGTGGTGGTGGTGGTGATGGCGGTGATGGTGGTGGTGGTGGCGGTGTGGTGGTGGTGGTGGCGGTGGTGTGGTGGTGGTAGTGGTGTGGTTGGGTGGTGGTGGTGGTTGTGGTGGCGGCGTGGTGGTGATGGTGGTGTTGGTGGCGGTGATGATGGCGGTGGTGGTGGCGATGGTGTGGTGGTGGTGATGGTGGTGGTGGTGGTGGTGGTGGTAGTGTGGTGGTGGGGGTGGTGTGGTGGTGGTGGTGGTGGTGGTTGTGGATGAGTGGTGGTGGTGGTGGGGTGGTGGTGGTGGGGTGGTGGGTCTTTTGTTTTTAAGGTTGTGATTCTAGTGTGAAGATGAAATAAGCAATGTTTATAAGCTTTTTTTTGAAGAGGTTTTAAGCTTAAATAAGATCTTCATAAGAAAAAAAACAAACAATTTTCAAGGCATATGTCTGCGCGCCTGCAGACATAACCTCCCCTGAAGATGTATTAAGCAAAAACAAACAGCACCTTAGTAAAGACTCATGGAAATATGGGATTTTAAGATAAGGTTTTTTAAAAAGTAGTTTAAAAAAACGTTTGTTTAGCTTTTGTGGTGACAAAAATCAATAAGTCAATAATTTTTTTTAAATGTTTAGTTTAGTTTATATGCATAAAATGGTCAAATAGGGGCTACATGAGTATAAGATTATATGAGAGCATTATGGTAATTATATCTTAAAAAAGCCAAACTTTTGTTAGTTTTTTAAATAACTTTTTAACCATTTCAAAAAGGAAAATTGGATTTTAATAATCCAAGTTATTACCAATTGACCAATATTAATCCCAATTTCAAAATTGGCCTACATTAATCCCAATTATTAAGGTGTTGGATTTTATTGGACCTCCGTTAAGTTTTCCTTAACTCCGTTAGTTTTTTGCTGACGTGGCACTGATTAATAAAAGCCACGTGGCTGCCACGTCAGCAAAAAACTAACGGAGTTAAGGAAAACTTAACGGGGGTCCAATGAAATCCAACACCTTAATAATTGGGATTAATGTAGGCCAATTTTGAAATTGGGATTAATATTGGCCAATTGGTAATAACTTGGATTATTAAAATCCAATTTTCCTTTCAAAAAAAATTAAAATAACACTTTTGTGTTACCCTAACATTTTTATTAGTTTATTGGGTTTTTAAGCCAATAAGTGAACAAAAGAAGTCATTTTCAAAATCAATCCCAAACACTCACTTATAACGTGTCTCCTCTAATTTTGTGAGCAAAATGACCGGCGATAAAGATCTCCGGCTATTAAGAACACCGACGCCTTCGATTTGCTACCACTTCAATCTCATTTAAAAAATAATATTATGCAAGAAGCTAAAGTGACTCTTATACAATTTAAAATCAAAATACGCACTACATTTTGAGAAATGATGTAACTGACAACAATAGACACGCATATATCACACTTGTTGTTTAAACTAAAATCGATTAATCACTATGCCCTAGGTCGGATATCATCAGACATATGGACAGGCCTACACACTAGATCGGACCTCAACATCCATCACAACCCGGCCTACTAACCTGCTTAGTACGGACCAGACGCCAACATGCATAGTCCAGAATGGACAATATAGAAAAATGCTCAAACACTTAAGTTCGGAGTTCTCACACTCCAAACTGACATAAAATTAAATGCCTATCCTCGAAGGGTGTTGTAGCAATATGAACCAGACACTTGGTCAGACCTGCATCATGCCTAATTAATTGGGACGTCAACATTTGTGATATAACGAGACTAAGGTTGAGGGATATAAATACCATAACTACCACATATGATATTCATTCAGTGCTCTTCAGTCCTCACTGATTGCGCTCACCCAAACACATAATTATTATCACGCCCGAGCTTAGTCGCAAGACAACCTCCTGTCCTACCTAAAGCCTAACGACGCTTCTTGATTTGTAGGTTCACTGGTCAAGCACTCCAAGGAGATCTATGTTCGGTATATCCCAAATCTGGTATGATCCATTGATACCCCTTATAGTCATCTCTATCTCGGTAACTCATCCTTGACCATAACACTCCTATTACCCAAGATAGTCTGATTCTACATTGACGCCATCCACACGGTACTACTTCTACAATGACTAGTGAAGCAAGAACAATTCCTACCCAGCCCAAGTTTGAGTATATTATGTTTGTGAAAAGGTAATTGCTATATTTCTCAATTACAACAAGAAGATTACATTTCTTATATTGGCAGGAAGTACAAAGTAAATGAAGCCATTATATGCTAGAAATAAGGAAACTAAATAATATATTTGATTATACAATGGAACAAATATTTGAAATTAACTAATGTAATCTTTATTCTTAATACGTCCTCGCAAGATGGAGGCTCCGTTGGAGACGTCGATTTTATACCGAATGTGTTGAAACGGGATGTGCCCACCGATACTTATTCTCGAACAAAATGATAGTCGAGTGCCACACGTTTCATCCTTGAGTGATAGACGGGATTGGCATATAGGTAATTCGCTCTGGTGTTATCACGGAACAATGTAGGCGGGTGCGAAAGTTGAATTCCCAACTCTAATAGCAAATTTCTAACCCAAGAGATTTATACTCGGCTTCCGTGGAGGATCGGGAGACAGATTTTTTCCGACTGGATTTCTATGAGATTATATTCGAACCCGAGTATAGTAAATATGTTGTGGTGGATCGACCTACGGCCTGTAACTTGTGTGGGGATGGTGCAGAATCAGCTGAGCATTTTTTTGGGGTTGTAGAGTGGCGATGGATGTTTGGGACTGCCTTGCAATTTGGTGTAGGTTGGGGCTGTTTATGTTTTTTTTTTTTGGTGTGTGATTTAGTGAACTTTATGGATGTGATGCATGGAAACAAGAGGATCACGATTCAGGATGGTGCAACGAAAGACTAAAAAATTCGGTCGGTGGATGTGATTTTTAGAGCAGTGGTTTGGGTTATTTGGAAGAGTAGAAATGAACGGGTTTTTAATAACTATAAGAAAACTATCCACGCGATCATAGCGGAGATAAAAGCTGTTAGTTATCAATAGGTGAAATACAGAGCAAAAGGATGGTGGGTAGAGTAGAATGACTGGCGCAAATTCTCTTTCACAATGTAAGTTTATTTTTGCTCTTGTAGATATGATGTCGGTTTTTAGCGCCTTGCTAGTCGGCCTCCGTTGTGTTTTCTAATGAAATCGTCGTTAAAAAAATCGAGATTTTTAAGTTTTAAACTCACAATCTTATCATTTACCACGAGTCTATTCCGTTAGGACAATTAGACTTAATGCGCTTACACGTTGTAAAAAATGTATTTTATGAACGCTATTATTCTTACAAGAGTATAAAATCGCTTCACTGCCGGTTTTTTTTTTTAACTCGTGAAATAATAAATGAATTCATCTTATGTTTAATCATTGTTATTAAGTTGGGTAGCAATGCCTCCCACTATATATAAAATATATAGAAATAAGACTTTAATTAAGTGTTAGGTTTAAGAGAAGAAAAGGATTGTAAGTGCGTGACTACTATGCAATGCATAATGTGTGTAGATTAATTAGCACTACTTCAAGGTATAATTATTTGCATAATGATGAATACTTAGCACACCTCTTTCCGGTTTTCTTTTCTCTTATTCATACCTATTCTTTCTTATTTTTAGTTTTAATTTGAAGTAAAACAAAACAGATATGAGATAACAATAATGCCAGACCGAGACCTTTGAGAACGTATAAATGTACGATGCATCTATCTTTGTTATAATATATAAATTATGTGTTTTAATCCTTTAAAATACATGTATGATGAACTGATTGTTCTAAGGGAAAAAAATACAAGTTTATTCTAGTTAATATTTTTGGAACGACATCGATCAGGCGACATTGGTCTTACGTGTAAACCTACCTTTGCGGGGTTATGTCCAAGGTCGATTACTCGGACCTCCGTGAGAACCAAGACACCCCCTCCTGAAGCTTTCTCCTGACAGAAACCCCCTCCTGGGAGCACATGGGGTAAAACTGTCTCCTCTTAGATTAGAACCCAGGTCACATAATGGCCAAAGCCCTAAGAGCCAAGAGAGTAACCAGTAGAACAAGTCCCAGTGATTGTTTATTCTAGCTAATTAATGAGTTAAAGTTTAGTCCATCATATATTTTTAAAATTATTTAATTTTGTTTCTGGATGAAAACGATCGGCATTGATCGGATAGAGAGATTGCCATGATGAATATGGTCGGTCTCTATTTTTGGTGTTATAGTTATATCTGTAATTAATTACTTCTAAAATTTTAAAATCTTATATAAAAAGCGCTAGTGAACAAACTAATTTATAGATTCAACTACTTTAGAAATAGAAACTCCGGTCGAGGGAATGACATGGATCATTACCATTAAATCGTATTGGTTGGTTACTATGTGAGAATAAAATAAATCATTGTTTCGTATTCTTTAATTGTTAGTAAAAGCGAAGTAATCGAATATAATTACCAATATTTTTATATAAAATTAATATATTTGTTTTATATTTATATTTTCCAATGTTTAAATTTTTCTTTTTTTTTTAATTTTTAATTTTGTATAAAATAATTTAATTTATATTTTTTGTTTTATTTGTTTTTTATTTTTTAATTTATCTTTTTCTTTATTATTTTTTTTGTTTTTATTTATAGTTTTATTTTTGTTTTTTATTTATTTTATTATTATTTGTATTTTTTTATATTTTTTATTTTTGTAATTTTTTTCCCTTGTTTACTATTTATTTATTTTTCATAAAATTTCAAGAAGAAATCTAATTGCAAAAAGAAAACTTTAATTCCATTGTTTGAAGGAATCAAAGAAAAACACTTCTTCCGTATGGAATAAAACCTTTAAAATGGAAGGAATCGCATTACTTATGTAATGGTCTATTTAAAATGGAATAAAATCTTTAAAATGGAAGGAATCGCATTACTTATGTAATGGTCTATTTCATTCTAATGTGCTACAAAATATGTCATTTTTCATTCCGATGTAATGACTTATTCCATTCCACCTTCTATTTCTGCATACCAAACACTACCTCAAACCCATGAGTTTTTGTTATGTTCTATTTAGGCACAACGGATATTGTGTTTTTACTCTATTCGTCTCTCCCGCTTTTCCTTCCAACACATTGGCTTTCCGTTTATATATATACTCTCATCTTCATTTCGGATTAACTCTAGAAACTCCTTGCTTCTCCCTCACACACATTAGTTGTTGAAATCAAAACAACAAGACCAAGGAATTGAAATGAAACTGAGAGCCAAACAATTACATATTATTGAGAGAAAACAGAAATGATTACAATTGAAAGAATGAATTACAGAATTGCGAACCCCTCATTCTTATACGCGAGCTAACAACTAAGCAACGACTATTAACTAACTAATGGGCGCTTAACAAAATAGTAAGCCAATTTGTCAACTCTAGTCCTTGATCAATAGAAAATTGACAATATCTACCCTTAAACTTTCTTAACCACCCATCAACCAGCAAGATCATTTTATTAACATTCTCCACCTTGATCTGTGGTCAATCATCATCTAAAAAATTGTAATTATACCTACATTTCAACCACATCATCTTAAAAATAATGAGCAACAATGATTCAATGAATTTGAATACTCTAACGTTGTTAAATTGAAATAACTATAACTAAGTATTATGCAGACTTTGAACAACATTCAAGCAATACAAGCATATCCGAGCGCTTTCAAAACTTTACTCCAGGTAATGCTTTAGTAACATTTTAGCTACTTTGTCTTCAGTTTTCACTTGATTGAACCGTAACCTCCTTGGAAATAATGATGTCCCTTATAAAATGTAGTTTCACACGATATGCTTGATTTTTCATGAAATACGATGTTCTTTGACAACTGAACAACCCCCTTATTATCACATTACACCACTACACTATTATTAACTAATCCCAACTCTTGTACAAAACCTTTTAACCAAATAGCATCTATAATGGCTTCAGTGGAAGCAACATACTTAGCCTCAGTGCTACAGAGAGCTACTACATGCTGTAAACTTGCTTTCCAACTAACAAGATTATGCAAAACCTTAAAGTAGTAACCAGTTAATGATCTACCCATGTCAATATCCTTCTGAGTCTATAAACCCAAAACTTCTTCATTGTTCTAAAAACCAAACAAGCATTCTGAGTACCAGCTAAATACCATAACAACCATTTAGCACATTCCTAATGAGCTTTTCCAGGGTTAGAAAAGAACCTTCTGACCACACTCAGTCCATAGCTGATTTTTGGTCTAGTGCCGACCATGAGATACATCATGTTGCCTATAGCATTGACATATGGCACCCTTTCCATGAACTTCACTTCCTTTTCACCAACAAGACAGTTATGCAAAGAGAGCTTAAAATGTTGAGCGAATGGAGTGTTTAACCGTTTTACACTCAAGCATATTAAAGCTTTTTAGAACTTTCTTGATGTAACCAGCTTGAGTTAATCCCAATTCCGCTTTAATCCTCTCTGTAGTGATTATAATATCAATGATCTTTTGTGCGTTTCCTAGTTCCTTCATATCAAGCTCAGCTTTCAAAAATGACTTAGTACCTTATATCTCATCTACACTCTTGCATGCTATTAGCATGTCATCTATATATAATAGTGGATACACAAACTCCTTATGTCTTTCTTCTTTAATATAGACACAAGGATCATATAAATTTTAATAAAAACCATGTGACACAATGTAATTGTGAAACCTTTTTTATAATTTCCTTGGACTCCGTTTAAGGCTATACAAAGAGTTTTGTAATAAGCATACCATATTTTCCTTACCCTTTTTCTAGAAAGCCTTCTGGTTGATCTGTGATGCTCACTCCCAGATTTGACACTAGGAGGGGTCACGCATCGGATTTACTCATAAACACATGTTACATCAGAGATATTAAGCAACGGGAAATTTTAAAACTTTATTTTATATATAAGCCATGTACCGAGTAAGTGAGATAAATTACAATCTATCTATAACGTTACTAACTATAACCGTCATTATTTATCTATATCTAAGCGAGCACGTCCAACCGCTCCTCTAATAGCTTGCCCGATTAGTCTCTTATCACTAGGGCACGACCCTTGCTTCCAGACGTCTCAAATTCACCTGACATCCATACGTTTTTGGGAAAAGGTCAGCTAACGAAGGTGAGTTCTACATTTTAAACTTTACCTCGTTTGTGAGGTTAAAGCCTTTAAACCTGCAAAATCCCCTTTTACAAACATTTATCAAGTATAACATATAACAAAGTCATACATAACATAACAAATCATTTATGGAGAAATACCCTAACAAACACCTGAGAGATATACTATTGGGCGAGAATAAATTACTAAAATATTTTGAAAAAATACCTTAACAAAATATTTTGAAAATTTTCATCAATTAAATATTTCACAGTATAAATTACTAAAATTGAAAATATTAATACCTAATTTTTTTATTTAAAATGACAATTTAACAAAAATTATCAAGGAGTTTTCTAATATGTACCCTAAGGGCACACATAAAGTTACATAAATGCATTTCAAAAACTGAAAAAAATACCGATTCTTTTTCAAAACCGAAAAAGATCCCAAATTTTTTTTTATAAATTGAAAAAGATACGAAGATTCAACTTGAAAAATGAAAAACTTACAAAAATTTTTCTTAAAAAATATTCATATTAATTTTCAGGATGTATTTATTGCAACTTATGTGTGTCCTTAACACACATATATTAGAAAACCCCAAGTATCAATACCAAAATATTACTACTTCGGAATAGAAATATGACAGAAAATTTAATCGCAATATATACACACAACTAGTGAATAATTTGAAAATTGGAATTCCATTAGTCTTACTTGGCATGCAATCACTCCGCAAAGAAAGAGGCCATGATGTGATGAAATCATGCAACTCACTAAAACTTGAGTACAACATTTCTTGAATAAGGTACAAGTAAATAACATCGCACCCTAACCCTAAAATCATAAAATGAATAAACTTGATCTCACCATACAATTTTTTCTCTTAATTTTTAAATTTCTATAAACATGTTAGTTGCTTATAAACGAAACGAGTCGATCCAAATCCAAACGACTAAGAACTAAGATACTCATTCCATGTAGCGATTTCGTGTGCCACATCCAACATGGTCGGTCTAGTTGATGGGTTATGTTGAGTGCATATCAACCCGAGTTCGATGAGCTCTAAAACCATGTCATGAAATAGGTTGACATTTTGTGAAGTGGCATTGGTAGCAATTGGTGGATAACTTACAAGGGTGTGTTTTATTATGGGTTCAAGCTTGTATGGATATTGGGTTTTCACCCACTCATGCAAGCTTGAATTTTCGTAACAAAACATGTCGATGGGTCGTTTTCTTGTAACCATCTCTAATAATAAAACCCCAAAACTGTATACATCTCCTTGCGATGATGCTCGTTTTCCCATACCGTATTCTGTATTTAAAGAATATGATAAATTTTTAGTGATAAAAAATATTAATAAGAAATAAAAATTTGTGAGAGTTTATACATGATTACATACATATAAAATTGGATTTCACCTATTAATATTTTCTTTTCTATGACCAGTAAATTTTTTATATCATTACAAATAAAATTAAGATAATAATAAGTATTGAGTAAGATTAATTAACTTATGCCTAAGGTTAAAAATATACATATATCACTTATTTTTATTTTAGATATAATTATTTAATTTGGGGTTTAGCTATTTTCACATCATTTGAATTCTAATCCATCAGCTATCATAGCTTGATGAGCTATCATAGCTTGATGGTTGTCTGTCAACAACTTAAATGATTGTCTAATTTTTCAAACTCAAACATATACGCTTACTTTTTTAAACTCTTCAAATAGTCTATCATATTTTAAGACAATTGTCTAACTTTTTTATATTTTAAAATTTTAAAAGTTCTAGATGTTGGTTCGATGTGTTTATGTATGATCGTTTATTTGAGTGTAATTAAATTATCTACAAAAAGATAGTGTGCGATTAAATTTGGTGGTGTATACCAACACCCTTATTTTAACAACAAAACTTCTTGAAAAAGATAGTAAGTTAGATTAATTATGTTAGTTGCGATGCTTCACCTTTCTTAAAATCTTAAAATAAAGTATGAAACTATTTTGCCCACCAAATTAAACTGGACTTACCTGGAGCAATGTAACCGATTGACCCACAAAGCAAGCCATCAGTCGAGCTAACCGAAGGGCTAGTTTCAACCTCCTCCTTCACGAATTTAGCAATCCCAAAATCAGAAAGCACAGCATGCATCTCATCATCAAGAAGAATATTGCTTGGCTTCAGATCACAATGAGCCACCTTAACCGGCGCATAGTGATGCAAATAGGCTAACCCTTCGGCCACATCGCTCAAGATTCGAACCAACTGACCCAAGTCGACGTGGATTATGCCGTCACTTGGGTACAAATGGTCCTCAAGGCTCCCGTTCTGCATCAATGGCAGAACGAGAGCCTTGAAATCAGGTCTGCTACAGATTGTGATTATCCGGATTAGATTCCTGTGCCGGATGTTCTTCAAAACTTCACATTCTTTGTTAAAACTCGCGGTGATTTTGATTTTATCGTTGTTTATAACCTTCACCGCGATCTTAGTGTTGTTTTTCAGAATACCCTTGTAGACTTGCCCGAAATGGCCCGAACCGATTAAACTGGAGCTGTTGAATCCCCCTGTTGCTTCAATGAGTTCTTGATGCGAGACTTTTGGGTAGTTTTCTTCTTTGCTTTCATCGTCTTCCTCTTCTTCGTACACATTTTTCCGACTAAATATTTTCGAAAATTTCCTCCGTGATTTCGACTTGAAAACTACTGGAATCATAGACATGATGAATGTTGCGATTGCAAGTAAGCTAAGCAAAATGGGCAGCCGAATCGAGTGTTTTTGCCGAGAGTTGTTGCAAATCGACATCCCGGTGATTGAACGGCTGCAAAGTCCGGGATTCCCGAGGAAAGAATTGATCTGTAGAAACGGAAAAGATATGTTTCCGGATAAATTATTAAAAGAAAAGTTGAGTCGTTTCAACGTGGAAGATGTCTGGAAAGATTCCGGGATCTTTCCAGACAATCTGTTCAATGAAACATCAAATGTTTCAAGAAATGGCAACTTCCCGACCGAATCGGGAAGTGGACCTTCTAGTGCGTTTCCAGATAGATTGAGGAGTTCGAGCGCAATGCAGCTTCCGAGCTGTGCTGGAATCTCTCCGGAAAAGTTGTTTGATGATAAATCCATGGCAAGAACCATGTTCATCTTGCTGAGTTCTGGCGGTAAAGGTCCATTCAGGTGATTATATGAGATGTTTAAGTACAACTTCAAGGTGCTTAATCTTGCGAATTCAGTCGGTATCGAACCCGAAATTTTATTATGAGAAAGATCCAGAATCTCCAAGTTTACACACTGTGCAAGGCTCGTGGGAATTGTTCCCACGAGCCTGTTGTTATGAAGCATGAGTTTTCGTAGCTGAGAAAGACTTGAGAATGTGTCGGGAATTGAGTTTGATATCCGGTTTTTTGATAAATCGAGAAGACCCAGCTTGGAAACGTTCCCGAAACACAAAGGGATTTCACCGGAAAGCGAATTGTCTGATAGGTAAAGTCGTTCGAGTTTCACCATTTGGCATAGTTCCTTTGGGATCGTTCCGTTGAGAACGTTGCTAGATAAGTTGAGTAGAGTAAGATTCAGAAGATTACTGATATCGGGAGGAATAACTCCCGATATCTGATTGTCATCCAGATGTAACTGGACCAGACTCTTTGAAAGATTCCTGACAATATCAGGAATCTTTCCGGAGAGTCTGTTTCCAGCTAACTCAAGTTCCTGCAAATGTGGAGAGTTCGTTAAACCTGAAAAGAATCTCTCAAGAGGACCCGAAAAGCGATTGTAAGACAAGTAAACAAACTGCAAGTTCGACAGATTCTTCACAATCTCAAACGGTAACTCCCCTTCGAAAAAATTCGACTCGAAATCCAACCATTTAAGCTTTGTGGAAGCAGAAAGTGCTCGAGGCACCTGACCCGTAAGCTTATTCGACCACACAAGTAGAAACCGTAGCTCTTTAGCATCACATCCTTCATTCAACGGTATGTTCCCGCTAATCGAATTGTTCGAGATATCGACATACTCCAAAGAAGACGACCCGTTACAAAAAAGTCCCGTTGGAATATCGCCTTCGAGCTTATTACTTCCTATATCGAGATATTGCAGCCCTCGAAGATACCCTAACTCGATTGGGATCCTCCCTCGTAGAAGGTTCGACGATAAACTCAACTGTGTAAGTTCGGAAAGATACCCGATCTCTTTCGGAATGCCACCCTCAAAAGAATTTCTCGAAAGATCCAAAACCGTTAACCGGGTAAGTTTAGATATAACCGGAGATATTGTACCGTGGAGCGAAGCTCCACTCAGGTCTAACTCGAGAACAGAATCACGGTTTTCATTGCAAGTGATTCCGGTCCAGTTACAGAAATGAACTGGAGAAGAGTTGTTCCAACTCTCGAGTATGTTACCAGGGTCATAAGTGACCCTGGAAACGAAAGCGAGAAGTGAAGATTGGTCGTTAAAATTTCGACTGTTGTTTTCGTCTCCTGAGACGATGGAAAACAAAACTAGGAAGATGAAAAAGGAAATCATGTTTAGTTATTTGGGGAGATTGAATGAGAATGGAACAGGAGATGGATATATAGGTCGATTGGATTATGGGATGTGACTAGATCAATTATTAGTTAACCTGGTTTTGTGCCTAATTCACCACGGTTCTTAATATTTGGCGGCTTTGATGTTTGACTATTTAAAGTCAAGGAATGCGAGTCCGCCGTGTGGGAAAAGTTGGTACGCAGTATTAGCCGTTATGATTATAAAACAATTATGGAATTTATAATAATAATAATAATATAAGGTGGTCAGGTCGTCGGAGAACCACTTGTTCGGAATGGCGTTTATTATATTTTTATTTTATCTATTATTTTGTTAACGTCAATACGTTTATCGGTTTATGTGTGTATTATTACGGTTTAAATTAGACAATCTTTTCGCTAAGACGTTATGCATTGTGAGATCTCCTTTTATTTGTGTTTTGATATTTGAAGTCGCGTCGTCATCAACTTGCCCATTTAAAGTGCGGCTAGCATCCTTCTCGTTACCATAAAATATAGGCTCCGGTTAGTCACACACACCTTTTTGATATATTCACACACTCCAAACGGTCGTTTGGAGCAAAACGGTTATTTGGGTCTGTAAAAATAATTTTTTTAAAAAACCCCCACCCCTTGAATTTTATGCGGTCGTTGATCCACGTAGGAGTCGTTTTGCCCAAAACGACCGCTTTGGGTCGTTTTACCCCAAACGATCGTATCAAGTATGTGTTTTTATCAAAAAATATATGTTTAAATATAACGACTCAATATATTAGAGTTTGAATATATAATATTAAGTTTATATTTTAAATTCTAACTTTTATAGTCATCTAGGGGCTCAAAATCCTTAAGATTCTCAGAGACGGTCACTAACCTCTTCTATGAATTTTTGGGGTTTTCATGAATATTAACGATGAACGATTACCATTTACTTGTTCTATGATTCATGTTTCTTTCATACCGAAAAACATGATCAATTATCATAATCATGTATGATGTAGTTAAAAATTTTAAAAACTGAAGTGGGTAACATGTCATGATGCCTAACTAGTTACAACATATCATTGTTTTGATTTGTTGTAGTGGATGCTGAGTTACGTATAAAATAATGAAATGCATTCTTAACCATGTTTATTTGGTTTTACATTTGCCCAACTGGTTGTTTTTCATTCTCAACTGTTGTTTTAACACGTAACATATTTGCTTAAATTCTATGCCATCCTAATTTTATTTGACCTATTAAAAAAAATCATGAAACTAGCGAATATACTAGATTAAGAGTTCAATTTAGGTAAAAATCTTCTACTACTTTATTAAACGAAACAATTTTCAGTCTACGTATCATTTTCTCACTTAGCTTTAATTTTGATTTCAGTTTAGGTAAGAATCCCGGACAATGCATTCGATTTCGATGAATTTGGCGTTCGCAAGCTCTATGGAGCACTTAGCTTTTAAAGGGGCTTTCTACGACATTTATAATCTTGCTAAACTTACTAGAAAAAAAACTTCTATCGGCGTCAAAATCAAACAATACAGAAGCAAAATAGTCATTGATAGAAAACTTACAGTTAACCATGTTAGCATCATTCCCTGCTTCTGACGCTCCTTTCGCATCAACTGGATCCTTGTTGCTCTCACTGTTGTTGTTTCTGCCGTTTTCACCAGCAACTACTTGATTCCCATCCTTGTTGTCTCCTAACTTCGGACAGTCTTTCTTGAAGTGTCCAACCTGTCCACATCCAAGGCATCCAGTCTGCTTTACCGACTTGCTCTTCTTTGTCCGTTTTGCCAGCTTGTTCCGATTACCTTGCCCCTTTTGTCTCTTAGCTTTGCAATCCCTTGCCATATGTCCACTCTTATCAGACTTGTTGCACTTTATGTTGTTACAGTTTCCCTGATGATGAAAACTGCACTTGTTGCGTTTAGGGAGCATCCCCAAATCTCTTTCCAATCCTTGAGTGGCTTGATTCTTTTTGCAAATTCCAGCCTCTCGGTTTTGCTTCTGACCAAAATGATATGTTTGAGCTTGAGCTATTAATGTCGTAGCAATACCTTGACATATTGTGTGAAGCTCCTATGCAGACATATTGATGCCACGACCGCAACCATGACCTACCATTATCTTTATTCATAATATACAAAAATGAGCAACATCTCGGTATTTATCATTCAAGTATAAGACAGATAATTAAATGGCAAAGAAACACATAACCAATTTAACAACAAATTCAAATAAAATAAAATCGCAAGTGGTTTACAAATTCATTAGATTCAAATTAAGTTCAATATCGTACATGTCAAAATATAAAATAAAGATAACATCTTTATACAAGCCTCATAAAAGCACTACGGATAGACAACTACGAATACTAGCTCACACAAAGATCCTCAATCCGATATTACTGAACCCTCGTCTTCAAGGGCTTGGGCTCAGGCTCTAGTGCTGTAAGCATCTCCTGTGGGGCTAGCATTGCCTCCAGTGCTTTAATCCTAGCTGCCATATGTTGTTGCTCCAGCAGCAAGTGTTGGATAGTGTCCATCTGATCCCGCACCATGGTCCTCAACCCCAAAATCTCATCACGTTGCGCATGCTGGCGATCTACCAGACGATCAATGAACTCCTCACCCTGATGATACTCTGCAAGCGTGTTATCCACCCAACGCTACAGAGCGCAGAATCTGCCCTTCATGTATGCCACGTCATCCACCACATTGAGCATGCACTCCTGATGACGCGCAAGCCTGCTCAGATGGAAAGGTGAGTCCTGTCAGGGATGGTAAGGTCATCATCTCCGGGGTAGCACACCCAACCGCTGGGGGTGGTACACGATAAATCTGGAGGATATCCACCATGTAGGCAGGATAAGTTTGTTACACCCTCGCAAAACCCACCCGCGAAGTACCACGAACGAGGCGTGAACCAGACCATGATCTGATTCGTTAGACACTTCGAACACTCTACATGCTCGACTCAACGTTTTATACCAAGTTTGGATACCAAAGTATCAAAAGATTTATCAGAGTTAATCAAATTTCAAAATTAAGCGGAAGCGACAACCATAAGAAAACAGATTAAAAAGTGTCATTTCGCCCAAGGCGACAAAAGTTATCATTGCAAATACAAACCATGCAAAATGACCATAAGAATGATCCTAACGTGCTCCTTAGCTTCTCCTAAGGACCTGAGAAGAACATACTAAAATGTGTCAACGCTGAGTTGGTGAGTTCATAAGTTTAAACAGATAAATAACATTTATCAAAAACAGTTCTTTAACCAATTGCCCTCATCGAGGCATAACCTAAGCAGGGACTCCCGCCCTGAATAGCTGATATTTATACTATGGATAACTAGTCCATAAGATTATTATAACACCATAGGTTTCGTGACACCATTACTGGCAACTACTTTGCCTTCCAGCCATACTGATTGCAAGTAATGATCGAGCTAGAGACAATATAATACCCGAACCGCTCCCAACGATCGAGTAAGGCTTGTCAGGCCTAGTAGATCCACCTTATAATTCCCCGTTATAATTTATTCATGGTTCACCTTTGTTGAAGGACTTTCAACAAACTTTTCATCCAGGGTTTATAAAGATTTGGTATAAATCATTAAGTTAAAGATGTCAAACAGTTACCGTATGCCTTCTCCCCCGAAGAACGTAAACAGTTAAAAGTTGGGTATGAACTCGCCTTAGGGTGCAATTTAGTATTTCTAATATCCAACCAAACGATAGCAGTGAATCTTATTAGACTTCACCTTATGACAAGTAACAGTGTGAGTGTTGACTGGGTTGACCAACCGTCCCGACAACACACAGACATAGACAAGTGGACTCGAATACCCAGTGGTGATTGAATTTAGGTTTTCTACACTTAACCTAACACGTATATCACATATAACATGTTGTGCGATGATAAACATAACGCGTCATAATTATCTATGACATTATTCCGTGTATACGATGTACGATTGACGGGGCAATCGTACAAAGTTTTGTCATTCCCACCGAGGTAGGAGACTTAGGACTACTAACTTGTAATTAAATTATAATTACTATTAGATAGTTTTTTCATGTATTTATTAGCCATACATTTTAGTTGGTTAAGTTTCTTGATGTATCCTTTATATTCCGTTGTAGTATTTGTTTTCAATGAAGGAAATTCAATCGAATATCCAGTTTTACATGGTATCATAGAAGTCGATCCACATTTTCTTCCAAAATCTTGGTTTTGTTTTGGCTCCTACCCCTGCCATTATAATGGATGACGTCTCTGACATTCAACGTCGTGTTCAGGTTCTTGACGGGATCAAGGTTGTGACATCCGTCTATTTTCCATATTGTATAACCCGACCCGTTTCCATTACCCATGAAATTTCAATTTCGAATCATAGCAATAAACCTTGAGGATTTATGATAATATTCTATTATTGTCATCCTTATTATATATATACACAGACACACACTATTATTTATGATAGGGTCATACCCGAGTTAACCCGACACGAGACCAACAGTGATATTATTTGTTAACTCTAAAACTATTCAATAATAGTAGTAAAATTATCAAAGTTTTTAGAAGTTAAGTTTTTATACTTTTATATATATTCTTTTATAATATAGAGAAATATAAATATACGAACCATCATTTATGCGATGGTAATCAGTTATATACCTCCTTTATTCTAATTAGCCTCACCTCATCTTTATGTTTATCAAATAATAAATCCTTTTTTTAGACTTTCTCTATCTCTCACGTTTGATATATATATATATATCAAACTCTCCTTGATCCCATACTTTAGTTCCTATTAATGTAAACTAACTATAATTCCTATTAATATAAACTAACTAATGACATAATTAAATCACCTTATTAATCCCACAGACTTGCTCATATAAAACACCACAACCTCAATTTAATAAAAGTATTCAAATGGTTTACATTACTAATTATAGAGTATGGATTTTTGTGGCTAAAATTCTCGCCACACCCACACATATGAATAAATCAAACTTCATTTGATTATATTAAATATTAAATAGCTAAGGAATGCAAGTTTACAAATCCTGCTAAAATCTTCCTAATATATTCTACAAATCTTTCTAAGATATTTTGTCCCCCCCACATGTCCAATACACTGCTAAAATCTTCCTAATATATTCTACAAATCTTTCTAAGATATTTTGTCCCCCCCACATGTCCAATACACGTATCTTTCTTCCAATCTATTTAATCCATCACCCCACCACCATTTGAGAATACAAACTAAACAAACTCACATATTTCTCCCTTGCTCACATTTGCTCCAGTAAGCCACCCAAACCCACTTTTAAATACTTCAAACACATTAAACATCAAGCCTCAAGTACTCATCAACCTCATTAGAAGATTCAAGTGTGGACTCAACTTTTATACTACACTTCCTTCTCCTTGCTTATAATAAGTGAGTAATCGTTCATTATTATTTTTATGAAGTTGTTTTGAACTAGTCGAGCCTTCAAGTTAAGCATAATTTCTAGAAAAGAATACTAATCTTATATTTAACTAAACTTATACTCCTCAAATGTGAACACCTCGTGTATTAATCTTAAAATAAAATATATCTATCTATATTTCTTCCTTGGAGTTTTGTCACCAATTTCACGTTAAATATCTTGTATTTTAATGACATGGAAATTATAAACTTCATAAAAAAAATACTTGGGATGAGAATTAAATGACCCATCGGTCACCTAAATCAAATTTGCCGTAGTAAAATATATATTCATAGCTTTATTTTATTTGCATAAAACATTAACGAAATTTTGTTATATTAAAACGTGTCTCAAATTTACTTATTATATTTATTTCCGTTATGACCGTTAGACTCTCAGTATTTATAACTTTACTAAAATGGATTTTATATAAACTAAGTTGAGACTTAGACTTAATAAAAGCTAACTATTAGTAAAATATATATTTCTTTTGTATAAATATATATTCATTTCAGTTTAAATAATGGACACAACCGGAGACAAAAATATTATTTATCCAACTCATTCAAAATATAACTCGTATATATGAGACCACATTTACTTGAATATTCAATTATATGTATATTTATTTTTGTAGAATAAATATACTTTTATTAAAACAAGTAATTATCACCAACGGTTAAACGGGTTAAATCATTTAAAATGACTCGGTTAGTCTAAGTAGATGACTTAGACATTTGACACATATCACTAAGACTTAAGGTGTCTTTATATAATTTAGGACACGGATAATTCGTCTTCATATCACTCGGACTAATTCCATATTTCACTCACTGCTTCAGGTGAGTACTCATAATCCCCTTTCATTTTCAAGTTTTGGGATGGAACATGTATACATATTCAAATACCAAATTCTTTATTCATCTTACAAATCATGCGATTTCATTCTATGTCTTTGTGTGATTACATGCTATATGTTGAACTATGGTTTTTATATGCAAATTCAATTTCAAGCGTAATCATTAACATACAAGCCTATGGTAACAATGATGGATCCATTGGACTGACAACCCACCTGAATTTGACCGGTTTGGCATTCGGGTGATTGAAACCTATTTCAATAACTTAACTTTCGAGTTAAGGGCGCTAGTCAACAAAGGTTTGGTTATGCACATTCAAATTCAATATTGGTTTATTCGTACATGCTTGAGTCTACATTGACAATTGAATCGCTTTCAATATACTATATGTAATTATAACCCTATGTTTACTCACCAACTATTTTTAGTTGACACTCTCTATTTTTATACATGTTTCAGGACATGCAGTGTGAGCCATACTTGACTGATGCTACATTTAGGATGCTTTGGACCTAGATTAAATAAATCAAACTTTATCAGTATGTTATGTTATGTGTATTTGAATCTACCGTAAGACTTGAAATTTGGTAATGATTAAGTATTGAAACTTTAATTAAGTGTCATGAGCATTTGGACAATCATCGTGCCCCGACGTTATTCCGCCGTCGGTTGGGGTGTGACAGATTGGTATCAGAGCCGTGGCTATAGGGAATTAGGTTATTAGAAACAGTGACCTAGACTATGGCTTTAGGTGTCCAAACATGAGCATCTCATGTCTAGAATGCTTATTACATATTATTCTATGTCCATATATATATGCTACTTTATTTTACCTCATTGTATTCAAGCCCTAATCTTTTTCATGACACACACATCTACAGTATTGCTTTATACTACATTTGAAATTTTGTTATTTCATTTCATTTCAATTTTTCAATCTCGTCATAAGTTTAAGTTCTAAGTGTCGGATATGTAGTAACTGGAAGGGTGGACACCGATAACCATGTTTTCTGTCTAGAAAGGCATTCCGTATAAATCTATGTCGACCGCTGGACTCGAATGCCGATCTAAGGAACTCTTGGTGATAATGTCTTACCTATTAGGCCAAAGCATGTCATACAAAACGTCACATGAACTAAAATAACTTCGATAAGTCAAGGTGATCATTTAAATGGTTACACTCAATGCTATATTCATTTTGCAATCCAACATGATTTACTTTTCGTGTTTCACATTTTATTTATTCAAACACTATGACATCACATGTATTTCTATCTATTTACAATGTTTTCAACATATGCTTCATGATTAGCATATTTTCTCTCCCGTGATTATCATCTATCAAACCATTTTCATCCTTGGTCTCACAATCTCTTTCACGTCAATTCAGCATGTCTATTCATTTCAACGGCCGCCGTTCTGGAAACTCCGGGCGCAAGATGGCTGCCCAAATAGCCAAGCAAATGGCTAAAGTTATCCCTGAGATGATGGTTCAAATCCAACAGAACCTCAATACTACTCCGGGAAACCAAAATGGTGCAAATACTTCCAAATGCACCTTCAAACACTTCAACGCCTGCAATCCACCCAAATTCACTGGGTCTGCGGGTGCCACCAAGCTACTTCAGTGGTTCGAAGGCATGGAAAACACCTTCATCAACAGTGATTGTCCTGAGGAACTGAAAGTTCGTCATGCCACAAGCGTCTTCCAAGAAAAGGCACTCTCATGGTGGAATGGCGAGAAGCGTACCCAAGGGACAGAGACTGCATTAGCCCTACCTTGGAACGAAGTGAAAGAACTAATGATTCGGAAGTTCTGCCCTCGCAGCGAACTTCGAGCGTTGGAAGAAGAATTCTGGGCTCTCAGGCAAAACAGTGGGGAAAATCAGGCCTTCAATGACCGATTTGATGAACTTTCCATGTTGATCCCTCGTTTCGTCGAGACTCCCTCCCTAGCCATTGAAAGATACATTATTGGGTTACCCATGTTGTTTCAAGACGCAATGTGGGGTAGTAAGCTCGAGACTCTGCAGGAGGTGAAACACTTGGCTGCGACACTAACTGATAATCATGTTAAGGCAGGGACCCTAACTAGGAAGGGTGAGAAGAAATCAACCGGCAAGGCCTCGAACGATCCATCTAACGAGGTTAAGGTCGAATCATCACATGTCAACAAAAAGAAGCGGAAGTCCAACAACCGCAACTATGCCATTGTCACACCAGCCACACCCATAACCCAGGTTGCTCCTACTGCTCAGCCCATTAAGAAGCCATACACTGGGATCTTACCCCAGTGTAACACATGCAAATACCACCATCCTGCGACTATCGCATGTCGCCAGTGCCTCAACTGTGGTCGATATGGCCATTATACCAATGTTTGTCGCCAACCCTTACGAGCCCAAGCTCAACAACCCTTTGCTCAACCCATGGCATTACCCAATGCTCCACCAATGATTAATGGGCGTGCTTGTTTCCAGTGCGGTGACCCAACCCATTTCCGCAACGCATGCCCAAGGTTAACCATTGTGAACAACGCTCAAGCTAACCCAATCAACCAGGGTGCGCGTGGTCGCGCATTCAATATCAATGCCAATCAAGCTCAAGCCAACAACGAAGTGGTTAACGGTACGTTCCTTGTTAATAACCGTTATGCCTCAGTTTTATTTGATACTGGTGCCGATAAGAGTTTTGTTTCTATTGACTTTGAGCCCTTACTTGCTACCCCTCGAACCACATTGGAGAAACATGTTACGGTTGAAGTGGCGGATGGAAAACCCATCACCATTAACTCTATTATTCGTAATTGCACACTTGAATTTAATGAGCATCATCTCTCTATCGACCTCATACCCATGCAACTGGGTAGTTTTGACATCATAGTAGGCATGGATTGGCTAACTCTGAATCATGCTGAAATTGCTTGTTTCGAGAAGGCTATTCGAATTCCTCGTGCAGATGGTCAGGTTTTGGTTGTCTATGGCGAGACATCCTCTAGAGGCCTTAAACTCATGTCATGCACCAAAGCCCGTAAGTACTTACGCAAGGATTACGTGGCATTCTTGGCCCATATTGTGAGGACAGATGTTGAGGAGAAGAAGATACAAGACATTCCAATCGCTCGAGATTTTCCTGAAGTCTTTCCTGAAGATGTATCCGGCCTTCCTCCTATTCGACAAATTGATTTCCGCATTGATCTAGTACCCGGTGCAACTCCTGTGGCTAAGTCTCCATATCGTCTCGCACCTTCCGAAATGCAAGAATTATCTAATCAACTCCAAGAACTTTCTGAAAAAGGCTTTATTCGTCCAAGTTCCTCACCTTGGGGAGCCCCCGTTTTATTCGTGAAGAAGAAGGACGGATCATTCCGTATGTGCATCGACTATCGTGAACTCAACAAGCTCACCATCAAGAACCGTTATCCCTTACCTCGAATCGACGATCTCTTCGATCAACTTCAAGGTGCCAATTGTTTCTCAAAAATAGATCTTCGTTCTGGATATCATCAACTTCGTGTTCATGATGATGATATTCCAAAGACTGCTTTTCGTACGAGGTATGGTCACTTCGAGTTTACAGTTATGCCTTTTGGCTTAACAAACGCACCTGCGGTATTCATGGATCTAATGAATCGCGTTTGCAAGCCCTACTTGGATAAATTTGTGATCGTTTTCATTGACGACATCCTGATCTACTCCAAATCAAAATCTGATCACGAGCACCACCTACGTCTAATTCTGGAACTCTTGAAGAAAGAACAACTATACGCCAAATTCTCGAAGTGTGAATTTTGGCTTAAGGAAGTTCAATTTTTGGGACACATCGTCAATGACAAGGGTATCCATGTCGATCCTGCTAAGATCGAAACCGTCAAGAATTGGAGTATCCCTACTACTCCTACCGAAATTCGTTCTTTTCTTGGTTTAGCAGGCTACTACCGACGTTTCATTTCAAACTTTTCCAAGATTGCTTTACCACTCACTGCCTTAACTCATAAAGGCAAGCCATTCGAGTGGGGTCTTAAGCAAGAGCAAGCATTTCAGACACTTAAACAAATGTTATGCGATGCTCCTATCCTAACTCTTCCCGATGGTAATGATGATTTTGTCGTCTATTGCGATGCATCCAACCAAGGTCTTGGTTGCGTTCTCATGCAACGAGGAAAGGTTATCGCTTATGCATCAAGACAACTCAAAATCCACGAGAAGAACTACACGACGCACGATCTTGAGCTTGGTGCGGTCGTTTTTGCTTTGAAAATCTGGAGGCATTACCTATACGGTACCAAATGTGTTATCTTCACCGACCACAAGAGCCTTCAACATATTTTTGATCAAAAGGAGTTAAACATGAGGCAACGACGATGGGTCGAACTACTAAACGACTACGACTGCGAAATTCGCTACCATCCCGGCAAAGCAAATGTTGTAGCCGACGCTCTTAGTCGTAAGGACCACGTCAAACCTATTCTACTTCAAAGCATTCATATTCAAACCGATATTCAGATGCGTATCTTTGAAGCACAACATGCCTCAGTCACCGAGGGTAATATGTACGAAGAAATGTCATGTGGTGCTGAACTCCAATTGGAAACGAAACCTAATGGTCTCCTATATTTCTTGAACCGGCTTTGGATTCCTAATCACAACGATCTTCGTACTTTCATCATGAGCGAGGCTCACAAGTCCCGCTATTCTATTCATCCCGGTGCAGACAAAATGTATCAGGATCTTCGTTGTCACTATTGGTGGCCTGGAATGAAAAAGGACATTGCCCTCTTCGTGGCTAAATGCCTCACTTGCTCTAAAGTAAAAGCTGAACATCAACGACCTTCTGGCTTGCTTGAACAACCAGAGATTCCGGTGTGGAAGTGGGAAAACATAGCCATGGATTTCATCACTAAACTTCCACGCACTTCAGATGGTCACGATAGCATTTGGGTAATCATTGATCGGTTGACCAAATCAGCTCACTTCATTCCTATTCGAGAAAAGTATCGAGTTGGGAAATTATCTCGAATCTACATCAAAGAAATTGCATGTCGTCACGGTGTGCCTTTGAGCATTATCTCCGATCGTGATGGTCGTTTTATCTCCCGCTTTTGGCAATCTCTTCAATCAGCTTTTGGTACTCGTCTAGACCTTAGCACCGCTTATCATCCTCAAACCGATGGTCAATCTGAACGAACTATCCAGACACTCGAGGATATGCTTAGGTCTTGTGTCATCGATTTTGGTGGCAATTGGGATTCACACTTACCTTTGATCGAGTTCTCATATAATAACAGCTACCATACAAGTATCGGCATGGCACCTTTCGAAGCACTCTATGGTCGTAAGTGTCGTTCACCTATTTGTTGGAACGAGATTGGCGAAGCCCAAATCACTGGTCCTGAGTTAATTCAAGAAACTACCGACAAAATTCTTCAAATCCGTGATAATCTACTCGCTGCTAGGAGTCGTCAGAAGAGCTACGCTGATAAACGACGCAAACCCCTAGAATTCGAAGTCGGCGACTTGGTACTCCTTAAGGTATCCCCTTGGAAGGGAGTTGTCCGATTTGGAAAGAAAGGAAAACTAGCACCTCGCTATGTTGGCCCATTCAAAGTCCTTAAGAGGATTGGGAAAGTGGCTTACAAGCTCGAACTACCTTCGGAACTCAACAATGTTCATCCAACCTTCCACGTGTCTAATCTTCGGAAATGCATAGCCGATGAAAACCTCCATATTCCTCTGGATGAAGTGCACATTGATGAATCTATGCACTTTGTAGAGAAACCCGTAGAAATCATGGACCGCGAAGTCAAACAACTCAAGCGTAGTCGCATACCTATTGTCAAGGTTCGTTGGGAATCAAAGCGTGGACCGGAATTCACTTGGGAACGCGAAGACCAAATGAAAACCAAGTATCCACATCTTTTTGCATCAGCCTCCTCGTAATCAATTTCGGGACGAAATTCCCTAAAGTAGGGGAGACTGTGACATCCGTCTATTTTCCATATTGTATAACCCGACCCGTTTCCATTACCCATGAAATTTCAATTTCGAATCATAGCAATAAACCTTGAGGATTTATGATAATATTCTATTATTGTCATCCTTATTATATATATACACAGACACACACTATTATTTATGATAGGGTCATACCCGAGTTAACCCGACACGAGACCAACAGTGATATTATTTGTTAACTCTAAAACTATTCAATAATAGTAGTAAAATTATCAAAGTTTTTAGAAGTTAAGTTTTTATACTTTTATATATATTCTTTTATAATATAGAGAAATATAAATATACGAACCATCATTTATGCGATGGTAATCAGTTATATACCTCCTTTATTCTAATTAGCCTCACCTCATCTTTATGTTTATCAAATAATAAATCCTTTTTTTAGACTTTCTCTATCTCTCACGTTTGATATATATATATATATCAAACTCTCCTTGATCCCATACTTTAGTTCCTATTAATGTAAACTAACTATAATTCCTATTAATATAAACTAACTAATGACATAATTAAATCACCTTATTAATCCCACAGACTTGCTCATATAAAACACCACAACCTCAATTTAATAAAAGTATTCAAATGGTTTACATTACTAATTATAGAGTATGGATTTTTGTGGCTAAAATTCTCGCCACACCCACACATATGAATAAATCAAACTTCATTTGATTATATTAAATATTAAATAGCTAAGGAATGCAAGTTTACAAATCCTGCTAAAATCTTCCTAATATATTCTACAAATCTTTCTAAGATATTTTGTCCCCCACATGTCCAATACACTGCTAAAATCTTCCTAATATATTCTACAAATCTTTCTAAGATATTTTGTCCCCCCCACATGTCCAATACACGTATCTTTCTTCCAATCTATTTAATCCATCACCCCACCACCATTTGAGAATACAAACTAAACAAACTCACATATTTCTCCCTTGCTCACATTTGCTCCAGTAAGCCACCCAAACCCACTTTTAAATACTTCAAACACATTAAACATCAAGCCTCAAGTACTCATCAACCTCATTAGAAGATTCAAGTGTGGACTCAACTTTTATACTACACTTCCTTCTCCTTGCTTATAATAAGTGAGTAATCGTTCATTATTATTTTTATGAAGTTGTTTTGAACTAGTCGAGCCTTCAAGTTAAGCATAATTTCTAGAAAAGAATACTAATCTTATATTTAACTAAACTTATACTCCTCAAATGTGAACACCTCGTGTATTAATCTTAAAATAAAATATATCTATCTATATTTCTTCCTTGGAGTTTTGTCACCAATTTCACGTTAAATATCTTGTATTTTAATGACATGGAAATTATAAACTTCATAAAAAAAATACTTGGGATGAGAATTAAATGACCCATCGGTCACCTAAATCAAATTTGCCGTAGTAAAATATATATTCATAGCTTTATTTTATTTGCATAAAACATTAACGAAATTTTGTTATATTAAAACGTGTCTCAAATTTACTTATTATATTTATTTCCGTTATGACCGTTAGACTCTCAGTATTTATAACTTTACTAAAATGGATTTTATATAAACTAAGTTGAGACTTAGACTTAATAAAAGCTAACTATTAGTAAAATATATATTTCTTTTGTATAAATATATATTCATTTCAGTTTAAATAATGGACACAACCGGAGACAAAAATATTATTTATCCAACTCATTCAAAATATAACTCGTATATATGAGACCACATTTACTTGAATATTCAATTATATGTATATTTATTTTTGTAGAATAAATATACTTTTATTAAAACAAGTAATTATCACCAACGGTTAAACGGGTTAAATCATTTAAAATGACTCGGTTAGTCTAAGTAGATGACTTAGACATTTGACACATATCACTAAGACTTAAGGTGTCTTTATATAATTTAGGACACGGATAATTCGTCTTCATATCACTCGGACTAATTCCATATTTCACTCACTGCTTCAGGTGAGTACTCATAATCCCCTTTCATTTTCAAGTTTTGGGATGGAACATGTATACATATTCAAATACCAAATTCTTTATTCATCTTACAAATCATGCGATTTCATTCTATGTCTTTGTGTGATTACATGCTATATGTTGAACTATGGTTTTTATATGCAAATTCAATTTCAAGCGTAATCATTAACATACAAGCCTATGGTAACAATGATGGATCCATTGGACTGACAACCCACCTGAATTTGACCGGTTTGGCATTCGGGTGATTGAAACCTATTTCAATAACTTAACTTTCGAGTTAAGGGCGCTAGTCAACAAAGGTTTGGTTATGCACATTCAAATTCAATATTGGTTTATTCGTACATGCTTGAGTCTACATTGACAATTGAATCGCTTTCAATATACTATATGTAATTATAACCCTATGTTTACTCACCAACTATTTTTAGTTGACACTCTCTATTTTTATACATGTTTCAGGACATGCAGTGTGAGCCATACTTGACTGATGCTACATTTAGGATGCTTTGGACCTAGATTAAATAAATCAAACTTTATCAGTATGTTATGTTATGTGTATTTGAATCTACCGTAAGACTTGAAATTTGGTAATGATTAAGTATTGAAACTTTAATTAAGTGTCATGAGCATTTGGACAATCATCGTGCCCCGACGTTATTCCGCCGTCGGTTGGGGTGTGACAAAGGTTACCTACTCCACGTGGGTTAAGCTATTTACCGTTCAGGTAATAGGACATCGGGTGTTGCATCAAATTGATGGTACGGACCCACTGGTCAATACCGATCCGGAGTACATGACATGGTTAGAACTTGATTCCATCGTGTTACAATTGATCTACGGATCCTTGTCAGATGAGTTATTGGTCTAGGTTTTGCAAACCAACTCGATCGGTCGTGCCGCTTGGCTTCGTGTTCAAGAGTTGTTCCTCAATAACAAAGGCTCGAGGGCTGCGACTCTAGAACTCGAGTTCAACAACTTGACGTTGAAGGCTATGCCCTCCCTTGAAGCCTATTGCCAGAAGCTAAGGATCTGGGCGATCAATTGGACGATGTGGATTGCCACGTAACTCAAACGTATGCACAAATTAGGTAAATTTAGGCAATTTTGGTCGGTTTTTTTTGCGTACGTATCGATTTTGGGCAATTCACCAATGATTCGCGACTCGATCAAGTGTGTGACGACTCATGACATGATAATTGATTATTAGACTCAAAATTATGTTGGAATTGACATACGATGAACAACTACGAGATTCCTGGTAAACGACGGATAGCGTACCGAAATCACATAAAAATCGAGAATTGCTTTATTTTCAATTCGAGACACCCAATTGGATTCCAATTGGTTGCAATTAAGTATATGGTTTCGAAAATCGATTATAACTCATTTATATCCATTAATTAGGGTATAAACACCCGAAAATTCTTCTGGTTCACAAAAACTTGCAAATTGATAGTTCGTGAAAATTCAAAACGGGTCGGGTTTCTCAATCGGGTAATTTAAAAATGTTAAATTGTTGTTTGATAACAATTCAACCAATCACACTCTTGACTTTCACTTCCGTTGTCCGGGTTAAATCCCACTCCTCACTTACGTAGACACAAATGTATAACTTTGATCAATTTTCTTGAAGCCTAAAAATTCATTACCAAACTATGATCTTGGTATTGCCATTGGCAATGGAGCAAGGTTGAATTATTATAATTCAAGTTGCCTAATATATATTATGTTATATCAATAATTATATATAATAGAATTATATTTGTATAAGGTTGAGTTCTCTTGGAAACAAGTTTTATTGTGAAATCTCCAAAACTCACTTAAAAAAAATTGTTTCTTTTAGTTTTTTAAAGTTTACAATATTACTTTTACGTATAAAAAACAAAAATTAAAAAATAAAATAAGTTAGCTTTGAAATTTTTATTGCATATATGCACTACTTATACTATGCTACATTACAAATATTCATGCAACAATATAACTACTAGTGCATATATGTAATACTAAAAACATACAACACAAATTTTTATTAAAAATATATTATAAATAATGATTAAACAAATTCTTGTGTTTTTGTTGCAAATTTTAGAAAAAAATAATAATAGTATTATATGAATAAACCATAAATTTAAAAAAAAAATTAAAGAAGGATTTCTCAAGTTTTCACAATAAATAAGAGTTTTCAATTGATCATGTCCCTTTATGAATATAGGTAAATATCTAATAAAGAATAAACAAGCCAAACTCGGAAAACTTGCTCACGAACCGAGTTAGAGCTTTTGACATACAGCTCGAAACGAGCCGAGCTCAAGCTTGGCTACTCCTGACCAACCTGTTACTTCAAGAAAGAAAAAGGAACAAGGAGTCTAGGCTTGAAAACTAACAAGAGGCGAGCTTTATGTCATGGTTCTGTATTTGCTATTAACTTGTAATTAGTTTGAAATTATTAGACTGATATAACTCTTATATTAATTAGCCTTAGGTTATAGTGTTTCGGGTTTCCTCTTGTTTCCTTGATATATCTGATAAATAAACAGTGTATTTTTTTATTCATTGATGAGTGATTACAATCGATTATATAAATAGAGACAAATAATTCAACTAGGTCTAATATTCCCCCGCAAGCTGAGGGCGGGGAACGACTTGTAGCTTGAACCGTAAGAATAGGAATCTCTGTGAGGATAAGGCCTTGGTGAACACATCGGCTATTTAATCATTGGTGGAGATGAACTTGAAATTTAATATTCCCTGAGCTACCTGTTCACACAAGAAATGAAAGTCCACTTCAACATGTTTTATGTGTGCATGGAAAACGAGATTAGCCGAGAGATAGGTAGCACGAAGATTGTCACACCAAAGCGTAGGTGACAGTTTTGTTGTAATACCCAATTCGTGAAGAAGGGCTTGTACCCAGATTAGTTCCGCGACCGTGTTTGCTAGGGCCTTCTATTCCGATTTAGTTGAAGATCTAGACAATGTTCGCTGTTTGCGATCAGCCCAATAGATATGGTTCGATCATATATAGATGGCATATCCACCCCCACCCCCCACCCCGTTGATCGAAAGTTGACAGGGCAACCTGCCTAATCGGAATCAGAGTAGGCTTGGACGAGAGACGATGAGTTGTTTTGCCAGTGAGCATCTGAGAAGGCATGAAGGAATGAGCCAAAGTCATGACGAATAAGGAGAGACCCAAATCAGTAGTGTCCTTCAAGTAACAAATGATGCGTTTGACTGTCGACCAATGATTCTCTCTTGGGACATGCATGAATTTGCAAACTTTATTGATAGCGAAAGCAATATCTAGGCAGGGTAATATAGCATATTGAAGTGCGCCTACAACCTGACGATAACGGGTCGGGTCAAGGTAGGAGAGGGTTGTCATCGTTAGTAAGGATTTGAACAGGTGGTTGGAGGTAAGAAACGCTTCAACCATGGCTTTCCAAAACCCATAATTCGTGGGTGAGAGGGTGAAAGCAAACTCATGAGAGTTGTGAGCGGTGTGGTGCGTTCTTGTGTTGAAAGAAGATTAATGGCTGCCATGATGATGTATACAGGAACCTAGTAGGATACGACTGCAAGAAGGTAGATAACGGTAGGTTTCGTTTGCCAGAAAGAAAGAAAAAAAAGACAGATATAAATTACATAACATAACTTAATCTAATAATGATGTTGTTTTACTTTTCCTTAAGGAATTCAATTGAATATCCTTGATAATTTACATACCTTACTAGGTCATCCAAACCCTGACTCTCGAAGACTAGGGTAACCATAGACCAAAATAAAAGAAAAAGGGAAACCAAAGAATATTATGATTGCATGACCGAACTTTACAAGAGGAATTCAGAGTTCTTGTGAGACATTAGGCCATCAATTAAGCTAATCATACCTAAAACATGGACAGCTAGGATCTTCTACACTCTTTTATATGAAACCTTTGGGAGGCTTCTAGAGTTTCCACATGGACCTAAGCCTTCTTTTTTTTTAACAGCAGCTTTATTATCACCAAAGCTCCAACGAGGGGAAAGAGCACCACCAGGCCCTAACACACCACAATTACATCATAGAGTTTAACCATACATCCCAGTCTAAACTACCCACTTTAGATCTATTTTTAACCCAAAACAAACATAAGTTTCTAACGTTTATAAGAACACGAGACACGGACACTGTCTTTTCCTTGACTTGAGAAAAAATTTAAGAAATCTCATGGAAACCTTCCGGTATCATGAAGCAATAAATGGGAAAGAATATATTTCAATAAAATCCTATTATTAATTCTATAAATTGTACCCATAACTTATTTATTTGATTAGATAATATTCCATGAATGTGTAAATGATTTAAAGATCCAGAACTTATTTGTCCTTTACAAGAATGTGCAGAAATCTGAAGTAAAATCATGGCTAGGCGAAAATATCAGAATCATCCATATAACTGAGAGTGGAATTGTTTGGTAGCTTTTTTCAAAAGGAAATAGATCTTGAACTCTTCCATCAAAAACCAATTAAGGTAACCTGCAAGAAAAAGAAAACTGCTACTAAAATTTCTGAGATTGGAGGATAATCATCTTAATGTCTATGACTACAAAATGGAGACATACCCAAACTCAAAGTGAGAGAATGGATAAATGGATATCATTCAAGCCTATGTTAGAATTGTTGAAAATTGAATCAATCACTGATTCATCCTTCCGTTTGTAAGAATGCATCACAGATTCAAAGCATAAAGTGATTTTGGAGGTTTTAAAGATATTTCAAAACACTTTGCGTAACTTTTGACATGTTTCTTTTAGCTATGTTTTGAAATAAAGTTACCCTACAGGGATTAAATGTATCCCATATGATCCGTCAACACTTTTTTGTCCAATTTTTATAATTTAATAAGTAGTTTATGTCATAAAATAAATATATGAACTATATTGTTAAAAAAAGAATAATATAGTTTTTCTTAAACAAGTGGTTTGGAACATTTCAAAACACTTTCGGTAACTCTTGACCCGTCTACAGATTTGACCCATTTCTTTCTTAGCTAAGTTTTAGAGAAGTTACCCTTTAGGATCAAATCCAACCCAAATCAACTCAATTGACCCGTCTTAACACTTTGTCCACTGTTCCTAATTTAATATATAATTAGTGTATTAGAAAAAGTATATATAATAACTATTAGGTTAAATAATAATATTTCTTTCTTCTTAATAAAATGATTTAGGAGGGTTAAAACATTTCGAAACACTGTGGGACTTGGGGTCATTTTTGACACCGTCAAGCCATTTGACATGTTTGCTGAGTTCTAAAAACGTTACCCTTTAGGATAAAAGGAAACATAAATTGACCCATTTGTATGTTAATGTGTCAAAACTGAAACATCAGGCCACAACCCAGCCATGTGCAAGACTAAGTTTTGTTATCAGCATCAATGTTTTAAAAACCGGTTTTTTAGTTGAACCGGAAAATTTTCCGGGACCGGTTCGACCGGTCGGACCGGTTAGACCGGCCGGTTGAACCGGTTAGGGGATATATATATATATTTTTATAAAAATGTTAATAAATGTGTACACCACAACGAAAATAGTTAAAATACAATGATAATCCACTAAAAAATAATACCAAATAGGTATTTCATAAAAATATATAAGTTTTAAACTTTAAAAAATAATAAAAAATAACAATAAATTAAAAAAAAATATTTTTTTTTTAAATTGTCAGAAAACCGGTTGAACCGGACCGGTTGAACCGGAAAAAACCGGAAAAAACCGGAAAACCGCCCGGTTCAAAACGGTCCGGTTATGTCCAAAAAACCGGGGATTAAAAAACCGGTATGATGACCGGTTGGCGGTTGAACCGGACCGGTTGAACCGGTTTTTAAAACATTGATCAGCATTAGTTCAATTACATACAAGATATAAACTTAAAAGTTGAAAATAATAACATGAAATCCCATCACTATGTAAATGCAACAAGACTCTAAGATTTTGATTAGCATATATAGCTATATATCACATAAAAAGGAAATAAAATAAGAAGAAAAAAAAAAGCAAAGAAAGAAAGAAAAACACATAGCACACCATCCTTCACTCAACCTACTTGCTTGTTTCTAAACAAGGCTCTCTTGATAAACAACTGTGGACATAGGAAACACATCCCAGAACCACATTTGTTTGGATTTCTTCTCTTTAAGATCATAAATCATAAACGATTGTGCGTTAATTTCCAAGAGCACTTCAGTACCATTTTTCAAATACATGATCGGTCTTACAGTTAAGAAAGAACTAGTCATCTCATCTTTCATTGACAATGCAACCAACTTGCTCCATGATTCCTTCACTCCATATACTCCCATCACCCAAACATCCACACTGCACATCTCACGACTACCAACCACACAAAGACATCCTCCTAATACTCCCAAATCTACTTCTATATAATTATCAGAATACTCGGGTTGTGGCACCGACTCAAATTTTTGACTAGCAAAGTCAAAACCAACAATCAAGTAATCATTATCAGGGTCAGGTTTTTGATTTAGAAGCCAGTGTGATACACCACTTACACACACGCCTTGACCATTACTAGGCTGAAGGAGAAATTTGTAAGGAAAACCCTGCTCCACTGATTGCCATACATTCAATTTCAGACTGTAAACACTAAATTTAGAATCTAACCACACAGTATAATCCATGCCTGACGCAACAAACTGTGACAATTTAACCACCTTATAGTCATCATTTACATGATCATAACCTACTTGGTTAATGACAATTGTAGACTCACAACTACGTGGATAATGTTTTGTTGTCTGTATCAGTTTGTACTTTCTGGTTGAAGGGTTCCACAATATAATTACATTATCAAATGGATTGCAAGATAAACATATCAACCCATGGCAAGAGCCGAGAACATGACAGAAACAAGTCCTATCAAAAGGAGTTTCCAGTTGAACAGTAGTTGGATGTAAATCCAAATATATGGAACGAAAAGAATATGAGAAACCGGCATCTTCAAAAAGAGCAAGAACTTTGCCTGTTTTAATGGATTGTTTTCGATGAAGATTGACAAAGTAAGGGCTGTCAATTAGGGCACACAGGGGTTTGGAAACAGATCTAAACCGGAGAAGAGACTTCACTGGCAAGCGTGAGAGAATTCCAACCAGTACTTCTGGTGGAACATCTGACATTGTTGTGAGAAAATTAGGATATTTGATCTGATGGAGATGAATAACTTAGGTGCATATATATAGCACTACAAAAATGGCAAACACGTAAATGCAGGACAAGATCATTGAATTGCAACCCTTGAATTCTTAACTAATTACTATAATCCTCAACCACCACCATTAAATTGATAATTGCGTGACAGAAATGCTTTCACTTTACTTCTCTTTTGAACCGTGAATGCTACTCTACTCCTACTTCTAAATTACACCAATTCCTTTCCTACCCCATGCCGGTATTTGAACCTTGGTCTTTTCCCCAAGAGACAAAGCCCCTGCCATCTAGCTATAACTGGAATGGATTTCACTTCACTTCTAAAAGCCAAAGGCCACCTCTGAACTTATAAGGACAAAAGGAACCAGAAAAGGGGTGTAAATGAGCCAAGCTACTCATGAGATACTCAAGATCGGCTAGCTAAAACCTCGAATAGAAACGAGCTTTAACAAGCCCGAGCCCAAATTAAAGCTCATTCAATAAATGAACCAGTTATTTATATAAATATAATAAATATATGATTACATATTAAAAATAAAATTATTGTATATAATTATGGTAGACATAACTAAATATATATTACGAGGGTAGAGTTCTATTAAAAAAGAGTTTTCTCGTAAAAATGTAAGAAAGGTTTTGGACCATTGATTAAAGGAGTCAATGGTAGAGAGGTTGCTTCCAGGGACGGTCGAGTGTTGAAGTGTGAACACTTAGGTCCCACCGGTGGAGGTCTCATGTTCGATTCTCGATTCCCACAGGCTTAGGCTCCTTAGGTGGCCTTGCTTTAAAAAGAAAGATATATGTATATTTTACTTCTACATAGAAATGATTTAATAAAATAATACAAAAACCTATATATGAAAAAAATTAACAATTAAACATAACCAAGATAATTATATCATAATAGTATGATGAAAATATAAATAAATATATAGTTCCAAACTAAACCAATTAAGTAGAGAACCAAAAGAAACGCATAAGAACTTGTACCTAGTGCTAACAAGATATAGTGGGAAAGAGAACGAAGGGTGGTTATGTAGTTACAGTTCTTAAACTTAAAATAATAGATAAAAGGCGTTTATGCAGTCCTCGAAGTTCTCTAATTAAAATTGGTCTTGTATTGAACAGCGTTATATATTAGTTAATTATGAAAAACATGTTATTGAGAAATTGATGTTGTTATAATTATTTTAAGAAAAAAATATATTAAGTTGTAAACTAATTCCAATTCTAGAAGGAATGAAGAAATAAAAAATTCATCCCTCGGGGAATGAAAATCCATAAAGACGGAAGGACAATAAATATATATATATATATATATATATATATATATATATATATATATATAGGGTTAGGTTCAAATGAGAACTTTTTGTTTTGAGAACTTTTGAGAACTAAATCTCAACCACACATTTCAGGGGGGAGCACTACAATTCATGGGAGGGGGGATACATGTAAATAAACTTGTGGCTCAAATTAGTTCTTTTTAGTTCTCAAATCAAATTGGTTCTCAAATGATCCTCTCCCTATATATATATATATATAGTGTAAAGATCAGTGGAAAACTATCTTTTATTTGGAAAACTGGAAAACCATTAGAAGTCCGAGTGTGTTGCATATATGCAACATATGCAACACACCGGAAAACCATTGGAAGTCCGACTATGTTGCATAATGGTTTTCCAAATAAAAATAGTTTTTCAAGGAACCTTACCCTATATATATAATGAGAAATGGAATGCTAAGAGAGAATTTCGTACCACTGCTGGAAAATTCCAATATGAAGGTGAACATGAGAACAAGAAAGACTTCACATGCCCATTTGTTTCATCCACAAGGACCACTTAAGTGCCTCCAAAACCATATCGTTCTTTTGGAAAGCAGCAATCAGATTCGTATATGTAATTCTATCAGGTTCTATTCCATTTCTTCTCATTTCTTTAACCAAATCCACTGCATCTTCAACCATACCAGCAATCCCATAGGCCTTAATTAAGGAGTTATAGGTGCATACATCGAGTTTCAACCCAGATTCCTTGAGTTCCATTAATACATCACCAACTTCTTCAATCCATCCTTTTTCTCCATATATATTAATCATAATATTAAACGTGTAATGATCCGAACCACAATTTGATTCCTTCATTCTCAACAATACATTTTTAAACTTCTCCATTTCACCTGCTTTCCCATAAGCATCCAACATGCAATTATAAGCTTCGAGAGAAACAGAAAATCCATTAAATTTCATTCTTCGTGCAAGAGAGGCCATATTCCTTAGATCTTTACCTTTTCCATATCCAGCCACAACAGTATTATAAGAAATAACATCAACCATCCCCTGTTTTTTAGCCATCCAAAACACTTGTCTCACCTTTCTAAAAAGACCAGATTTCGCATAAACATCAAGGATTACATTAAAAGTTGTGGTATTAGGTGAAAAACCATGCTGAATCATATCATTAAAAAGCCTAGAAAGTTCATCAATAGGCAAAGCACGAGCACAGCAATTAATTACACAATTATACATTTCTTGATCCCAAGAAACTCCAGCCTTCAATATTTTGTAGTACAAATCAGCCAGTTTACTTACCATCCCCAATCTTTGATAAATTCTAAGCATATCTCGAAATAAATATATATCTGGAACAATATCCTTTTGTTTCTCCATTACATCTAGAACTGAACATGCATCATTTAAGGAACCAGATTTCACATACATCCGTACTACTATGCTAAATGCTATCAAATCCAAAGCAATGCCTTCTGACTTCAGATTTATATAAAGGGTTTCTGCTTCCTTAAACTGATTCAAACAACTATAAACATCAATCATAGTGCATGTGATATGCAAATTAGCCTTGTCATGTTTCGGCATAGATGTGTATATCTTTATAGAATTATTAAGATGATCCAACTCCTTACATGTACAAATTAATAAATGATATAAACTATCCTCAAAAATTTGATCTTTCCACCTTTTAGTCCCCAAAACTTCAATGGCATCATCTACCAAACCGTGTTTCACATAAGCCATCACTAGAATCGAACAGGACGTTTGATTATTCAAAACATGATTATAAATCAAACCTTTGATAACATAAGGCA
Source organism: Deinandra increscens subsp. villosa (assembly GCA_039602395.1). Classification (NCBI taxonomy): domain Eukaryota; kingdom Viridiplantae; phylum Streptophyta; class Magnoliopsida; order Asterales; family Asteraceae; genus Deinandra; species Deinandra increscens. The sequence continues at coordinate 115,174,193 of JBCNJP010000007.1, read as the reverse complement.
CTTTAACAAACTGCTCCGCCTTCTCGTATGCTTGCAAAACGATACTGAGAATAGAGGAAAACTGGCATCCGATCGTTATCATATCTTCTATAATCCTCATAGCACCCGCTTCATCTCCATATTTGGCTTGCAGATTGATCATTGTGTACAAATTTGATGAATTTGGTTTAAAATCTAATCTATTCATTTCATTATAAAACCACTCTGCTTCTTTAAAGTTTTGTACTCGGCCCCAACCTTCAATCATGGTCCTGTAAGTGCTTTCATCGGGTTTCAAACCAGTAGACACAAGGCTTTGGAAAACTCTTTTGGCATCCTTCATGTTTGAGATTTTCCCATATCCAGTTAAAAGTGTATTGTAAGCAATTATATGAGGGGGGAATCCAGCTGCATGCATTGATGCGAGGACGTTTTCAGCCTCATCTAACTTCCCTTGTTGACTGTAAGCATTAACCAAAACCAACCAATTTTCTTGATTCAAGATCACTCGGTCTTTTTTCAAGAACTCAACAATTTCTTCTGACTTTCCATATAATCCAAGGCGTGTATAGAGAGTAATCATAGCTGAATATGCACTATGACAAATGATCCTAAAGTTCCTCATTTGTGAAAATGCAAACTCTGCTTCATTAAGATTCCCGCCCTTTTGGTAAAGACTCATAATCATGCCAAATGTAGCAACATTAGGCTGAATTCCTGTGTCTAACATCATTTTAAACCACTCTGTGCCGGGACCCACGAGCCCCCGCCTATGACAGGAATAAATAAGTGTGTTGAAAATCTGGAAACTAAGCTCACAGCTTGACTCGGTCCGCATCTCCTGAATTAACCTTTCTGCTCCTTTCCAATCTTGTCTCCTACCCAACACCCTTAAAGCTAACTTATAAGCATTCACATTCTGCATCAACTTCCCATTGACTCTCATCCACTCGAAAAAATTCAAAACCTCATCATCACGACCACCATTCTCAAGCCTCTCCAAGATACTGTTGCAATGTCCTACACTCGGTTCAATCCCACTGGAACTTAATTTCTCATAAATTTCATCATCATTTTCCAACAACAAATCTTCTGTATCTACACAACCAATCTTACCATCCAACCTGATTTCTTGTTGACTGCTATTCCCATTCATAGAATTATGCATCACCTTAAAATCTTTTGTTACATTTTTCATACCCTCCAATCGCTTCCATATACTCCTCTTTCCTTTCTTAAAGTTCCTATGTACTTTAGGGCTTTGCAGAACACCATTACCATCACTCACATCCACAGGTCTATCAACATTACTATACTGTAAAACATCTGATAGCTCTGTATCTAATCTAGAAACCCTAACTTGCTTTAGCTTACCAAATGAGTTGTTAATCACACTAGTAAAGGCAAAAATCAAACCTCGATCAGAGAAGTGCAAAACGGAGTTAAGTTTCTTCGATTCAAAACTATCTAAATGCACACAACATTTAATCGAAGCCATTAAGAGTTCAGAATCTACCTCACTCGAGAAGCTGAGCTGAGCTGAACTTCATTGATTTAACTCGGAGGCGTTTCTGAAATCCAAATCGAATGAAAATCGAGTCGAATTACGAAGTTCAAAGCAATGAGGAGATCGATATGAGAGCTGAAAACTTGGCAAATTATGAAGGTGGTGGTGCAGTTTTGGTGGAGGAAATTGGGAGGGATAATGGAAGAAAAATAACCGCAAAATATTGGTTTGGTTGAAGGACTCGCGTCCACAGGGACGAGATATGTTTATAAGCTACCTTTCAATTATAACTATTTTAATCAAAATATTCTAATCAAACACACCTAAACAAAATTTTAGGATAAAAAACTGTCATTAGACCACATGAAAAGAATGTTTTAGAGCGAGAAAGCGCTAGGCGGAGCCAGACGATCGGGTATAGTTTAGGGATTAATCGGGATTAATAGGAATTAGTCGGTTTCTAATTTTATATATAATTTTTTGAAAATATATATCTATATAATGTTATTTCTATACCTTTTATGCATAAATTTAAAAGTTTAATGACTAAATGTAAATTTATGAAAATAGAGGGGGGTAAATGTTAAAATACTTAAAGTAATTTTACAATTCTAATGTAAAAGTTTACAACCTTTGAAAGAAAATATAAATTAGTGAAAGATAGAGGGGTTAACTTTTAAAATATCTAAACTTAATAAATCCTAGAAGCCTAACATAAAGTGCCTCCCTCTATCAGGTCCCGTCTTCTTCCTTTGATTTCCGGCAAAAATGGCATGTACGGCGGCCTAAATCGTCGCCGGAATACGCAAATCCGGCAGGAATTGAACACCGCCTAGCCACCTCCTTGACCGACTAGGACCGCCTAGACCCGTTTTTTTACCGATTTTTCTCCAAGTCGATTAATGGTCCAATTAGCACAAAATTACTCTGTGAAGCACCGATTAGCGCCTAGGCGCCGCCTAATTCCGTCTTTTACAACACTGTTTTAGAATCAATTAGAAGAACCAACATCACTTTATTTATTTGCTTTTAAACAATTTTGACTATACTTCTTAAATATGACAGTTTTCTTTTCGGATTAACAAATACTTGCTCTTGAATAGACTTGTAACTTTTTTTCGAATCATACCTCTTTCTTCTAGTTCCAATTAGTGAGCAGATAGGGTTACATGGATTTTGATCGTACTCATAAC
>JBCNJP010000007.1:115154253-115171014 GCA_039602395.1 Deinandra increscens subsp. villosa | reverse complement strand
AAGCGGAAGATCGGGATAGCAATTATATATGTTACTTGGTGGGTCATTTGGAGATACTGGAATGAGCGGCTTTTTGTGGTTGATACCATAAAAGAAATCACTTTGCTTGAAGACCTAAAACACTTTTTGTTTATTTGGTATTCATCAAGAAATAAGAAATGTCATAAGTACTATCGAGAAATAAGAAATGTCAAAAGTACTTGACCGAGAGTTTGAAAGACCCTTCTATAAAATGTCGCCGTTTAAAAAAAATTGACTTAAAAACGACTTATTTATGGAAAATTATATACAACACAACTACGCAATATATAACTTTTTGCGAGTGATTTTAGATATGTTTGATTGGTAAGATTTGGTGACAGAAACCACTCACCCGGATGATTTGGACTCTTTAGAAAGCCATGATGATTTCTAACTTCATTCTACTAATAGATAACGACATAAAGATGACATGATAAGCTCCAAAATATCAATTTAACCAATGGTTGAAGTCATTAAAATAGGACTAGCAATTGTGGTAGGTATAGAAAATGTGCCTTTTTTCCCCTACTTCCTATTGGTCCTAACATATGTCATCATAACATATTATCCGATCTCGGTTGTCATAAACTAGGAGAGCTGGCGGAGCTTCTTTCTGGCCAAGGGACCTGGGTCCCTGCTGACTTTTCGTTCGAAAGTCATGAGTATGTGTAATATGTCAAAAAAATATTATATGTATTGAGTCGGTGTTTATTTGAAAAATTTTATATGTATTGAATCGGTCTCAACTCAATTTTCTTTTATGTATTTAGTCAGCCTCCAGTTGAAAAATTATATATAAAATTTGTGTAGTTTATAAAAAAAAAAGTTAAGATGAGAGTAAGTAAAGGCTCATGGAAATATGAGATTTTAAGATAAGGCTTTTTAAAAACTAGTTTAAAAAAAACGTTTGTTTAGCTTTTGTGGTGACAAAAATCAATAAGTCAATAATTTTTTTTAATGTTTAGTTTAGTTTATATGCGTAAAATGGTCAAATAGGGGCTACGTGAGTATAAGATTATATGAGAGCATTATGGTAATTATATCATCAAAAAGTCAGGCTTTTGTTAGTTTTTAAAATAACTTTTCAACCATTTCAAAAAAATTAAAATGAAAAACACTATTGTGTTACCCTAACCTTTTTTTTTAGTTTATTGGGTTTTTAAGATAGCCAATAAGTCAACAAAACAAGTCATTTTCAAAATCAATCCCAAACACCCACTTATACTGTGTCTCCTATGGGTGTTCAGTTTTTGAATTGGATTCGAAAAATACAAATTTCGACTCGGTTCGATTCGAAAAACATTGGTTCGAATTCGGTTCAAAATTTCAAATTCGAATTCGATTCGATTCGATATCTGATATCAAATTTCGAATCGAATTAGATATTGAATCTCAAATTTGAATTCGATTTGAAATTCGAATTAGACATATTCATATTTTCGTACACACACACACACACACACACACACATATATATATATATATATATATATATATATATATACTCTGTACTTCTATTTTGTATATAAACAAATATAAATAATTATACAAATATATTACATTAGTTTTCACAAACAACTCCTCATTTACACCTATTTAAAATCTTTAAAATTTTAGCTTTTTAAAATATTCTAATTTGAAAACACGTATTATCTATTTCACGCCTAGAAATTTGGCATTATGTGGATTCACCCAATCATTATCATTTTCCGAATGAATTAATGATAAGTTATTTTTCACAATAATCACTGAACAAAATTGCTTTAGATATGGATGTTTTGAACGTTAAACTAAATTTGGTCTAATTTGAACGCTTCAATTTGAATGTTAAACTATGATTTTTTGTTTTATTTTTTTAAATAACTTTGAATTTCTTCGAATCTGATTCGGATCCGATTCGGAATCGATTAGAATAATCCCATTCGAATTCGATTCGATTCAGATTCAGTTTTCGAATTAGATCGAATTCGAATCCGGGTTTTAAAAAGTGAAATTCGAATAATTCGATTCGATTAATTCGAGTATTCGAAATTCGATTTGTTGAACACCCCTAGTGTCTCCTCTAATTTTGTGAGCAAAATGTCCGGCGATAAAGATCTCCGGCTATTAAGAACACCGACGCCTTCAATTTGCTACCACTTCAATCTCATTTAAAAAATATATATTATGCATGAAGCTAAAGTGATTCTTATAAATTTAAAATCAAAAGACACAGTCCATTTTGGGAAATGATGTAACTGACAACAATACACACGCATATATCACTCTTGTTGTTTAAACTAAAATCGATTAATCACTATTGAAAAAGGAAAAAGTGCCACGGAGGTCATCTTTGCCACCAAATCAGAGAAGTAAAAGAGAAAGTGAATGAGTTTCGGACTTAGAGAAAGAAAATGAAGTTTATTGATTGACAAAGTTACAAGCGATTAAAGTCCAGAGTGAAAAGTCCCTAATCTAGGTCCAAACTTGGATATTTATAGGCCTCTAGCTTCGCTTCTCTGATCTTTAGCTCGGATCTTGACTCAGATCCTCGCCCTGCATATACCTGCAAGGCCACTAGCATTTGCCTGAGGACTTAGATGCCCGATGGTCGGATATGAAGACAAATCCGACGATCTCATCTACTCATCAAGTCCCCAAGTCTATTAAGTATAATGTTTAGGATTAATAGACTTAACGTTCAAAAAAGCAAATTTGAAAATCTCATACCTATCTATTTACCTTTGACGGTTCATTTTTACACATCCGACAGTGTGTTTTATTTACTTGTACGGTACCACCGTTCCACACTTTATGTCACATCCATCAGTTTTTTTTAACTATGATTGTGAAACCCTAAACATGAAAAAAAAATCAAATTGGATATTAATGATGTCACAAGCAAAAGGGGGAACCCAAAAGAAAAAAAAATTAGGGTTTTGTGTTCATACAGATGTTTAAAATCCTTCTTCTTTTAGAGGCTTGTGTGTGATGACGTATGTCTGGATCAGATGGCTCCACACAAGTGTTTCGGCATACAATCCATGGAACATCCCCCTAACACACAATCCAACCTATACCCTAGGTCGGATATCATCAGACATATGGACAGGCCTACACACTAGATCGGACCTCAACATCCATCACAACCCAGCCTACTAACCTGCTTAGTACGGATCAGACCCCAACATGCATAGTCCAGAACAGACAATATAGAAAAATGCTCAAACACTTAAGTTCGGAGTTCTCACACTCCAAACTGACATAAAATTAAATGCCTATCCTCGAAGGGTGTTGTAGCAATATGAACCAGACACTTGGTCAGACCTGCATCATGCCTAATTGGGACGACAACATTTGTGATATAAGGTTGAGGGGATATAAATACCCTAACTACCACATATGATATTCATTCAGTGCTCTTCAGTCCTCACTGATTGCGCTCACCCAAACACATACTTATTCTTACGCCCGAGCTTAGTCGCAAGACAACCTCCTGTCCTACCTAAAGCCTAACGACGCTTCTTGTTTTGTAGGTTCACCGGTCAAGCACTCCAAGGAGATCTATGTTCGACATATCCCAAATCTGATATGATCCATTGATACCCCCTATAGTCATCTCTATCTCGGTAACTCGTCCTTGACCATAACACTCCTATTACCCAAGATTGTCTGATTCTACATTGACGCCATCCACACAGTACTACTTCTACAATGACTAGTGAAGCAAGAACAATTCCTACCCAGCCCAACTTGAGTATATTATGTTTGTGAAAAGGTGATTGCTATAATTCTCAATTACAACAAGAAGATTACAATCCTTATATTGGCAGGAAGTACAAAGTAAATGAAGCAATTATATGCTAGAAATAAGGAAACTAAATAATATATTTGATTATACAATGGAACAAATATTTGAAATTAACTAATGTAATCTTTATTCTTAATACGTCCTCGCAAGATAGAGGCTCCGTTGGAGACGTCGATTTTGGACCGAATGTGTTGAAACGGGATGTGCCCACCGATACTTATTCTCGAACAAAATGATAGTCGAGTGCCACATGTTTCATCCTGGAGTGATAGACGGGATTGGCATATAGGTAATTCGCTCCGGTGTTATCACGGAACAATGTAGGCGGGTGCGAAAGTTGAATTCCCAACTCTAATAGCAAATTTCTAACCCAAGAGATTTCAGCAGCGGCATTGGCCAAGGCTTTATACTCGGCTTCCGTGGAGGATCGGGAGACAGATTTTTTCCGATAGGATTTCCATGAGATTATATTCGAACCCAAGTATAGTAAATATGCTGTGGTGGATCGACCTACGGCCTGTAGGCTGTAACTTGTGTGGGGATGGTGCAGAATCAGCTGAGCATTTTTTTTTGGGTTGTAGAGTGGCGATGGATGTTTGGGACTGCCTTGCAATTTGGTGTAGGTTGGGGGCTATATTTAATAAAAAGTATTTTATTTTAATACTTGGAAGGAATGTAAAACTTGTGTATCATTTAGTGAAATCTTATAGATGTGGTCAAACATCAATTGTTTGGTCGGTTATGGACTTATGGCGCAATGGTGTGGTCTTCAGAATGAGTTTTTGTTTGATATTGAAGATTTGAGGATCACGATTCAGGAAAATCGGTCGGTGGATGTGATTTTTAGAGCAGTGGTGTGGGTTATTTGGAAGAGTAGAAATGAACGGGTTTTTAATAACTATAAGAAGACTATCCACGCGATCATAGCGGAGATAAAAGCTGTTAGTTATCAATAGGTGAAATATAGAGCAAAAGGATGGTGGGTAGAGTAGAATGACTGGCGCAAATTCTCTTTCACAATGTAAGTTTATTTTTGCTCTTGTAGATATGATGTCGGTTTTTAGCGCCTTGCTAGTCGGCCTCCGTTGTGTTTTCTAATGAAATCGTCGTTAAAAAAAATCAAGATTTTTAAGTTTTAAACTCACAATCTTATCATTTACCACTTACCACGAGTCTATTCCGTTAGGACAATTAGACTTAATGCGCTTACACCAGGGTCGGTCATTGTAGATTTAGAGGCCCTGTTCGAGTTTAAAAAATAGGCCACAGTTAAAAAAAATTACAAACAGAAATAAGTTCTAACATAAAACAAAAAATAAGTTATAACTATAAACATAAAAAAATTATTGTTTTAAAATGACATTCTAATTGAAATTAGCTCTGCTAAACTGTACAAATATTAAATAACTAATGTGAACATCATTTTTTTACATGTCGATTATGTGTATTAGTTTAGGTTTGTAACATTTTAAAAGTCTGTATTTAACTAACAGAACTAGTGATAAATATAATGATGATATAAAAGATTTTTAAACCCAAATATGGGCCCCCTAATATGATAGGCCCTATTTGAACGTCGGACTATCATCGCACATGCTCAGGATCCGCACTTGGCTTATTCACGTTGTAATTTACAAATGTATTTTATGAATGTTATTATTCTTACAAGAGTATAAAATCGCTTCACTACCGGTTCCTTTTTTTTTTTTTTTTAAACTCGTGAAATAATAAATGAATTCATCTTATGTTTAATCATTGTTATTAAGTTGGGTAGCAATGCCTCCCACTATATATCTAATAAAATATATAGAAATAAGACTTTAATTAAGTGTTAGGTTTAAGAGAAGAAAAGGATTGTAAGTGCGTGACTACTATGCAATGCATAATGTGTGTAGATTAATTAGCACTAATTCAAGGTATAATTATTTGCATAATGATGAATACTTAGCACACCTCTTTCCGGTTTTCTTTTCTCTTATTCATACCTATTCTTTCTTATTTTTAGTTTTAATTTGAAGTAAAACAAAACAGATAACAATAATGCCCGACCGAGACCTTTGAGAACGTATAAATGTATGATGCATCTATCTTTGTTATAATATAAAAATTATGTGTTTTAATCATTTAAAATACATGTATGATGAACTGATTGTTCTAAGGGAAAAAAATACAAGTTTATTCTAGTTAATTTTTTTGGAACGGCATCGATCAGACGATCTTGGTCTCACGTGTAAACCTATCCTTGCGGGGTTATGTCAAACGTCGATTACTCGGACCTCTGTGAGAACCAAGACACCCCTTCCTGAAGCTTTCTACTGGAGGAAACCCCCTCCTGGGAGCACATGGGGTAAAACTGCCTCCCCTTAGATTAGAACTCGGGTCACATATAAAGGCTGCCTGTATTCTCATTCATTAGAATAATTACATGACCCTATATTTATACAAAGATATTTACGAGCTACCCCCTTAATATAATTACAATTACATAACTATCATAAACTATTACGCCCCCGCAGTTTGAGCGGTAAGAGGATGAACGGTCAAACTGGACCGAAAACTCTGAAAAAGGAGTCGCGGAAGACCCTTAGTGAAGATGTCTGCAAACTGAAACTCCGACGGGACATGCATAACGCGAATGTTACCCAGACGAACCTGCTCTCGAACAAAATGGATGTCAATTTCAACGTGTTTTGTACGTTGATGGTGGACCGGGTTGCCGGACAGATAAACAGCCGAGATGTTATCACAATACACAACTGTAGCGGTTTTCAAATGCACATGCAACTCACCCAATAAATTCCGCAACCAACTGATCTCGGCCACTGCGTTGGCCACCGCACGATACTCTGCTTCGGCACTGGATCGGGAAACAGTATTCTGGCGCTTAGCCGACCAGGACAGTAAATTATCGCCCAGAAAGACACAGTAACCAGAAGTGGATCGTCGAGAGTCCGGGCACCCGCCCCAATCCGCATCCGAATAGGCAGTTAACGAAAAGGAGGATGTAGGGCGAATACGGATGCCATAGTCAATAGTTCCTTGGACATATCTGAGAATCCGTTTCATGAACTGATAGTGAGGATCCCGAGGAGCATGCATAAAGAGACACACCTGCTGTACCGCGTAAGAGAGATCGGGCCGAGTGAAAGTCAGGTACTGTAGGGCACCAGCAAGACTCCGATATAGAGTGGGATCATGAAACGGAGAACCATCTGTGGCACTCAGTTTGCCATCTGTATCAACAGGGGTAGCACAAGGCTTACAATTAGTCATGTGAGCACGTTGAAGAATATCCCTCGCATACGCAGCCTGGTTGAGCGTGAACCCCGAAGAATCACGAGTAACCGAAATCCCTAAAAAATGATGTAGATCCCCCATATCGGTCATAGCGAATTCCCTTGACAAGGCATTGATTATCCGGGTCAAAAAAATATTGTCTGAGGCGGTAAGAATGATATCATCCACATAAAGTAACAAATACGCAGTCATACCCCCATGCTGGTAAACAAACAGCGACGTATCGCAAACACTGCTACGAAACCCATGTGTAATCAAAAAAGTAGAAAATCTAGTATACCACGCCCGCGGAGCCTGCTTAAGCCCATATAGCGACCGCTTCAGCCGACATACAAAATCTGGGTGTGACTGATCAACAAATCCAGTCGGTTGTGACATATACACCGTCTCATGCAAGTCACCATGTAAAAAAGCGTTCTTTACGTCCAATTGACGTACCGACCAAGACCGAGAAGCGGCCAATGATAATACAGTCCGAATGGTGGCCGGTTTCACGACTGGACTAAACGTCTCATCACAATCAATGCCAACAGTTTGGGATTTGCCATTCGCAACCAAACGAGCCTTATACCTGTCAAGGGAACCATCCGCTTTGAGCTTATGTCTAAATAACCACATACATCGAATAACCGGGTGGTTAGTAGGCCTAGGGACCAACTCCCACGTATTATTTTCCTGCAAAGCGCGAAATTCATTAAGCATAGCCAATCTCCAATTAGGGTCCGTTAATGCTTGGGTAGGAGATGTAGGGATTGGCGATGGAGGGGGGGTTGGTTGATTTTGAACATTAAGGTTAAGGCGAGAAACCGGTTTGGAAATTCCGGACTTCCCTCGCGTTTGCATCGGATGGTGATTTAGAGTAACGGGATCGGGCTGAGGGGGAGGCGAGTGGGCCGGAGTACTTGTCGAAGAATGGGTGGGCTCGGCAGATGGGCCAGGGTGGTGGGTTGGCGAATGTGGGCCGTTTAGAGGAGCCGAACACGGGCTGGGTGTAGGGCTGTTGTGGGCTGGGTCATTTGGAGGAGATGTGGGCTGGGTGTTGTGTTGAGTAGTGGGCTGATATGAAGGAACCGGTTCGACAAATGGGAACCTCATCAGCAAAGGTCGACGAGGAGGCTAAAGTGGTAGATGAAAATGGGAAATCCTGTTCATCAAATATCACGTGACGCGAGACATGGACCCGACCGGAAACGGGGTCGTAACAGCGATAACCCCGATGATTGCTTGGGTATCCAAGAAAAATGCATTTAGTTGATCTGGGAGCTAATTTATGTGGGGCAACAGCAGACAAGTTGGGGTAACATGCACAACCAAAAGTGCGCAAATGATCATAAGCCGGATGCCGAAGATACAATGCAAAAGTGGGGGAATTGTTTTTAAGTTTAGGAGTGGGTAAAATGTTGTGAAGATAGGCCGCCGTGTGAAGCGCCTCTACCCAAAACGGTGGGGGGAGTCCGGCTTGAGTTAATAGAGCCCGAATGATATCATTGAGCCGTCGTAACATACGTTCGGCCTTCCCGTTTTGAGGTGATGTTTGGGGACAAGAGAATCGAAAAACTAACCCGTTGGTATTTGCGAATGTGTGAAACTCACGATTATTAAACTCCCCCCCCCCCCCATATCACATTGAAAAGACTTTATAGTTTTGTTAAATTGAGTGTGTATCAACTTATGAAATTTAACAAAAGTAGGGAATGTTTCTGACTTGTATTTCAGAGGGTAAACCCACACATAGTGAGTAAAATTATCAACCAAAATCATATAATACTTATACCCAGACTTGCTAACAATGGGAGATGTCCATAAATCGCAATGAATAATATCAAAAGCACCACAAGTGAACGACAAAGAGTCATCAAATGGTAATCGTTTACTGTTAGACAGTTGACACGATTGGCAAACGGATACATGTTTGCTTTTATTAAACGGAATAAACTGACGACTAGATAACGAGTCTAACACTTGAGAACTCGGGTGACCGAGCCTTGAATGCCAGATGGAAGGTGAAGACGAAACATGAAAGCAACCGGATGACACCGAAGTTGTTGGAGCAAATGTGTAGAGATCGCCCGAACTATTGTGGCGGGAAAGGACCTTGCCACTCTTGAGTTCCTTCAAAGAAAAGCCAAACGGGTCAAACTCAACAGATACTTGATTATCACGTGAAAATTGACGAACAGAAAGTAAGTTTTTGACAATGTTAGGTGCAATAAGGATATTTGGAAGTTTGTAGGTTTTGTGAGGGGTGTGATAAGTAGCATTACCAGAACCCGTAACTGGAAGAGGTTGACCATTACCAACAAAAATCGAACTTATGTTAGGTTGTAATACATGAGAATTGATCATACCTGGGTGACCGGCAACGTGATTAGTAGCACCCGAGTCCATGAACCAAGTCTGATTTTGCTGATTCTGTTGGGCAGCATGGTAAGCCGCAGCAATATCATTCGGGTTCAGTGCATCGAACCCGTTGTAAGCCCCATATGCCGCGTTAGCCGACGGTTGTTGATTGTATGCCGGACGTGGGTTCCACGGTGTCGGAGGGGTCCAGTTGGAAGGTTGGGTGGGATATGGGACTGGAGGAAGATTCCACCAGCCCCAAGGTGGTGGAGTAGGCGGATAGTTTGGCCGACCGTTCCCACGGTTGTTGCGAGTTGTTGCGGTTATTGAACCGGGGCCGATTGCCTTGGTTATTGCGGCCGCGGTTAGGTGGACGGTTGAAAGGGGATTGCGGATATTGGTGGGGTGCATATTGTGGGTCGGGAGGTCGGTTAATGGGCGGCTCAGGGGGACGGTTGTCAACAGGGACAGTAGGTGACGGAATGGGGTTATTGGAGGTGGTGTTGAGGACATTAGTAGGTGCGGAGGTTTGGCGAGCGGCTAACCGGTGAACTTCCAACAGGACCATGTTGCGTGCAACATCCCAAGTGGGGGAACTTTGGTTAATAAACGAGGCCACCGTATCATATTCAGACGGTAGGCCTCGAACAAACTGAAGCACTAAACGGTTTTCATCAACAGGTCGATCGACATCCTTTAGTTGTTCTGCAAGATTAGTAAGTCTTTCATAATAATCATCCATGGACTTGCACGAGGCCAGGGTAAGAGTAGTAAACTCATGATCAAGGGCAGCAGCTCTAGCCCCTTTGTTGCTCAAGTAATAGCTCTGAAGTTTCACCCATACATCCCTGGCCGTAGTATCATTCACCAAAAAACGAGTAATCACATTATCAGCTAATGTGGAATAAATCCACTGTAATACAAGAGAATCAATTTCCTTCCATAGAGAGTAGTCAGGATGGTCCTCGGCAGGAGGATCAGTACCATCGATGTGGTCATAAACCTTGTACGCCTGAGCCTGGAGTTTAAACAGTTTGACCCAGGAGGAATAGGTTACGTTACCTTCGTCAAGAGGACGAACTTTCACGTGAATATTCTGCACCGCATATGCTTGCTTGAGCACATCGACAAGGGGATTAGGGGCCGGGGGGTTCACGACACCAGCCCCATCAGCACCGTCTGCCATCGAGATAGCGATCGAAGAAGCGGAGGAGGATGAGGAGTTCGCCGGAGAGGCCGTGGCCGGCGGCGGCGATTATGGATACGTGAAGGAGGGATTACGAAAAAAAAAATTAGGGTTTATTTGGTGGCTCTGATTACCATAAAGGTTGCCTGTATTCTCATTGATTAGAATAATTACATGACCCTATATTTATACAAAGATATTTACGAGCTACCCCCTTAATATAATTACAATTACATAACTATCATAAACTATTAGGATGAAGATCCAAATCTGCAGGGAATGATGAAACTACCCGGATCCTTTCGCTTTTCCGGTAATTCAAAAGCAGTTTTGAGCAGAGCGGCCCGAGATGAATTTTTACGATTGGAGGACATAAACTTGAGGAAAGAATTGATTAGAAGATAGCCTTCGTAAGAAGGTGAGATATCTTCTCCATTAGCGTCACGTTCAAGAATGAGATCGAGGAATTGTTGATACTTGCGTTCTTCTTTGATGTCTTCCTTGTTTTCTTCATAGTATTCCTCCAACTGCATCTTCTGAAGTGCATGAGTGTGGTCTCTCAGTTGGACACGCTTCTTCTCAAGAGAGTATTTTTCTAATTCCGTGATGGAGATCATATTGACACTGGCATTAGGGTTTACCTCAGTATTGCCAGGAAATTCACCCTTATATCTTTCAGACAAAAGATTGGCTATTTACCCTAGGTGTCTCTCCATATTCTGGATACTAGCTTGCTGATTTTTGATTTCAGTATCGTGTTTACTGTCAGCATTCACCAGACTTTGGACAAGTTTTTCCAATTTATCCAATTTAGATGGCTCACCTTGGTTATAGTGAGGTGGTCGATAAGGTTGATTGGAATTATTGAAATTGGAATTCGAATTTGGATTTCGCCAGGAGCTACCAGACTGGTTCCTGTTATCTAAGTTGAATGGTTGACAATTAGATTGGTCATATGAGCGACCATAGAAATTTTTGAGTAGATTCAACCTACTCAGTTAACGTAGCTGCGAAAACAGGACACTTATCCAAGGTATGAGCACTACCACAGGCATCGCAATCATTAGATTTAGTGGTTAGACGATTCACCTAGCTCGTTAGAGCTTCGATCCTTGCGTTTAGCGAGGTGACCTCATCTATGGCATGAATGCTAGGCTGCTTAGAATTAGAGATTTGGCGACCTCTCGAAGGTTTCCAGTCATAGCTTGTAGCTGCTAGACTTTCAATCAATGTTATGGCATCAGCCGGAGTTTTATTGAGGATTGATCCTCCTGATGAGGAATCAACGTGTAGATGGGTGGGATTGCTCAACCCGTTGTAAAAATACTGCACTTGGAGCCATGCACCCCTATTATGGTGAGGAAATTTGCGTAGTAACGCCTTATATCTTTCCAAGGCTTCATGGAGACCTTCCCCCTCGTCTTGGGAAAATGTTGTAATATTGTTACGAAGACGAGTAGTTTTTGAGAGAGGGAAGTACTTAACTAAGAACTTCTCTGCCAACTGGTCCCATGTAGTGATGGAACCTACTGGTAGGGTCTTAAGCCAAGTTTTGGCATTGCCTTTCAGAGTCAATGGAAACAAACGAAGCAAGACTGCATCGATAGCGAGACCATCGAGTTTAAAGGTGTCACACATCTCGATAGTGAGACCATCGATAGTGAGACCATTGATAGTGAGACCATCGAGTTTAAAAGTGTCAAGGTGTGCATGTGGACACTCCTCTGCTAATCCGTGGAATTGCAACATCTTCTGAAACATCTTGATGACTCCAGGCTTGATCTCGAAATTCCCTTGAATGGCGGGTCTTGTGATGCTTGATTGTCGTCCTTCTAATTTAGGCTTGGCGTAATCAGCGATCGATGGATGCACTGCATCCCCCATCCTGCGTGCTTGGTGAATCAGAAGTGGACGACTCACACGAGTGGAAATAGCAGAAGAATTTTTTTTTTGGTTTTTTTGGATTTTTAGATTTGTTTGGTTTTTCTGAAATATTGAAAGCAGAAACACAAAACATAAAAGAAAGACTACCTAAACTAACTAACCTAACGAGGTCCAGAATGATGACTTGCTTCCACGGCAACGGCGCCAAAAAGCCTTTGATGCACACGAGTACATATATATATATATATATATATATATATATATATATATATATATATATATATAGGGGAAGGATCCTATGAAAACCCTTTATTTTGTGAAAACGTGAAAACCACTTTAAAACCTACATAACTTCTTTATACGTTAATGTTTATTCATGAAATTTGCGCCAAATGTCTTAGAATTACGTTATCTATAACTCTGGAAAACAATTTTTTTTTCTTTCCGTTTTTGGTACACATGTGTACCATCATCACTACTACTACACAAAAACGAATTATAAAGTATAAAAACACTCCTTATGTTAAAAATATATTAAAAACATACTAAAAACAATAAAACATTTATGTTACGAATGATAATTAAACATAGTACACATGTGTAGCAATACTTAAAAAATCATAAAATGTTATTTTTTTCTTTAGATATAAAGATAATAAAACTATAATAATTAGGGTGCAATTTCCTTTTAAAACTATTAGTAACTCATATTAAATTTTGAGTTTTTTTATTGTGGTACACATGTGTACCAAAAAACGGGAAAAAAAAAAAAAAATAAAAAAACGTTTTTTTTTGTTTTTGGTTTTTATAGAATTAAAGATAACGTAATTCTAAGACTTTTGGCGCAAATTTCATGAAAAAACATTAACGTATGAAAAAGTTATAAAGGTTTTAAAGTGGTTTTCACGTTTTCACAAAATAAATGGGTTTTCACACGATCCTAATCCTATATATATATATATATATATATATATATATATATATATATATATAAATATGCAAATAAGACCTTTAAATTTATAAACCTAAACTACCTTATGACTATGCATGCATATATAGGAAAGCAGACCTATCGTATGGTAGCACAAAAAGAAACTCAGGGTCGACCTAAGGAAGCAATTGTGTAATCAAACTAAACCTAGTTATCATCATCAGGATTCTGTCACAATTCCTAATAACTGTTAGAAAGTAAATAAGAAACCAAATTGAAGGTAGCAATAACGAAGTAGATGTAAAATCAGAATAAAGAACAGATATCATCTAAGACTGATCACTATTCAGCCCCAAAACTTCTTAAAATCCTCAAATATCACTTTGCCCCCCTCTAATTACCTGTTTAAGACATTACACAGCAAATAAAGTGTAAAATAGACCAAAATAATGCATAAACTACCAACATTCGTGGGTATTTGACTAATAAAATGATGTGTAATTTAAAGCACATCACGGTCGTTTCTACTATTAGCTCCCGTAACTCTTAACGGAACTCAAGTTACGTCATTTTTAGTGAACATCACTTTTCTGCCAGCGGACCAATTAGCGGACCAAATGGTATGCTGCTAGCAGACCAATCAACGTACCAAAATAACGATCTCCGTACCAATGAGCTTCATCGGACCAACAACGTACCAACAACCCTCAACGTACCAGTGGACTTACCAAACCAATCAGCGTACCAAATCAGATCGACATTCCAATGAATAGTGCCACGAACCACTTGGTACGGCGTAACTGCTAGCGTACCGACCTAATAACCGTCGCGTACCACGATTGAAGATTGCCTTCCGTACCAACGAGCAGCGTACCAACCTCTAGATGAAGATACACATACGTACCATCTTGTTCATCGAGCGTACCAGTATGTTCATCCAGTGTACCAACAACGGACCATTGTAAAATCGACTGATTTTAAGATTTTGGACATTTTGGAATGTAATTTGCAGCAGTAAGCAACGAAAACACACTAGGAATGTTTTGCAATCAAGTTTGACATCAGAAACACTCAGAATTGAAGAAAATTAATGAAAACTTAAGAAAAACCCAACTTTCTCTCACTAGAAATCCAAAAATGATCAATTCACAGCAATATAGCAACTTGGATTGCTCTAATACCACTTGTATGTACATGGAACGATCTTACTACTGGATGAACTGATCAATCTAGTGCACGAGAATGTAAATAAGCTTTGTTTTATTGATTCTAATCACAATTAGAATGCTTTGGTTTCTCTCTCTCTAGAACACGCACACAGAAACACACACTTAGCAATGACTCAAATGACCAATAGTTCTAACATGCTAAACATGTCAACCTATTTATAGGTGACTCATTCTGCCTAGCGTACCATCCAACATACCATTGGTACGTTGGCTCACACAATAATGCTCTCATATAGATACAATACACGAGAAACACTGTAGCATAGGAATATGCTCTAACAACTTCAAGAACGCTCAATGCGACACGCAAGTCGGTTTTAGCGAGCCGAATCGGTCGGGTCGTTTACCTCAAACGTAGCTTATTGATTTAACTTTTTTTCACACTTTGTTGTTTCTATATATAAAGCACTTAGGTTATTTGAGAGTTGAGATGAGATATAGTGAGGTGCTAAGTGTGTGTTTTCCATGGTGTAATCTTGCATTTTCTCTCTAAACACTTGTAACCTTTAAGTGAACTTGAATATAGTAATAAACATTGAGAATTATATATTATATTCTTCGTGTTCTTGATTTGATTCGTTCGAGCTTCTTGATCGATCCAGATTCCGCACCTGCCTGATCTCGTACTTGTGAGATTCTCGGATCTAAGAGGACCTAACAAATGGTATCAGAGCTTTCGGTATGAACAAAGCTCATCTTTTTTCTTGAGGATTTTGCAAAATCTAGCTCTATTTGGTGAAGAAATTAAATATTGAAGGATGATTCTAGTGTGGAAACATCATTTAGAATCCAAATCCAACATCAGTTTCATCATCAGAACATCAAATTAGAAGATTTTGTCCAAATTCAAGGTCTGGACGTGAAGAACATTTCAAGAACTTAAAGTCATTGTTCTTCAAATTTGGGGCTATAAGGATTGGATTTGGATGTATCCATAGTTTTGGGTATTGATTCTCATAATCTCACGAAGCTATTGGTACACTCAAATCATTGTTTGGAAAAAATAGGTTGCTCATCATTTTCTTAATCGAGGTCTGCACTTCACATGTCTAATTTTAAATCTTTTTTAGAGATTGTTTTTAGTGAAATTGATGATCTTCATGTATTAGTAACCTAAAACTAAAACCATTGAAGCAATCCAAACTCATTTTCATCAAGTACTGAATCCTTGTTAGCAAATTTAGTGAATTTTTTGAAACTGTTCATAAACTCACTATTTGGTCAAATTGAAGGTGTTAGGCTCAGATTTGGATGTTGGTGTAGTTTTCATTATTGATCTAGATCTTATTCTAACATATTGGAGCTTTCATTACATTATTTTGAACAACTTTAGTTTTCACAAAAATCTCCATTGAAGAACAAGGCTGTTATTTTCTAAAATTTTCATGTTTTGCTTATTTCATTGAATTTGTGAGTGTTTGAGTGTGTTACAGGTTTGTGAATTGATTCTAGATACATTCTAAAGCTTTTTAATTCAATGAAACTCCATTTTCATCAAATTTGCTAATTTGCTACACTTTTAGTGGATTTTTCAAGAGTTGCTAAGCCTAAATCACTCAATTCTAATGAGCAGAATATTGGCCATGAGTTGATTAAGGTTAGGGTAATTGTTGATTGGACCATGAATGATCCTCATGTAATCATTGCTAGATATGTTTATGATCGAATAGCTCAAGTTCTTTACCACCTCATGTGAAAACTCAAGCTTGGACTAATGATTATCTTGAACTTGTCAAGAGTTATAGAAAACATAATCAGGTTTTCTTTGATGAGTTTACAGCTTCCAACCGAAAGGAAAATAGGCATTAACTGATGCTTAACAAGCATTGACAAATGCTAGAAATGATTGAAACCAAGTCAAGAATGAGATTGATAGGTTGAGAATGCCTAAGGATTACTTTAGAAGCATGTTTACCAGCTCATGTAATCTTGTGCCTTCCTTAAATCACAATCATGACTCGGTACCTGGTATAATTAAGAAAAACATACCAAGTGTTGCCATTCCTCATCTTGTTCCTGCTACGAGTTAAATGATACACCTGTAACTAATGCCTCGTGCAAGTCTACTAGTGTTTCTATTGAC
>JBCNJP010000007.1:115103713-115153753 GCA_039602395.1 Deinandra increscens subsp. villosa | reverse complement strand
ATTATAGTTTGTAAAATATTTTTTATTTTATTAGAAAACTTTTTTTTACTTTCAAAAAACTCTAAATAGAAGTATCTAATCCAATTACATTAGGAATGAGAAATGAAAATTTTTAATGATATTCATTTAATAAATAAATAAATAAATTTTAAATCATCCATTTTAGTAAATAAAATTTCCATCTATACTAATCCGGGAATAAAAACTCGCTCACACTAGTTTGGAAAAGAGTAATGCCTCTAAATAGGATTTCTTCAAGTTCTAAATTAAGGACTATGTTCGACTTGCGATTTGATTTGTTATAGTTGATTGAAGCATTATAAAACAACAAATCACAGATTTCAACCTAATTAGCGACGAAAGAAACATTAATAATATTTTAAATAGAAAATCACAAGAAACTTATCACCGTCACACTTTCTACCACAGTCACTACATACAATTTATTTATAGTCTTGCGAGTGTGTATTGAACTCACACAAACAAACTTCATTGCCATAACAAGTTCAACTCTTCTCTCCATATGTAAACCCTTCTCAATTATAAATTTAAATTACAGAAATAATCAAAACTGTTATACATATTCCGACCAAAGGCACGCGATCTTCAACACATGGCGAGGTTACATGGATGGACTTGAAGATGAACTGTCCGAGCTTGATCAGCTACAAGTCGAGTACCGTGATCACCTAAAAATCTTTACACTCATAGATTATTAAGTTGGAAATACTGGATTAATTGCAAGTTTAGATCCAAATGCTCCCGAAAGCTTCCTCAAGGGCTCGTTTTCGGCTTAATTCTAAGCTCCAACCACCAGCTTTCCCACCTCGTTCTGCTTTTAGTCTCATCATTTCTTCATCATCCATATGATATGCATGCAGGTCATCCCCCGAACCCACTGGGAGTGGTTGTGTGGGTCGGGGTTGCGGGATTGTTCCTCCAGCAACAGCAGGGACATAATGCCCGTCTGAGGTTGACATCCCGAATTGAGAGCTTGGGCCTGTGGTCTGACATGATATGAAAATGAATATAAGTCGACTTGTATAAACGAAAATAACAAAAACAACAAGTGGGTCAAACAGGTTATACGGGTCAAAAGTTACCTAACATGTCGACTCAGAAACAAGTCAACTGGGGTTGTGTTTGATTGATGAGGGGTCCTAGAGAAAAATAGCTTAAAAT
The DNA here is from genome assembly GCA_039602395.1 of Deinandra increscens subsp. villosa. NCBI lineage: Eukaryota > Viridiplantae > Streptophyta > Magnoliopsida > Asterales > Asteraceae > Deinandra > Deinandra increscens. Next base: position 115,152,571 of record JBCNJP010000007.1, on the reverse strand, counting down.
AGGAACGGGTCGGATGGGTCGAACATGTTAGATTGTTCAAAAGTAGTGTAATATGTATCCAAATACTTGGTCTCGGAAATCCTATTGTTTAAAGAAATTATCTTATCACTTCAACAATATAGTTGTTCTAATCATGTTTGATACATTAGCTATTGACATAAAAAACTACCCGCGTTGACATACCAACACTTCACATGTTTCTATCTGGACATGTTTGGTTACAAATTAAATGTCAATCAAAACTTATAGATATAACCATTAGCATCAATTCTTTTTTGGAAACAATGAGGATGGATAGATAGGTATATACAACTTTAACCTCTTGAAAAACTGGTTATAATTGGTCAACTTGGACCGCATTGGACTGAAGCTGACTAGACATCCTACATAGAGTGAAAGTGGACCAAAGAACCCTTAAACGGGTGGCATGGTGGTAAGAGCGTGCTTCCCTCTAGCAGGGATCTCAGGTTTGAATCTAGCTTCCACTACATGCCTTAACCCATGTAGGCCCTACAGATCCAGTCCCGGTGGTGCAGGGTATTGGTGGAGTCCTATGAGTTTTCCGTAACATGTGCTGGTGGTTAAAAAAACAGGACCAAAGTTAACCCATGCATGTTATGGGTAACATAATATCTAGATGTAACAATTTGTACACATTTATTTATGACTGGTCAACTTGGATTGTGTTTATGTAAAACAAACCATTATAAATGTAAGAATCAAAGTACAAATTAACAAAAAAAAGTTACAATTTAAGGTTGTTGAAAATGTAACCATATGGAACTACTTATTTACTTATAGTAATACTCCCTGAATCAAGAAAGAAGGTCTAATCATTTTACTTGAAATGTCAAAGCATCTTTTTACCTTAAAAATGGATACACATGTTCACAATATTGCTGAAATTTGATACATGCACAAAACTGGAGACAAGTGTTATCAATACAACCTAACCTCTTGGTCTTCTAATAACCTAAAACTGTTTTTTTGTCAATTATTAATGTGAAAGGTATAAAGGATACATCTTCCAAATCAAAACTGAGCTGTAATCTATCATCATGGGAAACTAAGTTTATGTTATTATGATAATGTAAAAGGTAGGACAGAAACTTAAGTAGTGCGATTAAACCCCTGCCATGATTGCCAACATCGTCGTTGCGATGCGATTAAACCCCCACCATGATTGTGGGCATCCACCGTCTGTCGTCATCAGAATTAGCCTCTGTTTACCTATTCACCACAACCACTGTTTGTCCAATATTCACTTCACTGTTCCGAGTTTCGGACCAGTCACCACATTTTCTGCGCAGATTCGCCACCACTACAACAGCTAGTTTCAAGGTTTGACACCATTAGAACTACTAGTCCAGAGTAACAATCTATGTTCATATTTTTGGTTTCATCTATTGCGAAGAGAGTCCAAAAGAATCACACTTACACATTTAGCCTGGAAGAGTGTAATAAGCTCCAACAATTGCTTAACGCCCAACCGACTGCTCTTAGTCCACAAACCAAGGTATGTTTTCTAACCTTGACTCTGCATAATTGATTCTGGAGCCACACATCACATGACTAGGTATCAATGTCTTTCTGGCCTACATGATGTTTCTCACTCACCGGTTCGACTTGACATGTATCCTCGAGCCTAATTTAAATCATTAGATTGATTAAAACCTAAACTATCTCGTGTCCACTTTAGGTTAAATTACTAAACAAAAGAAGTGTTGTGTAACCTTTTATCTTTCTCATCGTGTCTTAAAAGAAAAACGGATAAACTAGGTGATTGGCATCAGTTTTCAGTCAAGTGGTCTCTAATATGTGTCATCGTTGTAGTGCCCTACAACAAACATATGTGATCAGGGAGGCTCACTACCAATTAGGCCATCCCTATGTGGGGGTTCCGACGCAGAAAAAACCGGACTTTCTGGTTCCTAATAATTTGTATAGTCAATTCTGTTAGCTCAATAAACATACCCCACGTGGGTACCGCCTAAATATGTTAATCCAGAACGGTATTTTATTTGAACTTTTACATTCTAATGTTTGGGGTCCTTTCCTACTAGGTCCACCTTAGGTTTTCACTACTTCACCACTTTCATTGATGATTACTCTCATGCTACCTGGGTCTACGCACTTAAAGCTCGTAGTGAAATTAGTTCCAATTTTAACAAGTTTCATTCTTATGTAAAAAATTAGTTTAGTACATCCATTGAAACCTTTGCACTCATAATGAAAAAGAGTACACGTCCATTGAATTTTCTACTTGAAAACACATAGCCTTATTCACGAGCCTTCATATGGTGTACAAACCTCAACAAAATGGCATTGTTGAATGTGAAAATGGCCATTTGTTGGATGTTGCTCACAACAACATGTCTCATTCTTGTGTCCCTCACTGATTCTTGGGTGACATTTCCCTTACTAATACTTACCTAATAAATTGTATGCCTTCATATGTCCTTCATGGTCAAACTCTCTTTGTTGTTATGTTTCTTTATAAAACTCTCCTTTCCACTCACCCAAAAAAATTAAGTGTGTCATACCATGATCACAATCTAGGGGTCCCTAAACTTGAAGCTTGAGCTATTCATTGTGTTTGTTTGTTACTCTCGCACCTAGAAAAGGTATCGGTGCTACAATCCTTATCTTCACCAATAATTTACCAGTCCCGAAGACACCTTTCACCTTTCGAAAGGATCTTTTAACAAATGGCGGCCAACGGTGGAACGGCTATTCATTGTGTTTGTTTGTTACTCTCGCACCTAAAAAAGGTATCGGTGCTACAATCCTTATCTTCACCAATATACCAGTCCCAAAGACACCTTTCACCTTTCGAAAGGATCTTTTAACAAACGGCGGCCAACGGTGGAACTCCCTTTAAAACCGACCTTCGAACCCTAACGACCAGGTAGAAGATATTACACAATCAAGAGTCTAAGCTCTTGATTAATTTTACTCATATTTACCCTTTGATTTATAGTCTCATACTTCTTAATTTTAAAGAGTGAAGGCAAAGTAGCGAATGTGACGAAGAGAAAGATGGGGGTGGGGGTGGATAAAAAATGAAAACAAAAGAATGTAATAAAAGCACTAGATGGTGATGGAAAAGGTGAGGTGAAATATTGATGGTGAAGAAGAATGTTATTTGTAAAAATAAAGAAGCACATAAGGAGTAGTGAAGTGCTATTTTATCTTCCGAAAGAGACTGGCTTAACTGTAAAATTCAACAGAAATGAGACAAGGAACGAGATGGATAAAATATTGATAGTTCGGACGATGATTTAAATAAGTTAATATATTACCATGGACAAGAGATGTAACTCAACTATACGTCCATGGACAACTTTGTCAATCAATATGTATGCATATTACATTATATCCTTTATTTATCTTTTATTTATACAAACAAGTTGAAATTACTGCAAATCTATGCCATCCAGTTATATTGTACCAGCATATAAGATTCCACAAATTTGCCTAAAAGTCTGTTTGAAACTTCTTATAAGTTACAAGGTAAACTGAGTGTTGCTTGCAAATACTTCCTAGGGTTTTCTATTTCTCCTGAATTCTACCTTCCTAATGTATCTTCAAAGTTCTAACTATTAGTGTAATTCGTATGTCTTTGAATTTCAAAGATAGCACATGATCAAAGGATCTCACTTGTCTAGCTCTCATCATACTGTAATAATATATATCTTTGCTAATCATATATAGCACACTAACTACATAAAGGATGGACAAAAATACTAACCATATCAACATCAGTCTGTACATTTTGTCCCTTGCTTGCTGCCAGTGCTGCTGCATATTCTTCAGCCTAATTGATCAATAAAACATAATTAGATAGTGCAAAGATATACATACAAAAAAGTCCACAGATATCCAAACAACCTTACGAGCACGAGCAATCGTGATTTGGTCTGTATTTTCTCTGTAGTACCGTTCAATCTTTGCTTCAATAGCAGGAACATCTATTCCTTCAATCAAGTTTACAGCTGAAAAAAATAATGAGGATGCAAGTGAAAATGGCATTCATAACTTGAATATAGTGAGGCGTGAAAGAGATGAACATACTCATGTCCTCAACTTCCTCCAAGTAGTCGTTATAATCTCTTAATGATGAAAAATCCTCCACTCTTTTATTAAATCTGTGAAATCATAACATAATAATAATAATATTATCTAAGATCAAAGGTACATACAAATTGCTGCAAAAATTACGTCATAATTGACACGCTGAGCCCTAAAATTGAATCCATAGGAGGGAGATGTAAAAGAAAATCAAGCGGAGAAGGAGAAGAGATTTGAAATAGTTACATGCTGCCGATACGTTTTCGGATGGTCATCTCCTTGGCGAAGGAGTTGGTACCGGAAGCCACCACCATGGTCCGGTAGGATGCGGCGGCGGAAGGGCAACTTCTATGAACCTTTTTCTTTTTTCAGCGGTGCATCAACCAACGGGTAAATTTAACGGCGTGAATTAAAGAAAAAGGCCTCTTTGGGCCACCCCCAGGAATCTACGAGTCCGAAATTTCGGACCTCAATAACCCGAAAATTCGAACATCTAATTGATTTTCGGATATAGATTTTAAAAGAGTTAATTACGGTTTGCGTCCATGTGGTTCGCAAACTGTTTTGAATTGAGTCTAAAGGTTTAAAAATTTTCGTCTGGAAGTCTGAGGTTTGTATTTCTTTGATATTTGAGTGCTCATGACTAATAGAATTAGAAATTTCTGTTAACTTAAATGGTATTTTAGTCAATTTACGCATTAGGGACTGATTATGTAAATTAATAAAATATAAGGACTCTTTTGTAGTTTTATTAAAGATTAAAAATTAAAAAAAAATCTATTTGACACCTTCAAACGTATGTCTCTCTCATACGCTTTCTTGTTCATCCATCATCACGTTTTCTGGCGAACAACGTCGACCGACTAGGCGGCGGTGCCTCGGTGACCCATGGGCGAAGCTCCTCATCGTCTTTCTCGGTTCGGACAGGGAAAAAGAGGCCGCCGGAGAGGGTGATGTCGGCAACGACCGAAGATTGCAAGGGGGTTTTTACCGGTGGAAGAAGAAAGGAGGAAGGATGAAGGCTTACAAGCAAATTGAACTGGGTCGAGAGAAAAATGGGGATTTCACGCGATTCTAAAGTGTTTTTTCGTTGCTTACATGCCATTGCTTCCAACCACCCCAATGGCCTCCGGTGATTCACCACCACCGATTCAATTTCCCTAAATCCCTCGATCTGTTAAACTTTAGGGTTACAAAAGGCAGCGGCGAGGATGATGGTGAATCACAACAGCATCAAAAACTGCCACAGTTGAATTTGAGGTGGAGCTCCGGTAGGGTTAATGGCGGTGATGAGGACGATTGGATATCGAGCAGGGAGCTCCGGTAGGGTTAATGGTGGTGGTTTTGATCGGAGGGAGAGAGGTGGAGGCAGCCGATGTGTGTAGGTAGATTATTAGGTTAAAACTTTTAATATTTATATGTAATTACAAAAATAGTCCTTTTATGTTATTAAGTTACAAAAATAGCCTCTGTATTTTAATAACCTTATTAATTTACAAAACAGGCCCCTAATATTTAAATTACTATAATACCCTTTGAGTTAACGGAAAAGTTTAACTCCGTCAGGCCCAGGGACTCAAATAGCAAATAAATACTATAATACCCTTTATAGTAAACTTGTATGTATCTTTCAATAATTCAATAAAAATAGAATAAATACCCAAATGGAGAAAAAGGATCGAAGTAATTGGAAAGCATGTTTTCAGGCAAGTGGTATATGCATATTTTCTATGCAAATATTCCCCGCGTATTGGGTAAAATCTGAATAACTATAACAAGAAAATAGCGTTTTTGTCTTCTTTGTATTTTTTCAGGTTTGACTGAGCCAAAAAACACAAAAGGAGCAGAAAATGAAGAAAAACTTATCAAAATGAGCAAATGAGTGATTTCTGGAGTTCGACACGTCACGTGCCCAAGTATAACACGCCCTGTGCCCATCTCAAGCTCAGCCCCGACAACCTTCTGACAGACACGACCCCGTGCCCCTATAGCCTCTGCAAAAAACGGCCATGTGCTGACATGGCACGACCCCGTGCTAAAATAGCATGACCCCGTGGCAACTGACAGAGAAGATACCGATCTTCGGGCTGACATGGCACGCCCCATGCCAAACTCAAAATCTGCCTATAAAGGAAGCATTGGCCTCCATTCTAACTTGCTCAAGAGCATTAACTCATCTCTTCCATCTATTTCTACCATCTTTTATTTTTGAGCCATTTGTTTTAGTGTTCTTGTGTCTTCTCGTCAAAGATTGTAAGAACTTTAACTTTTGGTGATAATGAATAGTTATTTGTCAATGAATCTTTCATTATCTCTTAAGCAAATCTTTAGGCTAACATTTGTTAGCCAAATTTTTACACTCGTTTGGGAATAAACGTGTCTTTGGTGGGTTGGTAAACTGTTTTTGTAAACTTGCTTTAAGGTGAACTAGTGACTTTATAAAAGACCTTTTTATTGAAATTTTATTACTGATCTTCTGAACCAAACGTGCTCTACGTATCATAGACCATGTGGAGAGTCGAAATTCCAAGGGTCGGACTTGTGACACCCGGTTGGGGGACGATGCATGATCCTTCAGATGACTTGCGTCCCGTGCTACATGATACGTTCGGGGTCCTTATGTCTATGTAAGCAAACCCGGCTGTCACGCATATGCGGGCTGAAAGTATTTGGTTGGGAATGGGGGTTGTAATATTTTGTCACTTCACAGAAGCCGAGATGGTACGTGTTTGTGAACTTGGCTATGGTTACGCTGGACGTGCATGCGCGAAAGCGATGCATGAAAGAAACGGACCTTAATACCTTAAAAAGATCATTTTTATAATAAAATAATCTGACACGCAGGGTTGTTCCCCTGCTGGTTCATGACGGTGTGTCAAGTGCGGTGTACTGGCCTGAGAGGGGGTCCCACAACTAAGTGGCTTTAGTTTCACTATATTTGTTTGCCAACAACACAGTTCCCCGGTGCTCGTACTCCTCGAAGAGGATCGCCCAGGAGAGTAGTGATAATAGATCTGAGGCTGAGAGACGGTCTAGTTACCTGTTGTCAAATAATCTTACGGAAGAGTATAATTTACGGGTTACCAACATCACCATTGACAAGTCTCCCAAATGATATTATTTGCGACCGAGTCGACCAAGACACACTTTTATAATACTATATATATTATTTTACTTTTATATGTTTACTAACATCTTAACTTGAAGAATGGTCAGGTTAGACGTCAACAACGGTGAAGTATCAAGAGCCCTTATTTTCCTTTGTGTCTTTGAACGATCCCGATTCAACTTACCGCTACTATACTGCTCCACGATGGGGGCACTTGCTCGTGAATGTAGTGAAATAGTGGTACTTTAAGTAAATCGTGTTTTATAAATTCAAAGGCTAAATTGCTAAAAAGGTGTCACAAATAATACAATATTTTATATACACCACAACCACGTCACTTCATCACATTCATCCAGCTACAAATCAATTGTGTTGTTATGTTTAGCTAATTATTTCATCTTTTAGAGGGTAATGTCCCAAAGACTAAGGAAAATTACCGAAAAAACATGGACCGTAAAAAACACATATTTCATAAGTGGGCAATAAAAGAGATAAAATAGTTTGGTTGCACAACGGAAGCATTCTTACGACAAGAACGGTCAAGTATGGTGGTCAAACCAAAATCACCACTAATACTGTTCAATGTGAAATGTTATGTTTGCCTAATTACTTTTGGGTTTATTTTCGTTGCTTTATGAATTTTACGTCTTTTGTTAGACTTATTTTATGTTACTATGTGATGGGCAACGATTAAAACATTTTATTTGAAATGTTTTGTTATTTATTTATGCACTTAATTTATTTTAAAAAGTTTCATTGGACTCATAAGATAGTTTTATAGTGTAGATTCCTTGTGAAAAAACTCTATATCATATGTGAAATAGAGTCATGTAGGTCTAGTAGCATGTGAAATTCACGTAAATCCCAAGTGAAGTAAAGATGGTCTTATATGTTTCATATAAAAACGATGAAGATATCATTGTTAAAAAAAGGAATGTCAACAATAGAGATAATCATGGATCCGTATTCCATCATCTTCATATTCCTGATTTTCTGTATTTTATTTTTAGTTAATTGACAGCCATGACAGGCTCATGACAGGCTGTTTATTTCCTTTCTTTGTAATCCCCCCACCCTATAAGTGGTGGTGCGTGTGTAGTAGTAAATCATCAAGAAAAAAATACAAAACATAACCTTCAACATTGTTCCTGTGTATCGAGTTTTACATGGTATCAAGAGCAGTGTTATTGATTCTGATCATCTACCTCTCTACCAGCCCTCAACCTCTCTTCCTCTTACGAAATGTCTGATAATATGGACACTAACAACCTCTCAATCCAAATCGCCAACCTCCTCAAAAATGGCCTTCAACCACAAACCCAGAATTCCAAACAACACCTTTCCGATAGTCTTAAAATCAGTCTCAATCTCAATAGCCAGAATTATGCATTGTGGGCACGTATGATAAAAGTGGCCATAGGGGGGAAATCAAAAGCCCTTCTAAGCCATCTTACTTCAAACCCACCCGGAAAAACTGATGAGAACTATGAACAATGGGAACAAGATGATCTCATTGTGTTCTCATGGTTAATCCAAAATATTGAGCCTACACTTGCTAGCAACTTGACAGAATTTCCCACTGCAAAAGCTTTATGGGATGCTCTTGTGATTACATATAGCAGTGGTAAAGACAAACTCCAAACATTCGATCTTCATGTCAAAGCCAACGAATTCAAGCAAAATGGTGTACCTCTGGAAGATTTCTGGATTGTTATGCAGGGAGTTTGGGGTGAAATTGAAAGAAGAGACCCCAATCCAATGACCTGCGCTGCGGATATCACCTCATATAATAAAATAAGAACTGAACAAAAATTGTTCCAGTTCTTAAATGGTCTTGATCACAAATATGACCCAATAAAAAGAGAAATCTTGCGATGGGATCCCCTCCCATCGGCGGAGGGTGCATACGCTGCTGTGAGGAAGGAGACAGCGCACCAAACTATACTTGGAACCAACACTGACTCGACATCTAACCATGGAGTGGCCTCTGGTTTAGTTGCTGCTGAACCAAATACCGAAGGACTGGGACTTGTCGCTAAGGGACATCGCCGGTCAGACAAAGGGCATCCGATGTCATCATTCCGAGAAGACAAATCAAAGCTTAAATGTACTCACTGCGGGATGAACAAACACACCAAAGAACAGTGTTTTCGGATTGTTGGTTACCCGGAATGGTGGAACGACGGCCATAAGAAAGGAGGCAGAGATGCGGCGAAGACGACCACTGCCGTGGGCCGCTCTGAAGCCACAAGTAGCGGCGACAACCATCAGAAGAAGAAGGAGGCGTTTGGAGGCTTAGCGGCGGGATGGACTGAAGAGGATGACAACTTTATCGCAGGTACAGGGTTTGAGTATATAAACTCAAGCCCTAACCCCTTTCACCCTTCTATATTACAGAAATCCATGTCGAACCCCTCTATGTCACGAAAACCCACATCAGCCCATAAAAGTCTTCTAAAGCCTAAATATTTTTCTAATAAAGTTGATATAATACTTGAAAATAATTTTGATGTGAATAAATCTGCAGCCCACGAAAGGCTTCTAAATCCTAAATATTTTTCTAATAAAATTTATAACATACTTGAAAATAATACATCAAAATTTGATGTGAATAAAGGAGACCCCCCTGATATAAAAACACCTCTTGAAAAAAAAGGGGTGGGCAATATAGGAAAAGCTAATCTCGCAAACAAATATGGAAAAAAAGATGGGTCTTGGATCCTAGATTGTGGTGCTACCGACACCATGTCATTTGAACCTTCGGACTTTGTTTCAAAAACTAGACCTACAAAAACATGCATCCAAACCGCTGACGGGGGATTAGTCTCCGTTAAAGGGGGAGGAACAATTGAAATTTCACCAAGCATTAAGCTCTCTAACTGTCTTTACATACCGACTTTGTCTCACAAGCTCTTATCTATAAGTCATGTTACAAAAGAATTGAATTGTACTGTTTTAATGCACCCAAACTTCTGTATTCTACAGAACATAAGGACGGGGATGATCATTGGACGTGGCACTGAGCGTCAAGGACTGTATTACGTGGATGAAGTAACTCAACATGGAAGTGTGATGTTGGCTCATGGGAGCATAACTAGAGAAGCTTGGCTCTGGCATCGGAGATTAGGTCACCCATCAAACGGTTATATGAAACTTTTATTTCCAAAATTATTTTCATCAAATAATATGTTGAATTGTGAGACATGTGTTTTGGCAAAAAGTCATAGGAAAACCTTTAAACCTAACAACACTAAGGTTGAGATTCCGTTTTCTTTGATACATTCTGACGTGTGGGGTCCTGCGGAAATAATTGGGGGACAACAATATCGTTATTTCGTCACTTTTATTGATGATTGCACCCGAATGACATGGATTTATTTCATGAAACACAAATCAGAAGTCTTTGAGAAATTTACACAGTTTTCTAATATGGTCCAAAATCAATTCCAAAAACCTATCCAAACCCTTCGGTCGGACAATGGGGGAGAATTTATTAATGATTCCATGAAAGTTTTTTGTCAAACTAAAGGAATCATCCATCAAATGTCATGTCCCCACACCCCAGAACAAAACGGGGTGGCCGAACGAAAAAATCGAATCTTGTTGGAAATAACCCGGGCTCTTCTCATAGAATCACACGTCCCTAAATCTTTTTGGCCTGATGCCCTTGCTACAGCCACATACCTTATTAATCGCTTACCTACAAAAGCTCTCAAACTTAAAACTCCAATCCAAACCCTAAATGAATTCACCAAACTTCCACCACCGCTTACTCTACACCCAAAGGTCTTTGGATGCTCTGTCTTTGTCCATATACCAAAGATCAACAGAAGCAAACTTGACCCCTGTGCCGAAAAATGTGTCTTTGTAGGCTACGGGGTCAACCAAAAAGGGTATCGATGTTACAGTCCAACAAAACGTCACATGTTTACTACAATGAACTGTGACTTTCTTGAAACTGAATATTTCTACAACACCCAACATAGTGGTCAGGGGGAGAAACCGAGTGACACACTAAGTTGGTTGAGCGGGACTACATCACATGAAGAAGTTATTCACAGCTCCTCAAATGAGTTACCAATCTCCATGTTACACAGTTCAACAATCGGTACCACTGATCAAGATCATTCCACTCCTGTGTTCGAGGTAAGTAACTCTCAAACTATGGATAACAATCATAATGATGATGATTCACCGGTCAACCTTGAAACTCCTAGTCAAAACTTTGAAACTCCTAATCTAAATGATACTGAAGTTGAACAGGAAAATCAAGAGACAGCTGAGAGATACACCCTTCCACCAAGGGCAAATAGAGGTGTTCCTCCAAAACGATTTACTCCAGAAAAACAAACCAAAGGCTCAAAGTACCCTATGGCAAATATTGCTAATGGGAACTTATCAAAGGAAGCTAAAGCCTTCACAACTGCTTTATATATGGAAGAAATTCCACATACAGTAGAGCAAGCGATGAAATCAGATAAATGGAAAGAAGCCATGGAAACCGAAATGGAAGCTTTAATAAAAAACAACACATGGGAAAAATGTTCCATCCCACCAAACAAGAAACCTGTCGGATGCAGATGGCTATTTACAATCAAGCACAAACCAAATGGCACTATAGAGAGATACAAAGCCCGACTTGTTGCTAAAGGGTATACTCAGACCTATGGGATCGACTACTCAGAAACGTTCTCTCCAGTTGCCAAATTTGATACAATAAGAGTGCTTTTCTCAATAGCTGCTAACAAAGGATGGCCGCTTCACCAGTTTGACGTTAGGAACGCATTCCTCCATGGTGAATTAAAAGAGGAAGTGTACATGGATGCGCCCCCTGGGTTCCAAGAGAACTTCAATCCAGGAGAAGTTTGTCGGCTAAAAAGGGCTCTTTACGGCTTAAAACAATCCCCACGAGCCTGGTTCGGAAGATTCACCACAGTTATGAAAAGATATGGTTACAAACAAAGTAACTCGGATCACACCTTGTTCATCAAGAAAAGAGACAACCATGTGACTTGTTTAATCATCTATGTGGATGATATGATTATCACTGGGGACGATGTAGAAGAAATGATAGATCTAAAGGAGAAATTGTTTGCAGAATTCGAAATGAAAAATTTAGGACAACTCAAATACTTCCTCGGAATTGAAGTCCTCAGATGTAAGAAAGGGATATTCATCTGTCAGAAAAAATATATCCTTGACTTATTAACGGAAACGGGAATGCTTGATTGCAAACCTATCGATACTCCCATGATGGTTAATCATAAACTTCGTATAGAAGAAGGAGGTGAGTTAGCAGATAAGGAAAGCTATCAACGGCTAGTGGGAAAACTAATATACCTTGCCCATACCCGTCCTGACATAGCCTATGCCGTTGGAGTGGTAAGCCAGTTTATGCACCAACCACAAGTGACTCATATGAATGCTGTATGGAGAATTTTGCGGTACCTCAAAGGGACACCTGGCCATGGAGTCTTGTTCAAAGCAAATGGGAATCTAGAAACTCAAGGATACACTGATGCTGATTGGGCGGGGGATAAAGGAAATAGAAGGTCAACCTCTGGCTATTTCACTATGGTTGGGGAAAACTTGGTCACATGGAGAAGCAAGAAGCAAAAGGTGGTTGCCCTATCCAGTGCTGAAGCTGAGTTTCGTGGGATTGCTCGAGGCATTGCTGAAATCCTATGGATCCGAAAGCTCCTAACAGAAATTGGTCTTCCTCCAAACAAATCTACCAAGATCATGTGTGACAATAAAGCTGCAATTCAAATATCTGAAAATCCTGTCCAACATGACAGGACGAAGCATGTGGAAGTCGATCGACACTTCATCAAAGAGAAGATAGAGGCAGGTATAGTTGAGCTTCCGTTTGTCCATTCAAGGGACCAACTTGCTGATATCTTAACAAAAGCTGTTAATGGAAGAATTTTCAATAACTGTCTTAGCAAGTTGAGAATCGGTGATCCCACTACTCAACTTGAGGGGGAGTGTTAAAAAAAGGAATGTCAACAATAGAGATAATCATGGATCCGTATTCCATCATCTTCATATTCCTGATTTTCTGTATTTTATTTTTAGTTAATTGACAGCCATGACAGGCTCATGACAGGCTGTTTATTTCCTTTCTTTGTAATCCCCCCACCCTATAAGTGGTGGTGCGTGTGTAGTAGTAAATCATCAAGAAAAAAAATACAAAACATAACCTTCAACATTGTTCCTGTGTATCGAGTTTTACAATCATATGATTTTGGAAGCTAAAAAAGTAATTGCATGTAATCAAAAGTATATCTTACACATCTTATGTAGTTTCATCAACATAAACAACTGCTTACAAACATAGACTGACCTATAAACTGACTGCATATATTAATTCACAAAGAGGTTTCTTATACGAGAAGGTCTCTGGATTTTTCATGAATGCTAATATCAACACTCCTAAATCCCCGAAAGACAGACAGGAGATCGACCCGTCACTTCAATATCTCACCATTTTCAGAAATATCAAACAAGAACTTGGGGAGAGACGCTATGCGGGGAAGCTGTTGTAACAGCTCAGAATACGAGTCCTTTCTTGAAATACCTGATTCCTGGTTAGACTCAGGGTTAGAACTGTCAGTTCCATCTTGCTGCATTACTGTCTGACTGGAACCAGGAGTAGAACTGGTCATCGGATTATCTGTCGGTGTAGTATTAACAGGCATGAGAGTAGAGTCAGGGGTGGAACCGTCATTTCTGCCTTGATTAGGGATAGAACTGGCATTTACAATTTGCTGACCATTTTCATAATCTTGGAGAAGGCTGCAGAGGGAATTGACTCTTGACATGAGAGTTTTCTCATCTGAAGCTGCTGCTGTCAACTGGTTGTCACTAAGTAGAATTTGTGAAATGTTTTCTAATATATCTCTTGGGTAACCCGGCCCAGGGGCATTACTGGAAAATGGTAAATTCCACGAGACATTTTGCTCAGAAAGATTGCTTCCAATGTGGTTTACGAGATCAGATATTGACATGTTTGGATGGAGACCAGGTGCATACGGTTGTTTTATGTCTCTTTGCCCATCAATGTCCATAGGCATACCTGATAAATAAAAATCAAATGAAGGTACATGGAATGAACAAGGACAAAAAGAGGGGTTTGACCCATTACACAAACTCACCCATCTTGTCCCGCTAAAAGGTTTATTTTTAATTTGGGCCGACGGTTTATTTCTAAAAGTAGACTATTCAATCATCAAATTTTTGGTAGAAAGGGTACCTGAACTTGAAGATTGGGCTTCTTTAGACTTGTCTTGATGGATCAAACCAAGAGAGCCTGGTTCCACAGTTCTAGATGAATAAGCAAGTAAAGTAGATGGTGAAGACATATGTGAACTACCATAGATTTCTGGTAGGTTCAAAACACTGTTCCCTGACATATCTTGATCATTAACGGAAGTTTGTGGCGAGAAATATGGGAAATTTAAAACGATGTCTTGCTGCTGGCTCAGAAAGTTGAGTCGGGTGTCACACTGGATCAGCTTTTCATAGTGCTTGTCTAGCACACCTTGTGCACATTGTAGAAAATGTTGCCTGCATAGGGGAGGGCCGGGCGAATTTGGTAACGGGTGAAAATGTGAAATACCGTTTGGATTGAAACGGGTCATTTTTAGTGTGTCAAAGAGGGTGGGTGACCCAAGCACTTTTTTGTCCTTTTTTTAAAAATGTTACTTATAGTTAATACGGAAACAATATTATTACAACAATAATTCCACAAAAATGCAATGTAAGGGTTGTATGCAATAAAATAGACTTCCAGCAGGTTTTCAACTCATATGACCAATTACCCTTTCAGCAAAAAAAAATTATTTGACCCATTTGAGATATAACACAACCCAAACTGACTCATCTATCTATAAGTAAGAAGGTTTAAATTTTATATTTGACTAGTTTATCCAAAATATATTTTTGAAGGTTATAAATAATTGGTGTATTAAATATGATTACAAATATTGCATTATATAAACGACAGTCCAATATTCTGAATAAAATGATTCAGAAGATTATATGCATTTAAGATACGCCTTTGGGCAACTTTCTACTTATGTCTTTTTACCTATTTGATTCATTAAGAGATAAAACATAACCTAGATTAGCTAACCCATTCAAAAGCAAAGTGGGATGAATTTGCCACCTCAAAAGTCAAGGCCATTAAAAGAATAATAAAACGAACTTGTAAATTAATACCTTTGTGTGCTCGCTTCTCCGCCTGTAAAGTCTGAAGTGGACCGCCACTGCGTGTGTTTTCTGGGCTGCGGGTTGATTTCTTTAAAGAAGAGCGGTGGTTTATCAAGCTGGGGACAAAACAATAAAATGTTGGAACAAAAATTAAATGGGCTAATAAACTCACAGGATACAAGAGTACAAGGAAAAGAGATTTTCACCACAATAGTCAAATTTCCAGGCCCATCAGCTGCAAAGTTCGCCTTCAGACCAACGATATCCGCCCAATTGATTTCAAACTTTTTCTTTAGCCCACCATCAAGAACTTCCCATACTATCCTATGCTTTGAAAAGTAACATTTTGCCACTAGATCCCCTTCATGCTTCGACGCATACTGCCACAAAAGTAAGTTTTTTAAGCATTCCTGATTTGGAAGATAGAGGTGACAAGATGGGTGCATTGGGTAAATGGGTTCAGGTTGGAGCAAGTCATTTTTAGTTATGCTGGTCAGTTTGGTTGACCCGCACACACCTTTTGTTCATTATTAGTTAAGACTACAAATAACAAAAATTATGATTACTAAAAAATACAGTTTACAATAATAATCTATATATTTGAGCAAACAAATTTACGACTTTAAATACATTAAAGATAGAGTTTGAAAATATCTATATTTGATTTACTTCCCTATGGCTAAAGATGTTGATTTGACCCGTTTGAAATAAAAGACGGCCCAAATCAACCTGTTCATAAGTAATGGGTCGACATATGCAACCTCTTAAATTATAAGAGGAAGACCAATTCCAATACAAATACCTCCCATCGACCAATCCTTAAAAGTGAAGCTGGAAAATGAGAAGCTTTCAGCTTATCAATGGAACTTGAGGCCTTGGCCCGTGTTTTCTCCTTCAAATCTCTCTTGGTTTGTGCTTCAAGATTTTCCATGGGCGAATCATCCTTGCCAGTAATGCCTTGGTTGAGCCTCTTTTGAGCAAGCTCCAATAATGATGGACTCTTTCTTAATCGCAAACCCAACGGGCTTGGTTCATTAAGTGCATTATATTGACATTGTGGGACTGGAAGCTCGTAGTTAGGCCTCAGTTGCTATTCAAGATATAAACACAAAAAATAAGTAGCATGTAAAAATGGTCTATAGCACTTCGAATATATAATGTCTTATTTGTGTTTCTTGAAAGTTAAGCTGTAAAATACAAAAGGCTGTACATTTTTTTGTTGTTGCAAAGCTAGCTTAAAGCTCGGACTTTGGAAATCATCTAAAAGTTATAACTAAACTAGTTCCAAGGAAGCACGTAATTCACAATTTTGGAGGAAAAAAGTAACTAAT
Source organism: Deinandra increscens subsp. villosa (assembly GCA_039602395.1). Taxonomy (NCBI): domain Eukaryota; kingdom Viridiplantae; phylum Streptophyta; class Magnoliopsida; order Asterales; family Asteraceae; genus Deinandra; species Deinandra increscens. The sequence goes on along the minus strand of JBCNJP010000007.1, from coordinate 115,135,846 downwards.
TTTTAATGTATGAAGCATTAGATAAAAATGAATGGAGAAACAAAAATAGAACAAGTTAGTTTCGGATGACGATAGTTTCCACCGATTATAAAGCAATCCTCTTACAAGTGTCATGATATAATGAATTTTTACTTTATTAGGTTGTTCCGGTGTAAATTTAATCATACGATCATGACAAGGCCCACCGTTCACCAAGCGGTTCACGTGACTTGTGACGATACATTGAACAATTAGTCCACATAGTCTTTTCTTACACGACTTCAATTGCAGAGTGATGCTAATCACCACCGCCAAATAAGCGGTGACGTTATTGAACCATGAATTCTTAGTAGAGCCTTTTATATCTAATTTTATATCCAAACACATTTTAGGTTCATAAAATATGAGATAAATACAAGATCATAACAAATAGTCCAATATAATTATGTCTGGTTAAAATTTGCAACACAGGTCTATCAAATCCGTGTAAAAGTAGTAAACCACACAATCTCAACTTTAATACATCCTTAACTCAAGAGTAAACCACACAATCTCAACTTTAATACATCCTTAACTTGCATCAACTTTAAATAACACTAAATTATCAATAATTCTTGCAAAAACATTGCTAACTTTTAGAATATCCCATGTATTGTTGCCAATTTCAAGATGACATTCCAAAATTTGTTAAAAACATATCCGATCAAATCTAGTTATAAATCGTAAAGTTCATTTCTAGATTTCAAGGTTTATGGAAGAACACACACCCTTGATACTTATAACTTTTATCATATAAATCATATATAACTGTAAATGCAAAAAGTGGACAAAAACATATTTGTTTTCTTAGATTCTCATATTCATTTTTTCATCAAATTACCCCACATAAATGGTCAATCGTGCTAAGAATATACTAGATATCTCCGTTACATTGTTCATCATAACCTCCCTCATCCCAATTTGACCATTTATGTCAAAATAATTCGATGAAATCCGAACAAAAACAGTGTAAATTGACATAATTAAAAAAATAATAATGCATAGTGAAGAAACACTAATCATTCAATAACACATGACAAAAAAACCCTAATCCAAATTAGCAACAGAAATCAACCTGAGTAGCCAATTGAGGCGCAGATGACTTCCACCGTTTAGGAACCGGTTCGTATTCGCCATTCTCATTGAAGCACATCGGAATCTCTTCTCCGGCGAACAATCTCGCCTCCGGCTCCGGAAATTGCAACACATTGTCGTTCTCCGACGACATGAACTGAACCATAAACAAATTACACGCCACCGAGTTCTGTAAACAAAATCAAACAGTCAATTATGAGAAGGAAAACGAATGTGAGGATGAGTTGAATTTGAATTCGAACGAAACAAATGAATTGATTCAAATTGTGCAAATATTCATTCATACGGAGAATCTGAGAAACCGAGAGTGAAAGCTGGATGAAGAGTATGGAAGAGTGTTGCTACGTGTAATATACCGAAATTTGAGCGGGGGAATTTACGAAAATGCCATTGTCAAATTAAGTCACGTGGGTCCCAAAAACATCTCTCATTTGCTTAAAATAGTTAAAGTTTTTATACATTTTCTTTTTCAAGCTCACTTTTACGTGTGAATCCTACTAAGCATTGCATGTCAAATTACACGTGGTTTTTACATGGGGGTATGCGTGTAGCGCGTGTGGTAAATTACATGATTAAAAAAGTATGATCTTGTAACTTAATGATATAGTAATCAGGGCCGGCCCTAGGCATAGGCCGGGTAGGCGACCGCCTAGGGCCCGAGGTTTTGGAGGGCCCGGAATTTTTTAAAAATTTTGTTATATATATATATATATATATTAATGTTAATATACATATTAAACGTTTGATATAATAAAACAACTGAAATGCAGCGCAGCTGGTTACTCCTTGGAATCAAGAAACAGAGGTCGCAGGTTCTAATCTGCTGGTCCTCTGTTTCGTTTTTTTTTTTTTTTTATAAATTTCGCTGTTTTGAAAGAAGAAGGACCAGTTTTGTAAACTTTCGAAACTTATTTTTTGTTTATTCCCAAACAATCGAGTTCTACAGGTCAATCCCAAATGTACGCTTAAAACCTCTCCTCTGGACCCTCTGTCCCTCTGCTCTCGCCGCCTCTACTCACTCATCAGACTCCGAGTTCCGACAATCCGACCAAGGCGACCTCCGGCCGGCGACCTCTGGCCGGCGACCTCCGGCCGGCGACCTCTCTACTCTCCAACCTAGGGTTTAATTGAGCCATTGAGGTATTTTAATTTAGTGTTTAATTGTTTGTTTTTTTACAAATTCGAAATTTCTAGTGTAATTAGATGAATATATAGTTTAGTTTCTATGATTCATTGGTTCTATTAATGATTTATGCTTTATGCATTAGTGAAAAGAGAATTAGGGTTGAAGTTTGTGTTTATGGTTTATGTTCTTGGTATAATTTTGTGATTTAGTGAATTAAGGTTTAATTTTGATGTAATTTTGATTTTTTATGTATTAGATCATGCCTCCCAAGTCCTTTTACAAGTACAAAAGCGGGGCTATGAAGCTTAAAAAGAAAAAAGCGGAAAATGAGTTGATAAAATCTCAAGCGGGGGCCATATTTAGTTATTTCTCAAAACAATCTACAACTTCTAATGTTGATGCTAATGTGGATGGAGATGGTGTTAATTTGGATGGAGATGTGGATGTTGATGTTAATTTGGATGGAGATGTGGATGTTGATGTTAATTTGGATGGAGATAATGTCGAAGCTAATGTGGATGTTAATATAGATGAAGATGATGGTGCTAATATGGATGAGGATGATGATGTTAATTTGGATGGAGATAATGTCGAAGCTAACACGGGTCCAAATATTGATATTTTTGATCCTAGAATGTGGGATGGACTTAATCCTAACATGACCAATGTTTTGGTAGAGAAAGGACCAAATCGGGATTTGACGATTAAGAAGGGTCCCCGGGATAAATTTGGAAGACGGTTTTCTTCAACCATGTATACGAGAACTCTTGAAAATAAGGCTAGTTGTGATAGAGATTGGCTAGTTTATTCGAAAGAGCTTGACAAAATATTTTGTTTTTGTTGTAAGTTATTTAAAGATGGGATTTCAGAAGGTTGTTTGGATGATGAAGGTTATGCGGATTGGAAAAATGCTAGTGCTAGACTTAAAGAGCACGAAGTTAGCCTTGAACATATGAAGAATATGAAGCAATGGTATGAAATGCGAAAAAGGTTGAACGTCGACGCAACAATTGACCAAGTAGCCTACGCCCAGTATAAGAAAGAAAAAGAGTATTGGAAGCAAGTCATTTTCAGAATTATTTCACTCATTAAGTATCTTGCTAAACACGGTATAGCCTTTCGCGGAACGAAAGAAAAGTTGAATGAAAAAAGTAATGGAAATTTTATGGGATTGGTTGAGACGTTTGGAGAGTATGACCCGATTATAAAAGAGCATATACGGCGTGTGAAACATGATGATCTTCGCGTACATTATCTTGGGCACAACATCCAAAACGAGTTGATACTTTTACTTGCCGATGAAGTTAGATTGGAAATTATCAAGAACATAAAGCAAGCGAAGTATTACTCCATCATCCTTGATTGCACCCCCGATGTAAGTCACCAAGAACAAATGACTTTAATTGTGAGGTATGTTAATGTTAACTCTAATCCTATTAAAGTTGAGGAATCTTTTTTGGGTTTTTTGATTGTTAATGATACCACTGGTAAAGGATTATTTGATGTTACACTTGAGGAGTTAGAGCGTCTTGGTCTTGATGTTGATGATATGCGTGGTCAAGGATATGACAATGGTTCAAACATGAAAGGAAAACATCAAGGTGTTCAAAGTAGATTCTCAAAGATAAATCCTAGAGCTTTTTATACTCCATGTGGATGTCATAGTTTGAATCTTACATTGTGTGACATGGCTAACACTTGCACCAAATGTAAGACTTTTTTTGGTATCATACAACGGATTTATACTATCTTCGCAAATTCTACTAAGAGGTGGCAAATCCTAAAAGACAATGTTAAAGGATTGACCTTAAAATCCTTATCCACCACTCGTTGGGAAAGTCGCGTTGAAAGTGTTAAAGCTATCAGATTTCAAGTTGCAGATATAAGAGAAGCTTTGCTTCAAGTTGGGGAAAATGATGATGATCCTTTAATTCAAAGTGCTGCAGATTCGCTTGCAAACACCGAACTTGGTGATTTCTCATTTTTAGTATCAATTGTCATTTGGTATGAAATACTAGCAAAGGTGAATATTGTGAGCAAAAAGTTGCAATCTAAAGATATGATTCTTGATGTTGCTATTAAAGAAGTGAACAAGTTGATTATATTTTTTAAGGAGTTTAGAGAAACGGGACTTGCTAATTCGATTAAGGAAGCTAAGGAAATTGCCATTAAAATTGGTGTTGATCCGTTATTCCCTCAAAGACGACAGATTCGTAGGAAAAAACAGTTTGATGAGTCTTCAAGTGAACCAGAAGTTATACTTTCAGCCGAGGAGAACTTTAAAGTCAATTACTTTTTAGTTCTTGTTGATCAAGCGATTGTTTCTCTTGAAGCACGATTCGAACAATACAAAGAATACGAAAAAATATTTGGTTTTCTGTTTCCTAAAATGTTGAGGGAACTTGAAGAAACAAAACTGAAGTCACGTTGTTATTTTCTTCAAGATGCATTGAAGTATGGTGAAAACTCAGATATTGATGCTGACGAACTTTTCTTGGAGTTGAAGTTGTTTGAGACATTTTTACCAAGGCATATTACGAGTCCTTTTGATGCTTTAGCACATCTGCAACATGACAATTTCTTTCCTAATGCCTTAATTGCATATAGAATCATGTTGACTGTTCCGGTTACAGTGGCATCAGCAGAAAGAAGTTTTTCCAAATTGAAATTGTTGAAGTCCTATTTACGATCTACAATGACTCAAGAAAGACTAAATGGACTGGCAATTCTATCTATTGAAGACGATATATTAGAGAATGTTGATTATGAAGTGTTGGTTGAAAAGTTTGCTACTAAAAACGCTAAGAGAGCCTCGCGATTTGTTTAGGTATTTAAAACTTGACTTTATCTAATGTTATTACAATCTCTCGTTACAATATTGTCTTTTTATATATGTGTTTTTGTCTTTTATTACAAGGGCCCATTTTTTTTCTCTCGCCTAGGGCCCAGACATTTTTAAAGGTTTTCGGGGCCGGCCCTGATAGTAATTATCCTTTATAAAAATGGTGAGGATTCAAATCTCTCTAAATATAAGGTTTGATGGTATTTGCTCGAAAATTCGCTACTAAAAAAAAACTAGATTTATTGTTCGCGCGTTGTCGTGGGTAATAAACGGATACACAAAACAAAAACCTATTTACATTACTATAATACTATCTAAAAAAGGCAGAAACACAAAAAACTGAAAACAATGTTAAAATTAGAAGTCAAGCGTTCAAAGTGTTGAACATCATACCTGTAAGTTATGTTACATAACTATACCCGTTACACTACCAACTTATTTGGTAATTTCATTGCGCTTGGAGAAAAAAACAAAGAAAAAGTGCATAGACAACTCGGGCACGATTGACCATTTATGTGGGGTAATTTGATAAAAAAAAAAACTACCTAACGACGTTAAAGTTATAAAAAACTATTTAACAGTTGCATTATTATAACGCTACATAAAGAAAATAAAAAAAAACTACATAACGACGTTAAAGTTATAAAACAAAAGCTAAAATTAGTGAACGTGGGACGTAAAAGTTATAGTACAACGGCATCTGATATACCACCAACTCCTCTGCTAATTAATTTGTTGACTTTAGATTAACAAAAAATAAATAAATATACGATGCCACGTGGCACCTATCATGGACAACCACGTGGCCCAACAAAATGATATACTATTCTTATCATTTTATATTATTATGTAGTTTATCAACTCATGTATTACATGAGTTTAATAAATATAAATATTATAAACAACATTTTCTATGTATATTTGACTATTTGTACGTCAGATGTCATTAGTGTTGAAATAAGAACTAATGAATATGTAAATATTATATATAAAAAGTAATAAAAATAAAAGAATTAAAAAAATATTTGTTTTAGATAAAATATAATTCAAATCTTATTATAACTTTACTAAATAAGTTTTAATAAATATATATATAGGGAGAAGATACAAATACATGTGATTTCATCCATATTTAATGGTAAATTACACAAAAAATGACAATCATAAATGCATTTATGATTTTTACATATATTAATTCATATATATACAAATACATATGATTTCATCCATATTTAATAGTAAAGAGATAATAATTTATTTATAATGTATTTGTATATGTAGTAATATTAGTTATTATGGTGAAATTGAATTGAATTCATTAACCATTATTACTCAATTTGTTAATTAAGACATTTAAAATATTTAAACAGATGACTATTCATATTTTCTCAACTCCCATGTCATTATTATCACTTACACTAATAGTTATTAAAAAATTAGATTTAAATAATCATAACTTTTGAGGGTTGGTAAATAATAATCCTACATTTGAAAATTCCTCCCAACGGTCCCATGTTTTACCATATTTGTTTTCATTGGACCCGTCGTTAAATTTTTTAACTCTGTTAAGTTTTCACTGGTGTGGCTGATGACGTGGATAATTATTTTATTTTATTTTATTTTATTTTATAAGTGTGTTGATGATGTGGCTAGTTATTTTATTTATCTTGTTAGTTTTGATAAACTGGTCCCACTTCTCCTCCACCCACCTGCAAACTCCGGTGAATGCACCATCACTTGCAAATCGGAAACGAGCGACGAGATCCTATGAAACTCGATGTGATCTGGTGGTTTACAGACAGGGTTGTAAAAAGCGGCCCAGGCGGCCGATTAATCGGCGCCTAGGCGCTATGCGGACATCGTCCGTAGTGCTTTTTGGCTAGGCGGGCTGTCTAGGCGTCCTGGGTCAAAATCGGTCAAAATCGGTCAAAGTCGGTCAAAGTCGGCTAGGCGCCAGGCGGGTTTTAGGCGGGTTAAATTAAAAAAAAAATTTAATTTCTTTTTTTTTTCACTTAGAAGTCTTTATTACTACTAGTTTTTGAAGTGTTTTTAGTATTTTTAAGTTGTATCCTTTTGTTAGGACTTATGACTTAATACTAGTAAGTGCTAAATACCAACTACTTAAGTAGTAACTTTTGATATTTGACATTTAGACATATTACAATATATGGTCTCTAGAAAATTTATAAATCTTTGTAATTTACTAGGACCGATTAATCCCCGATTAATCCCCGCATAGGCCGATTAATCCTAATTCCCTAGTCGGCCGCCTAGGTACCGCCTAGCGTCTTTTGCAACATTGTTTACAGACCAAAGATATTGCGTTGAAGGCATCCAGAGCGTACAAAACCTCGGAGCCTGGTATTGCACCGTTGGAAAACGATGACCCGACCCGTAGGGGTTATGCGGAGTCTAAAGCCGGTTCCATGTCAGGTCGGTTCGACGTCTAGGGTTTGAGGTAAGGAAATGGAAGCTAGACTCAAGGGGCGAGCACTCCGGCGTCGGTGAGTGGTCGGACTGATCCGGCGGCGTCGGTTGTTTATGGAGGAGGAAGACGAGAGTAAAGAATTGGTGGGTTAGGTGGAACCTGGTGTGCTCATTACGTTTGTTTCGTTGCCGTATGGTGGTAACGACCTTAAACGAATTCGTTTCAGGTTTGCATTTTAACAAATATTTCATGATTTTGATTCTGCAAGTCAACTCATTTTGAAATTGATTTATTTATTTGCGATATTAAAATAACAATTAGCTTGCTTCCATTTTTTAACAGATTGCGACGGTTAAAGATGGGGGTTGAACCAGGCCGCGTTTCCAGCGGTTGTAGCCCCTATTTCTAACAGGAGCCAAATAGTCCGTTAACAGTCTCGTCGGAACCCTAGGTTGGTTCAATCGCCGCCGTAACTAACCAAAGAAAATATGAAATGGGGGTTGGGATCAGTTTTAAGAAAGAAGATAGGGAAATCGGAAGCCGCCGGAGATGTTACCGGTGGTTCGCCGGAGGCGGCACCCTCCTTAGTCCTTACGTTGTGTGTGGGGCCAGGTTTTCAAATGGGATGAATGAGGTGTTAAAAAAGCATTCGATGTCATTAGCCATGTCAGCAGAATTATCCACGTCATCGGCCACGTCAACGAAAACTTAACAGAGTTAAAAATATCAACGTCGGGTCCAATAAAAGCAAATATGGTGAAACCCGGGACCGTTTGAATAAATTTTTAAATGTGGGATTATAATTTGACAACTCTTAAAAGTGGGATTTTTTTAAATCCAATTTTCCTAGTTATTATTATGATTGATAGTAATTTTAAGATTATCCATATTCGTAAAAGTTAATGTAAGATAGTGTTACATATTCCCAAGTCGTATAGATTAATAATGGGTTATTATTAAACTTTACACCATAAGTTTTTTTACCCTGTATAAGAAGCTTAGGAGTTCGCTTTTGTTTGTCTCCCCACCCGTCCCGTTGCAAATCGATGGAAGTTTATTTTTTCTCTTTTAACTCATTTATGCCTCTACTTCTTTCTCTTATATTTCATTTATAGTCTTTCTTCCCCGACCATTGCGGATCATAACCCTGCTTCCGACGTGAAAAAAATGTAAAGTCGGAAGCTAATAATAAATATTTTAAAACTAAAAAGGTTTCTTGTAAATAAATATTATTAGATGATAAAAATAATAAATATTTTAAAGCTAAAAAGGTTTCTTGTAAATCTGAGTAAAACTTATTGAAAATTGGAAAAAAAAAGGAAAGTGAATAAATAATATATTAATATATTTAATACAATGTTCATGAAAAGTAATTATGGTATTTCTTTTTCTTTTGCACATAAGATGCTTTTACTTTATTGAGTTGAAATGTCCAAATAGCTCTTGGAAGGAATATACCATTTGATGATGTGGTTGAATACCAGCCCTTGGATGGTTTTGAAAGTTTTCCAACTAGATTGGGTTTTTATATTGAGCACAATTTGCCATATGGCACCATAATTTGCCATGTGGTACCACCATATCCATCCTCAATAATTTTTCCCGCCAATAGACATTTACACTTCTAATTATGGAAGTGATTCGTATTTCTATTAAAAAAAATTATGGATATATATATCTATCCAACTTTTTTATATTGCCTTATAAATTATTTAATAACCAATTATTTAATTACTAAAGATATAAAAATACATAATTGTCATAGATTATGATTGTATTTATAGTTTTTTTTTTAAAGTCATCCGTGTAACACACGGGTATAAAAAACTAGTATCCATATAATAAATTTTAATATTAAGATGAATATTTTATTTAAGATAATAATTTTATTGCGTATCTATATTATACTAGTTTTTGATACCCGTGCGCCGCACGGGCGGTTTAAAAAATTGAATACAAAATTTAACATATTATAAAAATGTAATTCGATAATTGGAACTAAAAAAAATTAACATTCGACAATATAAAAAGTTATAAATTTGAAAATACAAACTTATAAACAACATTTGATGTTTTGTTTGTCACTTTTCATCTTCATCCAATATGAGAAGTTTTAGTTTATTCCTGCTCTTAACCCTTGATAAGCTGAATTCGCAATCATGAAATTCAAATTTTGTTTCTAAAAAAAAAAGATTTTACATTAAATTCGGCTATATATTTAGAGAAATTAGTTGAATTAATTTGAAATTTTAAAAATTTTAGAAATTTGATTGTTGAATTTTAAAAATTAAATATTTGAATTGGTAAATGGTCAACATCCTAAAATTATGCAATTTTGTTAAATTGTAACCGAAAATTGTTTAAAAGACATAGAAATTTGAATTTAATGTGCAAAATTTTCGGATATAATTTTGCAAGTTTTTTTTTGTGAAATTAAAATGTTTAAACAATTTAAATTTTTGGGTGTTTACTTGCAGGTTATTTCCGTGAATTTCAGATTATTTTTACAATTTGATGAATTATTTAGAAAAATATATACATTTAATATTTAATACGTTTAAATATTTTTTTTTGGATTGGTAAATGTTAGATTTTGAAATTTAGTAACTGATATGAATACTTGCCAAAAAAGTATTCATATCCTCATTTATTATGAATTAATTTCAGTTTTCAATTTAGGATATGAGATATATATTTAATGTCATTTAATTTGTTAAAAAAATTAGTTAATTACTTAGTCAATTATTCAAACCAATCTATCTATATCTATATATCTATATATCTATATATCTATATATCTATATATATATATATATATATATTATATATAATAAAGGAAAAGTTTTTAATTTGCCATGTGGCACCACCACATTCATCCTCAACAATTTTTCCCGCCAATAGACATTAAACATTCTCCTAATTTGAAGTGCGGTGATTAGGGGTTTTTACAGGTTATAGATTACCAGGTTCCGATCGATAACTAATAGAAACTGGGTTTTAGTTGTTGATGTAAAATTAGGGCTTTGTAAGGAACGTTGTCGATCAGATATTTGCGAGATATAATGAACCCTAAGTTTCCAATAAGAAGATAAGCGTCTGGAGGTTTAGCAACAATTGATGAAAGGGTTTGAGACAGAGGATAGATACCTGATTAGAAGAGGATTCGACGATGAAGGCAGTTTTTCGCCGTGAGAGGAGAATCAGTGGAAGCAAACGAAAGTCTTCTCCGCGTGTGAATTAGGTTTTTTCTTCAATATCGTCGGTCTGGTATAACGCGGGTCATAAGGATCCGCGTGTGATTTAGTGGAATGTGATTTGAGCGGGAAATTGAAGTTAGGGAGGGCTGTGGTGATGACACCTCAGCTTAAAGAAATGTTTTTTATTAAAGTATATGATATATGATTATGGGTAAAGATCATGTGTGTCACACCCCCAATTCCCACAAACGGAGTATAACCGTGTGGGGTGTGATCCAGACCAGGATTCCAGACTTTAGTTACAACCAAACCATAACAGAGTTTATAAATAAGTCATAAAATTTAAGTTACAGTCCAAACAGTAAGTTTAACAGTTCAGCGGAAGCATAAATAAAGTTTGCAGTTATGGTATTACAAAACGATGGATTTGAATATTTGAAATTCAGGGTTTCTCAAAAGGTATCCATAGGAAGTACTGCCGCCTCCAGTGTTGTCCATGATCCACCTAACGACCTGAAAAGAATTCAACAATCAAGTGTCAGCCAAGGCTGGTGAGTTCACTAAAGCAGTCTACCCGTCACAAGTAGACCTAATGTTTATGAATAAAGACAGGTAAAACGCAATCAATATCATAAGACGAGTAAAGTTCCATATCGTAGGTAGCTAGCCTATAGTTATGTACACCTGAATTGTTCGTAACCGAAGCTGACAATGTTTTGGATAGGGAATACCTATGAACCTTGCCTTCCCGTGTCTTTACGGATCACGGAGGGTAGGCTAACATTGATCTCAGTCCGACCGCCAGTCGGGAGGGTGCATCACGTGCACCGCTGAGCGGGGGTGTCAATCCCCAGTAGTACTACTCAATATTACCTCGCTATTGTATATTAACGGCCCGAAAGTAAGGACTTTTTATAAATAAAGTTCAATTCAGTGAAACATATGATATTATGTCGGAAATTTACCCAGTAAGAAATACCTTACCGTTTGGGTCACCATCCTTACCGGATGCAACCACCTGCGCGTTATCGTCCCTGAATGGACATAACAATAATATAAATGAACTCACCTTAGGTTGCTCGGCTTACTCTTCAATAGATCCGATTATGATTGCTAACGAGGACCTAATAATCACATTAAGGTCTTAGGTGTAAGGTTGTGTTTATTTTTTTTTTTTAGCTACGCCGCTAAAACCGTAATACTAGCATGTTGGAAAAATACGACACGACATGACGACACATGACACCGATGGTTGATCATACACAAGGGTTCATATACATCAGAAGTCAAAGCATGTATCATGATAGTATAAAGCATGCAAGTCATGGCATATCATTCAAGTAAATTGCACAAGTTTGGATTCTGGTCACAATTTCGCTAGCAGTTTCGCTAGGCAGTTTCGCTGCGTGCACGGGCAACACTTTCACTAGGCAATACCTGATGACACAGTTTCGCTAGGCTAGTTTCGCTCGAAACTGTTGGCACAGTTTCGCTAGCCTAGTTTCGCCCGAAACTGATTTGAACTTTCGTTCGGGGAATTTCGCTTGGTAGTTTCGTTCGGACAGGTCTGGTTGGTTTGCCCGGCGACACTACAGTTTCGCTACATAGTGTCGCTGGATGAAGATATACATAATTTCGCTACATAATTTCGCCTGATGAAGGCACAGTTTCGCTAGTCGCTAAAAAAACCCGTAAATTTGACTAAAAATCTTTCTAACAGCTTCTATACCTCATGCAATTCGATATCTAGCATACCTAAACGTTTACCAACATCATGTGAGCAATTTTAACACCTTAAACATGGTTTCTAGTCATCAAATCACCAAGAATGCATTTTTACATAAAGTGACCTAACTAGCATGGATCTTCATATTGACATGGCAAGTTACAGAATTTATGTTATGTCTAGCATCCCTAGGCATTATAACAGAAGCATACACATTTGCATGTAGGTTTGGTCATCTTTTTAAGTAAAGCACAAAGAGTAGCATAGAAAGAGTGATCTTGGGGACTCACAGTTGATCTCCAAGCTCGAATGGATGATGATTTGGGGCTGGGATCACGACGGTTCGTGCTGGTTCCTTTCTGGCCAGAAAGCTCGAGAGAAGGAGAGTGCAGGAGTGTGTGTGTTGTGAGGTGTGAGTAAAGAAAATGAGAAGGTTAGGCTTTGGGGTTTATATATATTGGGTGCTAGTTTCGCCGGCAGTGTCGCTGGCTGTTTCGCTGGCAGTTTCGCTAGCCACGCGAAACTGGTTCCCGAAAACCAAACGTCTTAGCTACCGGGCGAATCTGTAATTTCGCTCGGTAGTTTCGCTGGCCACCAAAAAGGGTCAATTTACATTCTAAGTAAGATGAACACGATTTCTCGATAAATCACATAAATGCACAGTTAATTTAAATAAGTATGCTGCATTGCTTTACACAGTGGTAATAAGTAACTAATCATATAACACATATGGACGGGTTCGGTGATCAACCAAAGGTCATGGACGTATCTGGTCTAGTTAAATATTTGTTACTACTAGTAATGTGACTAACGGAGATTGCCTAACGGAGCTAATGGAATTAACGGAAAAACTTAACGGAGTTAACTTGGGAGGTTACAGTTGTCACAATGTGAAAACCTCTCCTTAGCCTAAAAACCTAAAATCCACTTAAATGAAGGTTAATAAAGTAATTTAATATTTAATTTTAAATATTATCAATACCCCCCCCCCCCGTGTTGCATATATGCAACATAATTATTTTGCATATATATATATAACCCCTACCCGCATCCCAGCCACCCCTCCCCTCCCCCCTAACCCCCACCCCACCCCCCACCCACCCCCCCCCCGTGTTGCATATATGCAACATAATTATGTTGCATAAATATAACCCCTAACCCGCATTCCAGCCACCTCCCCCCCCCCCCCGTGTTGCATATATGTAACATAATTATATTGCATAAATATAACCCCTAACCCGCATTCCAGCCCCTCCAACCCCCACACCCCCATGTTGCATATATGCAACATAATTTTATTGCATATATACAAGCCCTAACGCGCACTCCTGCCACCCCCGCCACCCGTGTTGATATTGCATATATATAACCCCCCCCCCCCCCCCCCGCGTTGCGTATATGCAACACAATTGTGTTGTATATATACCCCCACCCTACTCTGTGTTGCATATATGCAACACAATTGTGTTGCACATATACAACCCCCACCTCCACTCCGGCACCCCCTTGTGTTGCATATACATGTGTTGCACATATACAACCCCCACCCACACAATCGTGTTCCATGTAGTATTTTCAACACCTTTTTCGATTTATGTTGCATATATTATTTATACAACGTGAAATTAATAATGCTTTCGTGTCTATAAACAAATCATATTTTGATTTATGCTGTATTGTGCAACATAACTGTATTGCATATATGCAACATACCTATATTGCATATATACAACATACCTATATTGCATATATGTAATACACATTTGTTGCATATATGCAACATGATTGTGTTGCATATATGCAACATGATTTTGTTGCATATATGCAACATAACTATAAGCATGGTTTACATCATCACCTTAACCTTCACGATGTTGCAAATACTACATGCTCGTAAAATTTTAAATTGTACACTGTCTTGAAATTTGTGTATATACAAAGTCAGACTTACACGTGTGTTTTACATTAGGCCTCATATATTTCAAACAACGTTGCATATATCCAGCATAACCACGTATAAAGTTTTCAACCTTTACAATATAATAATTTATGAAACATTTACAAAACAACCTTACAAAAGAATACAAACATTCACAAACATTTAAACAGGGGCATTGTATTCACCTCGATTATAGAAATAAATAAGTTCGCTATTCACATATGAATCTTGAAAACACCATGAAACCGACACCTAAACATTGATGACAACTATTCTCGTTGTTGCCCGGTCGTCGACAAATTGTTAGCGCACTACCGTCTCACCTCTATTATTCCGACAACTCCGCCTTCTGGCTGCTATTGTGTAGTTTACCGAAAACCATCGTCGTTATGAACCCCTCGTTGATGTTGTTTAATGGGCGTTGAATGAGTAAGCATTTTGGTTCCATAGATCACATGTGTGCACATATTTAAAATTGTGTATTTAGACATAGACTGTCTTTTTCTACAATCATACATTTAAAGTCATAAAATAGAAATGAATAGGAGCATATTGCTCAACTGTAGGAACTCCAACCTTTAAACCACGAACCTCGGATATTACTGCAAGAAATAAATAACTATGTAAACATTTGTACAAGAAATAAATAATAGAGCTTGATCATTTTTATGTATTTAAATCAGAAATGAGAAAGGGGCGGTGTTTAGTTAAAATGGGAAAAAAAGAGAGAGACCTAACATTTCAGGTGTAACAACCCCACCAGCTATGACCATGGAGGTACCAGCTAGCACCAACACTAAAACAAGCTTTTTGAGAGTCAATGAAGTTTCAAGACACTCTTTTAATTTCAATGATCTCTCAAGTTCTGTAGATGGCACCTTCATTCTGAAGCTTGATATGAGTGTATCAGAAGCAAGTTGATTTGGCAAAAGGCTCACTTTAGCATGCCTACATATTAGTGAGTATAAAGCAAATGTACCAGCTGCAAATACCACCTGCAAACATACATAAATAATATTCAAAATGACAAAAGAACTTAATAGACTTTATAAGACAAAAAATGGAATAGAAAGTATATTAGTCAATCTTACCTTCCCCGTCAACATTTGCTAGAAGAAGAATGAGGATGTACTTGATTAGTGAGATTAAAATCAATGCATATAAAACGAGGGATAAAGCTCCAATAATATCTTCACTGCTATCTATCGAGGCCCTGCTGAACATCACACTAAAGGTATACAAACATCCCCAAAAACAACGCCGAAGTGTCTGACAAAGGAGAAAAATACTCCTCCCAAACTAGCATACTGTAAGTACAGTTTGGCCACCGAAGATCATTAATTCTAGATCTTACCTATTGAAGAGAAATGAATGAAAAGGTAACCTTTCGATTGGGTCAGAGGTCGCAGGGGAGGAGGAGGAATGATAGAGATCCGATTGTGTCAGAGGTCGCAGGGGAGGAGAAGGAATGATAGAGATCCGATAGATTCCCCATTCTGACACTCTTCTTCATGATCGAGCCATCGGTGAATGTATCCGATTCATGCCCTAGCTTCCTTGGTGAAGACGAACCAGTGGAAAGCATCCGATGATTCACACTCTTTTTTTTACCCTTAATAATAAAAGATAAATAGTTTGAAGTAGTTTTTACGTTTTTAGGATAAGGGGGATTTTAAGTGAACTCAACCCATATGATCAATGTTTTAAAAACCGGTTTTTTAGTTGAACCGGAAAACTTTCCGGGACCGGTTCGACCGGTCGGACCGGTTAGACCAGCTAGTTGAACCGGTTAGGGGATTTATATATATATTTTTTTATAAAAATGCTAATAAACTTGTACACCCCAACAAAAGTAGTTATAATACAATTATAATCCACTCAAAAATAATATCAAATATGTATTTCATAAGAAAATATAAGTTTTAAACTTTAAAAAATAATAAAAAATAAAATTAAAAAATCAGAAAACCGGTTGAACCGAAAAAAACCGAAAAAACCGGCCGGTCTAACCCGGTCCGGTTATTGCCAAAAACTGAGATATAAAAACCGGTGAGGAGGGCGGTTCACGGTTTGAACCGGTTGAATCGGCCGGTTCGAACCGGTTTTTAAAACATTGCATATGATTATATAGAAGATAGATATAGATATAGATATGCCCTGTATGTTTTTATAATAATTTTAAAACATGATATATCTATCTAGTCACAAGTGACCTTCCCAAAATTTTCAAACTTCCCGCCGACGAAAGTAAACATTTTCAGCTCAAACCCTTCCTCACAGCTCACACATCTAATTCCATTTCTTTGATTCTCCGCTCAACAACAAATTCTCCACGAGATGAAGTGAATCGATCGCAGAACCATTTGCCCTAAATGATTTCTTCAACAACACCTTGATTAGGTTCAAAATCACCTTTTAGGGTTTCATCACAACGATGCCTGATTTGAGCAATATTGTAACCATCTCTCCTCTCACCATTACTTGTTGTTCCAACAATTCCATACCAGTCGCAACCGGAATCCCCGATTTGGGCGACTCAAGTTCTTCCAAGGAGTTAGAAACTGTGCAAGGGGAAAACAAGGAACTTATGTGTGTTGCGATCAAGAAATCAATCGATTCGAAGAGTTTGGATGATCATTTGAGTGAATGGTATGCGAAGAACGATAAGTTGGGGCTTCCTAAATCGAAATCGTTTCTCCCGTTTCTCGTTGGTGCTCCAAAATTGGTACAGTTTCCATTCTGTTATTCATTCTGCTACGGTACAAATGTACAATAAATCAATTATATTTGTTGAAATCTGTGCCATTAAAATCGAGTTTTGGACTGAAATTTTGTACAAGGAAGTCTATAAGCATCACTCTCTTTGTCCCCTGGTGTTTAGGAGTAAAAAATTGATGTTCAAAAAACATTATTAGAATTAAGATGCATTATTTCACATGTTTTCTAGGTGCTATATCTTGCAGTAGCTATGGATTTTATCTTTAATGATTTTAGTAAGGATATACATTAATTTACTTCAATTCATTACAAGGTTCATAGAATCATTACATGAATTCTTTTTAACCAAATACATCTATGGAAAAACTATGTTTAGACATGCTATCAGACCCATCCATGTGTTTACAAAAGAATATGATGTGATGCTGTTGAAAATAAAGTAATTACTGATGAAATACCAATTTGGTCTATGCAAAATGACCTACTTTTAAGAGTTAGGTTTGTTAAGTTAATCCTAATAGAATAGCAAAAGAAATAGAGTAAATTACACAAAAGGTCCCTTATGATTTACCCAAATTACATAAACATAAAGGATGTCTAGTGTTACTACTTTAGTTAAAGGACCCGATCTGAAATTTGGTAATACATAAAGGACCTTTTGTGTAAAATTCTCAAAGAAGTATCATAGACCGTATTTCACACTCTTATTTACGGAATTATCTAAGTTTTGATATGAAATTGTTACTGAATTTAATAATGGAAATATTATTGTTGCTTATCTCAGGCTGATTGTCATATATGTGAGACTGTAATCTACCCAGGAGAAGATATATCTTGTGTTGTTCGTGATTGTAAAGCTTTTTATCACCTAAAATGTGCAAGGGACTGGCTTGGATTATCACAATCATCAAAAGCATTCAAATGCCCTCAACATGTAATGTTTTCCATATCATTAGTACATACTTTTAATCTATTTTTATTATCTTAACATCCTTCATATCTCACAACATGTTGAGTTTTATAATGAACATGCTCTTTGTTCAATTAATTGGGATCCTGTATGCATATCCTTTTCTGTTATCTGATTCGTTCTAGTTAAAGAAAGTTAACTTTCTGGCCTTTATACATTCTTTTCTGTTTTTTTTCTGTTCACTAGTTTCAGCTGGCATAAATGTTGCATTGTAGATATTTTATCATCTATATGTAACTTTAAGCCATATAATGATGATAACCACAATACAATAGAAAGCTAAAGCGTCATAGATGATTTGCATACTCAATTTCATTAAGATATTGGAAGGATGTTCACAGAAAGGCATACATCAGTAATCACATTGCATAATTCAAACTCTATAACAAGTATTTGGTGGAAAAAGTTCGGCAGTTAAAACTAAAAGCATACATGCCGAGGTTGTATTCACATTTCCAAAATTAAAAAGATACTCCTTTCTTGGGTCTGACTTTGAGGGAGTGTTAGTCATTTAAAAATGATAATAGATTATGTTTAAAGCTAAATTTAATTGTCTTATGAACATGATGCTAATGATTAACATTCTTCTTGGATAGGCGTGCTATCTATGCAAAAAGAGTTTTCGCTTATGGCGGTGTTCAAGATGCCATCTAGCATCACATGACAAGTGTGCCGCATACCCAGAGTATGTTTTGCATTCTAATGACCACCCTTGGCAAAAAATCTGCTGGAAGCATTATTGGCCTCCATTAAAGGTCAATCTCTTCCTTCATCAACATGGTTTTCATCTTCTTATGAAAGATAAAAAGTTGTTTTTTGCTTGTCAATCATTTGGTATGGAATGGGCAATTTTGACCCATTTATCTGTGAATAGGCAGATTTGGGTTATGTTTATATCTTTAACCAATCAGACGAGTAAAATAAAAAAGATTGGTTTAAAGGGAAACATGTCATGCTGATTGAAGCGGTCAAAAGTCACCCGGAATGTATTTTGTTGCATAAAACTTCCCAATATTTTTGTTAAATAAACTAGATCACTGTTTACCAATACAAATTTATGATTTCATAATTGGCTGACTAGTTATTTGTTAAAATGTTGGACGGAAATTGACCGGAACCAGAGTTACCCAAGTTACCCATGTTGTCGCCTCTAATTTGATGTCACTAGCTTTTCTTTTCAAATCAGTTAATCAACAATAGTAATCTTTAACTTTTTTTAGCTAACAAAAGCAAGATATGATCAGATTAGATCTCACTAAAAATCAAAGTTTCTTATATAAGTAGCTGCATTTGAAATAGCAGCAATTCTCATTCTGTTTCACTCTAGAGTTTCTTGGTTGATCCTCATTTTAATTGATTAAGCTGGGTGACAGGACTGATATATATCTTGTTGAATAAGCAGCCTGCAGTTCCAACTAAGAGCATAGAGGTGAGAGATTTTACTCTTCATCAATTAATAGATGTTAAGTTAATAGTGTTTCAATAAATCATCATGTGGATCTTTCCTTTTTATAACCAAGTTCACTGTTCACCATTGTACATTGTAGTACCAAAGCATCAATCTTTTTCAGGCAAAGAATTAATTAAAGCTTTTTTATTATGCTTTAATGCATGTGTTGCTCGTAAATTATGTTTACATATTGATTACATGGAGAGGTGGCAAAATGGTTTGGTTACATGGGTTGGGTAACATGTCAAAATTAGTAACTTTTGCCTTTTAGGTACACATGTTGATACAGGTTGGATTAGGCTGACCCAAAACACTGTTTAAGCTGTTTTTTGGTACCTGTTATACCTGTTAGCTTTTTCCTTATCTAAGTCCACCTTAACCTTTTATCTGAAAATGATAGGATTTTTTTGGCCGTTTACCTCTACCATATACGGTGAAGGAGTTCATGATTGATTTTAGATTGAATGAGCCAGAAGAGAACAAATTGGTTACATTGAAAGGTCCGGTAGAGAACAAAGTGGTTACACTGAAATTGAAAGGCCCGGTAGAGAACAAAGTGGTTACACTGAAATTGAAAGCCCCGGTAGCGAACAAACTGGAGCCACCTCCATACGTGCATATCAGGCGTAGTATCCTTGCCATTTTATAGTTTCCAATTTTGTTCACCACTTAAGCTTGGAAATTTTAGGAAAATTGATCAAGTACTCATATAATTTGCATCTTTGCATCGTTCTTAACTTAAAGTAGACATCTACCATGTAAAGAAAAAGCGCGATGACACCGATAGGAATACTGGATGCACTGATTGTAGTTCTAGCACATGCTCTGAAGACTGTGTATGCAGGTATTTTGCACTTGAGTATATCTATTTACATTTTTCAGAGATCATATTATTTATGACTATACATGACACTACATTTTATTAAACAGGCATCAGTCTATAAGCTGTTCTAAAGCTTGTGGATGTTCAGAAATGTGTACAAACAAACCCTTCAGAAAAGACAAAAGGATCAAAATTGTTTTGGTAACATTGTTAGTTAAAATCTACTTCTGTTCAAAAGTTGCCATTTTATACTAACATTGTGATGTTTTCCTTCATTTTTTGCCTGTTTGTAGACCAAGCATTGTGGGTGGGGTGTAGAGGCTGCTGAATCTATCAAAAAAGGTGAATTCATTATAGAATATGTTGGGGAAGGTAACGGTTTCAAGTTTCATTCTGTGATTGGATTTTAAACTGTTATTATTTATTACCTTTTTTTTAAATTTTTTTTCACCAAACTGTTAATTCACTGTTTCAGTTATCAGT
This sequence comes from Deinandra increscens subsp. villosa, assembly GCA_039602395.1. Taxonomy (NCBI): domain Eukaryota; kingdom Viridiplantae; phylum Streptophyta; class Magnoliopsida; order Asterales; family Asteraceae; genus Deinandra; species Deinandra increscens. The sequence goes on along the minus strand of JBCNJP010000007.1, from coordinate 115,115,031 downwards.
GATGCTATGTGTGAGCAACGACTTTGGAAGATGAAGAACCAGGGGATTAAGAATTTTTACATGTGTGAAGTTCGAAAAAATTTCACCATTGATGCCACTGTTAAAGGGAACGCATCTCGTTTTCTAAATCATAGTTGTGGTCCTAATTGTAATTTGGAAAAATGGTAAGTATTATAAAGCACATGATTGTTTGCATGTTCCTGATCTAACCAATTTAATCTCGAGTGTTGGAATTTATAATCTTGATGTGTTACTTTCTTAGTCTAACATGCCGTACTTGGTTTTACCCGAAACTCTTTTTGTTTTGGACTTCATATCTTTTTGTTTTCAACAATAGTGTAAATTTATGAATAAAAAGTGATCTAGGTGGTTCTATGCATTAGAAATACATTTTAGGCAACTTCTAATGTTTGACCCGTTTCCTTTTTAGCTGTCTTTTTACTTTATCCGTTGAACATAAACCATAACCGAAATCAACACAGTCACCGCTTAAAATTGCCAATTTTGATTAACTTATTTGATTAAATCACTTGGTGATTTGTCTTTAGGGATGTTGATGGGGAGACTCGTGTGGGTGTCTTTGCTGCCAGATCTATCAAAGTGGGTGAACCGTTGACTTATGATTATAGGTACGATACTTGTTCTTCTCTTTGTTATGGTGTTCATTCCATTTTCTCAACGTGATCCTTTTCTAGAAATGCATATAATTCAATGTTTTAACTAGGACTATTGACTATTTTCATTGAACAAAAAAAGTTGACTTGTTAACTAGGAGCATTCATTAGCCCAAGACCATTGACTTCCAACCAAGGACAAGATTGTTTAACTAAGTTGCAACTTTCATGATCTTCATACAAAGGAAATCATTTCATGGTAATATATCTGGCATAAATTATCAAAAGAAAAACATTTCATCTAGAATATAGTAGTTGTGCTTGGCACACTCAAGGCTGAGCCTTGGGCCTAGGCATACAATATAATTTTCTCATTTTTAGGGGTTTTAGACATGTTTTTGGCTGATTTACACATGTTTTGACTAAATTTAGTCATTCAAACCTGTTGAGACTAGAATATGCAAAATCAGGTTGGAATCCGATTGAATCTTTGTCTGAGTGCTTAGGTGCAAGCCTTTGGCGCCTTTGACTACTATTGTGATATCCCACATCGGTGGAGGGGAGAATGTAGCACTCCTTTAAAAAGATGTGGATACCTCTCCTTCCAAGGCGCGTTTTGCCTGAGAGAGCAACTAGTTGGGTGAAAACAAAACCGTGAGTTCCTGGATGGGCAATACATCGTGGACAAAGCAGACAATATTTTGGTGCGGGTTGTCTGTGAAAACAAAAAAAAAGTTATTTAAAAGCATAGTGGGAGAGTAACCGTAGAAATGATGTTAGTCTTTGTAGGCAATGAGTGAACCATTCTACCATTTTTTGAGTAATTGGCCCGAGTCTTTGGAATTGAACCGTTAGGTTGCATTTTTTGAGTAATTGGCCCGAGTCTTTGTAGGCAATGAGTGACCCTTAGGCTTGCTACGTAGCCATAAACATGAAGAAAAACTTTGAGGTGGCATGTCTGACTCATTTACTTGTGATCGAGTCATTTTGGTGTGTCTTCTACCTCAAGCAACTCAAAGTAAACAATTTATTAAAAGGGAAATAGGTCAGATGAGTCTAATGGGTTGAAAGTTATCCAATGTATTAAGATTAAAATAAAAGTTGTTTGACTTGTTTCTACATAAATCGTACTTGTAATAGTGTCGCTATTGTAATCATAATCAACATACTTATTACTTATTAGAAAATGGACAAAAATGTTTGTAGTTCAAGCCAACCCGGCTTGTTTCAAGCCTAGCTTGTTTTGACTCATCAACTAACCCGTCTATCTTACCTTGTATAATAAAACTTTTATGGACTTTGGCGATTCAGATTTGTGCAATTCGGGCCTGAAGTGAAGTGCAAGTGTGGCGCCTCATGTTGTCAAGGGTATCTTGGTTCGAAAAAGAAGATACCCAAATTGGGTCTGCTTGACTGGGGTGCCAAACGTCGAAGAACTGCAACTGCTAGCTTAACAATCATCAGACCATGATGCATACTACATGTAACAAAGGTAACCCATGTTGTATATGGGGTTCTACCAATTTGTCACAATGATATAAAAAAGGTATAGAGGAAAACCGAAAATAGTTGCTTCTGTTTCTGTTTTTGCTGTTGACATCGTATGTAGGTCTTTTTGGGCCACAAATTCTCAGAACCAGCTGACATTGAGTGGTATTCATTTCAATTGTTTGTGAATTAGTCAACCTCATAATGCTAATATCCCAAGTTCCCAACCTTCAAAAAGGTCTCATGTTTGAATCTAGTTTCTATCTTTTTTTTATACAAGCTGGGTTTACTTGATACAACTGGATATTGGTGGGATCATGACTTTTTTGTTTGTTTGTTTTTGTTGTTGTTGTAACAGATTGTCATGGTTATGTAAAAATGTGTTCTATAACTTACATGTTATAATAATTTGGCGGCAAATTGGATTAAATAATTTAAAGTTTTATCAATTGGTCGACAATAATCCCAAGTAACGAAATATTTACAATTGAGCCTAACTTTTAACCTATTTTCCTATGATGATCCCTAAACGGAAATTTAACGACATTAATTTTTTTTATGAAACATTGGATTTAAATAATCTCAAGTTTTATCAATTGCCCGGTAATAATCCTATTGTCACCCCAACATTTGCTGCTCTAAACTAACGTATACATCCTATTGTCACACCAACACTCTTGGCCGAAAGACCACCATTGCTAAGCTCCGTTGTTAGCTCTTTGTTTGAACAAGGTTTTAAGTGATGGATTTAATAGTGGTATTCGGGTTACCCAGTGACAATTTTTAAAATTCTTACGTGACCGGTTGATTGGCATATTATAAATTAGAGTTTACCTAATTAATCTCATTAATTCTAAAACGCAGAGGATAATATATATTAAATCACTAATAATCTTATAACGCAAATACCAGTGTGATATTATAATGTAATAGGATCAGATTACCAAGCACACAAATACAGAAAATTAATAATCTATCTAAATTTTATGTGAGCAAAAAAAAAAAAAAAAGAACTCCATAGAATCAAACCCACATTAGTTCTAATCTTCATGCTACCATCCTACCGTAAAATTCTTTGAAAAAACTGTTCCTTATATAGAAAGCAAAAATTGACATGCTTGGTCAGTGTTCATGATGATCTTCCCTTTTTGTATTTGTATAGATGGGTAATTTTCTCCTCATTATTCCGTGTAGTAGTTTTTTAAAAGAATTTAAATATAACAAAGAGGTGAACAATTTATTTTCATCGACCTAGAACTTTCAAAGAGCAAGAAATTTAAACCCATTCACTCCTTGACTTGGTAAACCATTTGTATTTTGTTGACTAAATACAAGAATAATCTTGCACGATTTTCAGTTATAAAAGGATAGCACTTGTGTGATTCTTATCACAAAATTACTAAGAAATTTGACCTCACAAACAAGTTTTAAACTTTGCAAAATGGGTTTGATGACTAGGGCTTTTATCTTGATGGCCATGGTAGCATGTCTCACATCATCCACTAATGCCATTGCTGGCCAAGCAACCTTCTACACTCCTCCCTACGTTCGTAAGTACTATACAAACATTAATTAAACTTGATCTAATTACTTATTTAATTAATTATCCACATGCATGTAGCTTGTTTTGAGTTTTTATTGGTATGCGTGTAGCATCATCATGTTTTGGGACCGAAGACCGAGGTGTTATGATTCTCGCAGCAAACAGTGGTTTGTTTGCCAATCGAGCGGCGTGTGGCACTAGGTACCGTGTCACTTGTGTCAGCGGGACCAACGCTGGTGTTCCACGGCCTTGCACAGGTAACAGTGTTGATGTTACTGTTGTTGATCTTTGCCCGGGGTGTGCTGGAAATCAAGTTGATCTCTCCCAAGAGGCGTTCGCAGTGATTGCCAATACTGATGCCGGGAGGATTAACATCGAGTATAACCGGTAAGCATATACAAAACCCAAATTTCATAAAACATAGATATTTTTTTTGAACTTTTTAATAAATGAGATCTTTTTTATTTTTCTTTTTCAGGATCTAATTAAAAGAAACATGCATACATACAAGATTTCAATAATGAAATCTCTTTATGAGACTTCTTTAAAATAAAGGAGACTCGAGGCATTGTAACCATGCTTGTATAAGTCTCCCAAAGCAAGTTATTAATACATGGAATAATAAGTTACCTTATCTACTTTTTCTTTTTCTTCATATCTTCTTGTTTTCTTTTTACTCGTGTGTGATATATTTTGTTTATAACTAAATTTTACTCTCCGCACGTTGTCGTTGGAATAACATGGTTATACAAAACAGTTGTATTGATACAACGTTACGTACAGGAAACGAAAACTAAAAAAAACACGTAACGACCCAAACGCTTAAAGTACTGAGCCTACTACCTAAACTTTTGTTTACACAACTCTACCTATCATACCATAAACTCCCATGTTAAATTCTGAGATTTGAAATAGAAAATAAAAAAATAATATGCTACAATATTATGCTAATTACGCCGGCAACTCAACACCAACTTATTTGCTAAACAAACATAATTTTTTCCCAAAAAGATGTTAATAAAATATTATGTACCAATATTGTATTAATGTAAAAGTATTACCAAAATAGTGGAAAAAAAACGAAAATAGTTCATTTGACAAAGTTTTGGACGAAAATAGCCCCATGAAATTTTTTTCCCAATTTTTAGCCATACCTTAACGGTCGCTAACGACCTCCATTTAAACCAAAAACGACCGTTCCTGATGACCAACCACTGTGTGACATGTGTCCACCACGGTCGTTAATACGTTGGAAAGGTCGTCGACGACCGTCGTTTTCCGTCAAACGACCGTGGTCGTTGGCGACCACACACGTAGTCGACGGTCGTTTGACGGAAAACGACGGTCGTCGACGACCTTTCCAACGTATTAACGACCGTGGTCGTTGGCGACCACACACGTAGTCGACGGTCGTTTGACGGAAAACGACGGTCGTCGACGACCTTTCCAACGTATTAACGACCGTGAGGGACACATGTCGCACCGTGGTTGGTCATCAGGAACGGTCGTTTTGGGTTTAAATGGAGGTCGTTAGCGACCGTTAAGGTAGGGCTAAAAGTTGGGAAAAAATTTCATGGGGCTATTTTCGTCCCAAACTTGGTCAAAGGGGCTATTTTCATCTTTTTTCCTTTATTAAACTTTTATATTTTCTCACTTCTACTCTGGTGTAACACTGCTTATGGATAAGCAATTTACTATATATATATAATAGCAAACTCACACTTTTTAAATTTAACAAGTTGGGTGACCCGCAATTCACGACGGCATCGGACCCTTTAAAAAACTCAGTTATCCAATCGATGAGAAAAAATGCTAGGATGAAAGCCGTCTTGTGAATATACAAATATTTAGCAAGCTTTAATGACCCATTTCATGAATGTAGGTGAGTTTTTTTGTTTTAATTGATATATGGCAACTCTAACCAAGAATGAAAATGTTCATATATAGCGGTGCGTAGATAGTTTATGTTCTATATGCTGCTGTTAAATACGGGGGCCAAGTCCTTCTAACATTTTGGTCTATATCTATGGGCTAAGGTTCCTTCCTAATCTTTTTGTTGTCCAGTCTGATGTCATCTGCACATACGCAGTCAATGTCTTAGCTATTTTTGACTATTTTTTGCATGTTGTTGAGTTTTCATTATGGTCCCTGTGGAGCAACCAAAAAAAGATTCAACATGCACCAACCATAAAAAATGTACCTCTGCAAAATAGTCATAAAAACAATTACACAAACATACATACAGTATCTATACAATCATGGAAATGGTAGAAAACAAATGATGAAGAAAGGAGTCTATAAAACAAACATTAAAGATATCATTATTATCTATATAAAGAAAAAAGAAGGGTAAGTAATAAGCATAAAATTAAGAGAATACCTAATATGAGAAACCAAATGATCCAGTTAGATGATGCGGTATAACTAACTAACCAACTGCAAAATGAAGCATAAACATCTAAATATTTAAAGATTACAAACGAAGTACACTTGATGCAACTTCCAATGTATTTATCTTTAGATATGGAGGATCTTCTCCAATGACTTGTGTTTTCAATGACCCATGGCCTACAAAGCAAATAGAGTTTATAATGAAGCATAATAATCAAAGAAACTTCACACTATAATATAAACAAATTGAACCATGAGTAAGACATAAAAAACTTATAGATATAGCAATTGAGCAACCCAACAAAGTAGAGTCCGTAAAAGAAGGAATAATAAAAAAAAATATAACAACCGTTGGATATTTTATGTCCAGACCTGACAAATTTTGAACCCGACCCGGTTACTACTCGTAAGAATTACACCGGATGCAAACAAACATTAAACCCGCTTAATAGTTAATCAGTAAGTAAACAGAAATGGAGGATTATTTTATTATTTAGAATCGTTGTAAGTAATTAATAATCAATATTATTATTAATACGATTAATAATAATTTGTAAACGAGAGGTATGGATGAAATCAGTTTCATCTAATGAAATCGGTTTATATAAAGATGGCAAATTGGATTTTAATAATCCAAACTATGACCCATTGGCCGATAATAATCCAAACAATCAATTTGGCCAACAGCAGTCCCAACTTTCATTTTTGTTATTAGGAGCAATCCCAGTAGCATAATCATCATATATTTACACTTGATTTTTGGCTCGTAATGATGAATCTGAACAAAAGAAAGAAGCATAAAAGCAAAAACAAACGAAAAACAAATGTAAATGTATGATGTTTCGAGACTAAGACTGTTAATGATAACGAAAATAAAAGTTGAGACTGTTGCTGGCCAAACTGATAGTTTAGATTATTATCGGCGAATAGGTCATACTTTACTTTAGATTATTAAAATCCAATTTACCTATTGGGCTAAAATTATATACTTGTTCAGCTAATTTTTCAAACGAGGCTCACGTATATGAATTGGGTTTGAGTTCAAAAAGAGACCGATAAGATTAGGTGTGATTTAAGATAGAATAGATAAATGATTAAACCCAATCCCTTTTTAAGTTGGTTTTGTAAACAAAACACTTAGGCCTTACGACCGTGACCTTTTCTTCTCCATGAAGGAGTTCGAAAATCCCCAAAAGAACAAAACCCAAATTGGGATTTTTCCCAACCCGTCCAAACCAAAAACCGGCCACCGCGGTTCCCCTTCGACCTTCGGATGCCGCTACACCCCGCCGAGTAATGGTTTCGTGAGCCAAGCCATGTCAAGCTTCAACCGCCATCTCCGATCACCTTTAATCTAGATCGCAAGGCTACGACCACCGTAGTCGTCCCGCCATCGAGCCGACATCGCATAACCGAGCGGTCCCGTCTCACGACCGTTATTCGGTTATCTGTTAGTATATCCAATGCCCTGCCGCTACCGACACTAGCACCAAGCGAGGCTTTCCGTCGCGTCCTTCTCGACCCGTGGTGGGTTGCATAGATAGTTTATCTGTTAGTATATCCAATGCCCTGCCGCTACCGACACTAGCACCAAGCGAGGCTTTCCGTCGCGTCCTTCTCGACCCGTGGTGGGTTGCATAGATAGTTTTCTGTCTCGTTTCTTCGTGCTGTTTTTCCTAGTGCTCGTCCGTTGAAACTCGATGCCACAAACGTTTGTTCAACACCATAATGTATATCTAAACTCACTATTAGTTTAGATCGTTTTAATTAGTTATATATATATATATATATTTGCACGTGCAGTAATTTGATTATGTTGTAATTTTATTTTATACTGGCGTTCGTGTTTATATAAATATATTTTATCTGTTTTGCTGCGTCAATTGATTTGATCAATTATTTTTACACTCTGATTTAATAGAGTTGACTAACTGGTTAGGTAAAAGTCGCTTTATAAGTAATCGGTAGCCCAAATGCCACTGTAAATACGTGGCTAAAAGTCTCCAAAAGGTATATTTTTTGCCATCCGTAAGAAAAATGCGTGGCTAGCTAGAACTAGTGTTACTTTTAGCCACGCTTTCGAAAAAAACATGACTGAGCAGTTTTGGAGAAAAACGTGATCGTAGGTAGTGTTGGATATGCGGAATGATATTAGACTAATTGGATAAAAGTAAAACTGGATTTTCAAGAACCTGACGATTTGATAATTCACTTAATACATCTATCCGAATCACCAGAAACAAACAATCGTAAAAAACACTTTTTACTCAAAACTGTTAATTCAAATAATGACATTGTCCAGTGTTTTTCAGAATATAAAATTATGTTATTACAACGTAAAAACTTATTTCCTACAATTGATTGATGCTACTTCAGGGCTTCTGTTATTGAACCAGTTACCAATAATCAATTTTGATAACTCCTGCAACGGGGTTGGCAATGGCTGCAAAGGCTTCTTGGGATAGATCTAGGGTTCCGCCACAACCGGGACAATGATCGACAATCTTAACCCGCACCTCTTTGCCATCGTAGCATGGATGAGGGACGGGGTTGGTTGCTCCGGTGCACTTAACGGTGAACATTTTTCCACAAATGGCTCCATTGTTCCATAGGGGATCACTTGCTGCAGCTATCATCACCCCTTCAGGTGTGTTGCCATAACATGCAGATGCTGCATGCATGTTATAAACGTTATTCACATGAATAATATTAGCTAGTATTATTAATAGCATATTCTAAAAGCAATCTAATAAGTGTAACACATCAAAAAAACCTCATCCCACACCACCCCGTTCAAATAAAACATATACAACTTCCCCAAGAATCACGGCCAAACGGTTATTTACAAGTTTAGGGCCCATTTCTGGAAGCCTTACATCTGACCACCATCCAACGAATTAACAAGCAAGTGTGTTAACGTTATGTTTACTTTTATATATAGGGAGATGATCAGTTGAGAACCAATTGGTTTTAAGAACTAAAAAGAATCATTTAAGCCACTAGTTTATATATATGTAAAACCCCCCATGAATTATAGTGGTCTCCACCTAAATTTAGCGGTTGAGATTTAGTTCTCAAAAGTTTTCTCAAAACAAAAAGTTCTTATTTGAACCTAACCCTGGTTCTCAAAAGTTCTAAAAACAAAAAGTTCTCATTTAAACTTAACCCTTCATATGTATGCATTGATTATACAAATACAGTAAACAACTTACGAGTATATTGCCGGTAGAAAGTGGCTGTGCCAGGAGTTGCACGAGCCATTGAAACAAGGCTACAAACCAGAGCAATGCATACTATGGACTTCATTTTGTCGGTTTGTCAATATATGAAATTTATCTCATTTGGATTGGTCCTTTATATATATAGATGAGATGTTAATGGTAGTAACATTAGATAAGTAACTGTTGTCCTAATTGCATAAAATCTTCTACATAACGGAAAAGATATATATGCATTAAATAGGAATAAATAGAGTAATTAAGTTATGCCATATATAACGTTTTGTTGGAATGTAAATGTGATTAATATTGATTTTGATCGTATCAGTTCTGAAGTTTAAAATATTATTATCCAACTATAAGGTTTCAGGAATAAAAAAAAAGTTCATGTTTTTCAAGAAACATCCTTCATAAACGAAATTTGATATGACTAAACAAATGAAAGAGTAGATTACAAACTTGTTAATTAAAATTTGTATTTTCTTAACTATTAACTTTCGAAAGAAAAATAGATAACACACTTCTTTTATCGGGCCGAGGTCAATACCACCCTACCTGACCAATCAGGCGTAGCCTACTTGCCCTGCCACCCGACCAATTGGGTCCGATTCTTCTAAATAATAATTTATTCTTATTAAGTCACTGTTATATAAGTTTCAGCTTTTTAGAATCACAAATAAAATATTTGGGTCGGTTCGGGCCAAATTAAAACAAATCATAACGTTTCCAAAGTTTTTGAATTTGCAAATGTCTTGTTACATAAAGGATCCAAATAAACTTTATTGTGGAGAAAATCTGTAACAAAAAGAATTTTGTAATATAAAAAATCTTATCTTATATATTATAAAGTATAATTTGATTATATTAGGAAGAGGAATAAAAAGGTTATGTAATAAGAAATCATCAAATAAGCATTTATGTAATAGAATAATAAAATATTCTTATACATATACTTTAAATGGATTGTATGTATGGGAAAAGATGGGAAAAGATTTATAGAAAACCAACAATTATCTAAAAAACTAACCCTTTTTTCTCTATAACTTCTTCATATATTAATAATTTTTAGAAAGAATTTCACCAAAAAGTCTATAATTTTATTAGCTTTACTTATGGAAAAAATTTAAAAAATAAAAAAGTTTTAGTGATTTTTTATTAGTGCATCATGCAATAGTACTAATAGTATTGCATAATGCATTATAATTAAAACTATTTAAAAAGAAGCAACTTAACTTAAAAATGGACGTGGTTTATGCGAATAATGTAAAAAAACAAAAAATAGCATTCATAAACCAATTTTATATTATTGTTGCATAGTGCATTATTAATTTCAAGCTAAAATCCGAATTTTATTTTATTTTTAAAAAAACTCAAAAATGTTTTTAAAGTTTTTTCTTTTTTCAGTATTATTAAAATCATGAAACAAACATATAAAAAAGTTTTTAAAAAATGATTTTTTTTCTTGATTTTTTGGTTTTTTATAAAATATTGGTTTTTTATAGAACCCAACCCTTGTATGTATATACATTAAAATTATAACAATCACATCATCGTATAAAATGACAATGAAATAAAAATATTGTATAGTGTAATCTATAGAAAAACTTGACTAACTAGGTTATCGTAAATTACAAATTTTATCGAAGTATAAAAGTAACTAGGTTAACCCATGTATTGTATTATATGTAGATTAAATAACATTTTTTTTAAAGATTTATTTAATATAGATTTAAGTCATATAAAATTATATTTTAAGATAAGATAACAGAGTATTCACCGTAGGTTCTCTAAAAAATATGTGAGTGTAAATCTGTAACATTTGAGGTTTAGTTGTGAGTGGTTGTGAGTAGAGGATATAGAAAAGTTTCACATAATCTGTATATTTGATAAAAAAATTATGATTGCTAAAATTTAGGGATTGGAAGAGAGATAAAAGGTAATGATAAAGGTATAAAAAATTATTATTTAATTATGGTTGTGAGTGAAAGAAAGAGTGAAAATAATAATAAAAATATAAGTTATAAGGATAAGGATAAAGACTCTGTTGGGGAATGCTCTTATTAA
>JBCNJP010000007.1:115051702-115103213 GCA_039602395.1 Deinandra increscens subsp. villosa | reverse complement strand
TATTTTGCACTTGAGTATTCTATTTACATTTTTCAGAGATCATATTATTTATGACTATACATGACACTACATTTTATTAAACAGGCATCAGTCTATAAGCTGTTCTAAAGCTTGTGGATGTTCAGAAATGTGTACAAACAAACCCTTCAGAAAAGACAAAAGGATCAAAATTGTTTTGGTAACATTGTTAGTTAAAATCTATTTCTGTTCAAAAGTTGCCATTTTATACTAACATTGTGATGTTTTCCTTCATTTTTTGCCTGTTTGTAGACCAAGCATTGTGGGTGGGGTGTAGAGGCTGCTGAATCTATCAAAAAAGGTGAATTCATTATAGAATATGTTGGGGAAGGTAACGGTTTCAAGTTTCTTCTGTGATTGGATTTTAAACTGTTATTATTTATTACCTTTTTTTTTTTAAATTTTTTTTCACCAAACTGTTAATTCACTGTTTCAGTTATCAGTGATGCTATGTGTGAGCAACGACTTTGGAAGATGAAGAACCAGGGGATTAAGAATTTTTACATGTGTGAAGTTCGAAAAAATTTCACCATTGATGCCACTGTTAAAGGGAACGCATCTCGTTTTCTAAATCATAGTTGTGGTCCTAATTGTAATTTGGAAAAATGGTAAGTATTATAAAGCACATGATTGTTTGCATGTTCCTGATCTAACCAATTTAATCTCGAGTGTTGGAATTTATAATCTTGATGTGTTACATTCTTAGTCTAACATGCCGTACTTGGTTTTACCCGAAACTCTTTTTGTTTTGGACTTCATATCTTTTTGTTTTCAACAATAGTGTAAATTTATGAATAAAAAGTGATCTAGGTGGTTCTATGCATTAGAAATACATTTTAGGCAACTTCTAATGTTTGACCCGTTTCCTTTTTAGCTGTCTTTTTACTTTATCCGTTGAACATAAACCATAACCGAAATCAACACAGTCACCGCTTAAAATTGCCAATTTTGATTAACTTATTTGATTAAATCACTTGGTGATTTGTCTTTAGGGATGTTGATGGGGAGACTCGTGTGGGTGTCTTTGCTGCCAGATCTATCAAAGTGGGTGAACCGTTGACTTATGATTATAGGTACGATACTTGTTCTTCTCTTTGTTATGGTGTTCATTCCATTTTCTCAACGTGATCCTTTTCTAGAAATGCATATAATTCAATGTTTTATAACTAGGACTATTGACTATTTTCATTGAACAAAAAAAGTTGACTTGTTAACTAGGAGCATTCATTAGCCCAAGACCATTGACTTACCAACCAAGGACAAGATTGTTTAACTAAGTTGCAACTTTCATGATCTTCATACAAAGGAAATCATTTCATGGTAATATATCTGGCATAAATTATCAAAAGAAAAACATTTCATCTAGAATATAGTAGTTGTGCTTGGCACACTCAAGGCTGAGCCTTGGGCCTAGGCATACAATATAATTTTCTCATTTTTAGGGGTTTTAGACATGTTTTTGGCTGATTTACACATGTTTTGACTAAATTTAGTCATTCAAACCTGTTGAGACTAGAATATGCAAAATTAGGTTGGAATCCGATTGAATCTTTGTCTGAGTGCTTAGGTGCAAGCCTTTGGCGCCTTTGACTACTATTGTGATATCCCACATCGGTGGAGGGGAGAATGTAGCACTCCTTTAAAAAGATGTGGATACCTCTCCTTCCAAGGCGCGTTTTGCCTGAGAGAGCAACTAGTTGGGTGAAAACAAAATCGTGAGTTCCTGGATGGGCAATCCATCGTGGACAAAGCAGACAAGATTTTGGTGCGGGTTGTCTGTGAAAACAAAACAAAAAAAAAGTTATTTAAAAGCATAGTGGGAGAGTAACCGTAGAAATGATGTTAGTCTTTGTAGGCAATGAGTGAACCATTCTACCATTTTTTGAGTAATTGGCCTGAGTCTTTGGAATTGAACCGTTAGGTTGCATTTTTTGAGTAATTGGCCCGAGTCTTTGTAGGCAATGAGTGACCCTTAGGCTTGCTACGTAGCCATAAACATGAAGAAAAACTTTGAGGTGGCATCTGGCATGTCTGACTCATTTACTTGTGATCGAGTCATTTTGGTGTGTCTTTTACCTCAAGCAACTCAAAGTAAACAATTTATTAAAAGGGAAATAGGTCAGATGAGTCTAATGGGTTGAAAGTTATCCAATGTATTAAGATTAAAATAAAAGTTGTTTGACTTGTTTCTACATAAATCGTACTTGTAATAGTGTCGCTATTGTAATCATAATCAACATACTTATTACTTATTAGAAAATGGACAAAAATGTTTGTAGTTCAAGCCAACCCGGCTTGTTTCAAGCCTAGCTTGTTTTGACTCATCAACTAACCCGTCTATCTTACCTTGTATAATTAAACTTTTATGGACTTTGGCGATTCAGATTTGTGCAATTCGGGCCTGAAGTGAAGTGCAAGTGTGGCGCCTCATGCTGTCAAGGGTATCTTGGTTCGAAAAAGAAGATACCCAAATTGGGTCTGCTTGACTGGGGTGCCAAACGTCGAAGAACTGCAACTGCTAGCTTAACAATCATCAGACCATGATGCATACTACATGTAACAAAGGTAACCCATGTTGTATATGGGGTTCTACCAATTTGTCACAATGATATAAAAAAGGTATAGAGGAAAACCGAAAATAGTTGCTTCTGTTTCTGTTTTTGCTGTTGACATCGTATGTAGGTCTTTTTGGGCCACAAATTCTCAGAACCAGCTGACATTGAGTGGTATTCATTTCAATTGTTTGTGAATTAGTCAACCTCATAATGCTAATATCCCAAGTTCCCAACCTTCAAAAAGGTCTCATGTTTTGAATCTAGTTTCTATCTTTTTTTTATACAAGCTGGGTTTACTTGATACAACTGGATATTGGTGGGATCATGACTTTTTTGTTTGTTTGTTTGTTGTTGTTGTTGTAACAGATTGTCATGGTTATGTAAAAATGTGTTCTATAACTTACATGTTATAATAATTTGGCGGCAAATTGGATTAAATAATTTAAAGTTTTATCAATTGGTCGACAATAATCCCAAGTAACGAAATATTTACAATTGAGCCTAACTTTTAACCTATTTTCCTACGATGATCCCTAAACGGAAATTTAACGACATTAAATTTTTTTTTATGAAACATTGGATTTAAATAATCTCAAGTTTTATCAATTGCCCGGTAATAATCCTATTGTCACCCCAACATTTGCTGCTCTAAACTAACGTATACATCCTACTGTCACACCAACACTCTTGGCCGAAAGACCACCATTGCTAAGCTCCGTTGTTAGCTCTTTGTTTGAACAAGGTTTTAAGTGTTGGATTTAATAGTGGTATTCGGGTTACCCAGTGACAATTTTAAAATTCTTACGTGACCGGTTGATTGGCATATTATAAATTAGAGTTTACCTAATTAATCTCATTAATTCTAAAACGCAGAGGATAATATATATTAAATCACTAATAATCTTATAACGCAAATACCACTGTGATCTATCTAAATTTTATTTGAGCAACAACAAAAAAAAAAAAGAACTCCATAGAATCAAACCCACATTAGTTCTAATCTTCATGCTACCATCCTACCGTAAAATTCTTTGAAAAAACTGTTCTTTATACAGAAAACAAAAATTGATATGCTTGGTCAGTGTTCATGATGATCTTCCCTTTTTGTATTTGTATAGATGGGTAATTTTCTCCTCATTATTCCGTGTAGTAGTTTTTTAAAAGAATTTAAATATAACAAAGAGGTGAACAATTTATTTTCATCGACCTAGAACTTTCAAAGAGCAAGAAATTTAAACCCATGTCCCACTCCTTGACTTGGTAAACCATTTGTATTTTGTTGACTAAATACAAGAATAATCTTGCACGATTTTCAGTTATAAAAGGATAGCAAGCACTTAACCGTGTGATTCTTATCACAAAATTACTAAGAAATTTGACCTCACAAACAAGATTTAATTAAACTTTGCAAAATGGGTTTGATGACTAGGGCTTTTATCTTGATGGCCATGGTAGCATGTCTCACATCAGTCCACTAATGCCATTGCTGGCCAAGCAACCTTCTACACTCCTCCCTACGTTCGTAAGTACTATACAAACATTAATTAAACTTGATCTAATTACTTATTTAATTAATTATCCACATGCATGTAGCTTGTTTTGAGTTTTTATTGGTATGTGTGTAGCATCATCATGTTTTGGGACCGAAGACCGAGGTGTTATGATTCTCGCAGCAAACAGTGGTTTGTTTGCCAATCGAGCGGCGTGTGGCACTAGGTACCGTGTCACCTGTGTCAGCGGGACCAACGCTGGTGTTCCACGGCCTTGCACAGGTAACAGTGTTGATGTTACTGTTGTTGATCTTTGTCCGGGGTGTGCTGGAAATCAAGTTGATCTCTCCCAAGAGGCGTTCGCAGTGATTGCCAATACTGATGCCGGGAGGATTAACATCGAGTATAACCGGTAAGCATATATAAAACCCAAATTTCATAAAACATAGATATTTTTTTGAAATTTTTTTATAAATGAGATCTTTTTTATTTTTCTTTTTCAGAATCTAATTCAAAGAAACATGCATAGAAGATTTCAATAATGAACTCTCTTTATGAGACTTCTTTAAAATAAAGGAGACTCGAGGCATTGTAACCCTGGTTGTATAAGTCTCCCAAAGCAAGTTATTAATACATGGAATAATAAGTTACCTTATCTACTTTTTTTTCCTTCGTGTCTTCTTGTTTTCTTTTTACTCGTGTGTGATATATTTTGTTTATAACTAAATTTTACTCTCCGCACGTTGTCGTTGGAATAACATGGTTATACAAAACAGTTGTATTGATACAACGCTACGTACAGAAAACGAACACTAAAAAAAACATGTAACGACTCAAACGCTTAAAGTAATAAGCCTACTACCAAACTTTTTTTTACACAACTCTACCTATCATACCATAAACTCCCTTGTTAAATTCTAAGATTTGAAATAGAAAATAAAAAAATAATATGCTACAATATTATGCTAATTACGCCGGCAACTCAACACCAACTTATTTGCTAAACAAACATAATTTTTTCCCCAAAAAGATGTTAATAAAATATTATGTACCAATATTGTATTAATGTAAAAGTATTACCAAGATAGTGTTTATTAAACTTTTATATTTTCTCACTTCTACTCTGGTGTAACACTCTGCTTATGGATAAGCAATTTACTATATATATAATAGCAAACTCACACTTTTTAAATTTAACAAGTTGGGTGACCCGCAATTCACGACGGCATCGGACCCTTTAAAAAACTCAGTTATCCAATCGATGAGAAAAAATGCTAGGATGAAAGACATCTTGTGAATGTACAAATATTTAACAAGCTTATTTAATGAACCATTTTATGAATGTAGGTGAGTATTTTTGTTTCAATTGATATATGGCAACTCTAACCAACAATGAAAATGTTCATATATAGCGGTGCGTAGATAGTTTATGTTCTATATGCTGTTAAATACGGGGGCCAAGTCCTTCTAACATTTTGGTCTATATCTATGGGCTAAGGTTCCTTCCTCATCTTTTTGTTGTACAGTCTGATGTCATCTGCACATACGCAGTCAATGTCTTACTATTTTTGACTATTTTTTGCATGTTGTTGAGTTTTCATTATGGTCCATGTGGAGCAACCAAAAAAAGATTCAACATGCACCAACCATAAAAAATGTACCTCTACCAAATAGTCATAAAAACAATTACACAATATCTATACAATCATGGAATGGTAGAAAACAGTATTAGATATCAGATTATTATTAGTTAGGGTTAATTAGTATGATCCCACGGGCCCATTAGATATTAGGGTTTGAAGAGCATTCTCTATATAATGTAATCTTTCTTATCAATAATGATCAATTCAGTATTCAGTCTTTCCATTATCTTACATGGTAATCAGAGCCAAGATCTTTGGAACCCTAAATCCTTTCACTCTAGTCGTCGTCATCGTGTTCAAACCCTAGACAGGCGGTGTGCCACCAATGCCGCCGCCCTGTCCCACCTTCGTTTTTTTCTCTAGGTTAGTTTCTACTTCTGATTCTCTATTTTCTGTTCTCACGTTAAAATAAAGCTTCCTTCTCAACCTAATTCAATCGTCACATTCTAGCTCCCTCCTAATTTATAATTTCTACTTCTGCCATTTATGCACACTGATTAATAAGTGATGACATCATCCGTGTGCATCAGTTCCATGATTTAGCATTTGTTTGTGAATTCCCACTTCTGCAATCTGATAGTTATTTGGTGATGAATTCATTATCTCAATAATTATTTCAATATACATCGGTGTTTATTCTATTCAAGTCATTCTCTTGGTTGACTTTAGAATTGCGATTCTTACATTATCTCGAATCATGGTCTATGGTCACTCATCTCAAAATACGGTTTGATTAGATTATTTCCTTTTTTTTTCTTGATTTACGAATCTTATCTCTCAATCTACGGATTCAAGAGACCGCCACTTGACCACGGTCATTGGCCTTGCTTTCTTTTCTTTTTAGATCTAAGGATCTCATAGCCTCGAAACACCGTCGCACGACCACGGTCACCGGTTGTCGGGCTGCTACTTTTTCCATTTTTTTCCTTTTCTCTTTCACTAATCCATAACCGACAAAGATGGAGTTGCCGCTTGATTGAAATTTAGCAGACCATGTTTACTATTCTGAGAACCAAGACCCAAATTTGGGGAAAGTCGTGAAGAATGAAGATTACAAATTTTTATCAAAATTTTTGGATTTATGAGAAGGATTGAAGATTAATATTCTGAGTCATGGATCGAGATTGAAGCTAATTCTGAGTCATGGATCGAGATTGAAGCTAATTTTTTCGTGTTTATTATTTATGTTTTCATTGTTTTTCAGTTTAAGCGTACGATTTCCTCCCGCTCTAATTGCGGGGGAGTATTAGAATATTAGATATTATTATATTATTAGGGTTAATTAATATGAGCCCATGGGCCCATTAGGTATTAGGGTTTATAGATCATTTCCTATATATTGTAATCAATTGATTCAATAATATCATCCAGTTATTCAGTATTCTATTATCTTACATGGTATTAGGGGTGTTCATGGTCCGGTTGGTCCGGGTTTTGGGATTTTTTTGGACCAAACCGTAACAAACGGGTTCGTTTTTTTTCAAACCAAACCGAACGGTTTGGTCCGGGTAGACTGGATCGGCCAAACCAGGTTAACCGGTTTGGTTTACGGTTTTACCGGTTTGAACCGGTTCAGTGTTGCAAACTCATTTTTTTTTTAGCCTGTTTTGGACTTAAGATTTGGGCCGTTTTTAGACCCATCTTTGTCCGGTTCTTCTGGGCAGATTATATGCTCTGAATAAAACAAAGTAACAATTTAACAAACATCCTGTGATTCTTGTCTTCAATTATAATAAATTAAAACTAAATTTCATAATACAAACTTCCTGTCAAGCTCCTTGGGCATAATAAAAATAAAATAAAAAACATTCAAACTTCATAATCTAAAACTCAAGTACCATACACAATCCATTTAAAAACAAAAAACTTCAAAAGTACCACAAATCTAAAAGAAATATATAAAAGATTAAAAAATATATGCATTATATAAATTAACGGTTCGGTCCGGGTTCAACCCGTTGATCAGAACCACAAACCGTAACCCGGACCACTTGTGCCGGTTTTTTTTTGACCAGTCCATATATTATGAACCCAAACCGAAATTTTGGTTCGGTTTAACCGGTTTGGTTCGGTTTTTACGGTTTCTGAACACCCCTACATGGTATCACAGCCAACGATCCAAAAACCCTAGTTTCTGCCACCGAGTTCAAACCCTAGATAGGGCGGCGTGCCGCCGCCGCCCTATCCCAACTTCATTTTTTTTTCTTCTTTCTGTTTAGTTTCTTCTATTTTATACTTTCTCGTTCGAATAAAGCTTCAATTCGGTTCAAGATTCAGGTCATTATCTATACAAGTAAGATTTTGTTTCGATCGTTTTGTTCTTTTTCTGATGCCCTACACCGACTAGTTCTTACCATTGTTTCATGACTTCTATTTAATTCTTAGTGGATAATTATTCGGTCATGCCTCCCTTTGTCGTCACACAGATTTTTAGTATGGTTGGTTTTTGGTTTCCACATGTTTAGATCGCGTTTCTTACGGTTATATTATACTCGTTATCATTCTCTCGGTTCATTCCTAAATTACGGCTTCTACATTGTCTCGGACCACGGTTCAAAACATCAAATCTCAAACTATGGTTTGATTAGATTTTTTTTCTTTCTAGTTCTACGTATCCCATCTCTCGATCTATGGATCCATGTGACTGACATCTGACCACGGTCGCCGGCCTTGCTTTCTTTTTCCTTTTAGATCTAAAGTTATCATCTCTTGACCTACAGGTCTAAGACGCTGCTTGACAGCCTCGACACACCGGCGCATGATCACGGTCACCGGTTGTCGATTTGTTTTATTTATTTTTTTTCTTTTCTCAACAACCCCTTTTCCCTCTTCTACCCCATCATAGCCGACTAAGATGAACCGATACTTGATTGAGATTTAACCGATCATTATTTCTTTTCTCAGGAACAAAGACCAAACTTGGGGTTGCAGATTATAGATTTAATTTTAAAGATCATAGATTTGGCAGAATTTTTGACTTACGAGTCGAAGACCGAAAACGAAGCTAGTTTATCTTATTGTAATTGTTTTTTTTTAGTAAGTTTTGGTTTTTCAGTCAAAGCTTTCATTATCTTTCCGCTCCGACTGCGGGGGAGTATTAGATATCAGATTATTATTAGTTAGGGTTAATTAGTATGAGCCCACGGGCCCATTAGATATTAGGGTTTGGAGAGCATTCTCTATATAATGTAATCTTTTTCTTATCAATAATGATCAATTCAGTATTCAGTCTTTCCATTATCTTACAAACAGAGGATAAAGAAAGGAGTCCGTAGAACTAACATTAAAGATACCGTTATCTATATCAAGAAAAAAGAAGAGAAAGTAATAAGCATAAAATTAAGAGAATACCTAATATAAGAAACCAAATGATCTAGTTAGAGGATGCCGCATATCTAACTAAACAACTACAAAATGAAGAATAAACATCTAAATATTTAAAGATTACAAACGAAGCACACTTGATGCAACTTCCAGTGTATTTATCTTTAGATATGGAGGATCTCCTCCAATGACTTGTGTTTTCAATGACCATGGCCTACAAAGCAAATAGAGTTTATAATGAAGCATAATTATCAAAGAAACTTGACAGCTATAATAAAAACAAATTAAACCATGAGTAACACATAAAAAACTTACAGATATAGCAATTGAGCTACCCAACGAAGTAGAGTCTGCAAAAGAAGGAATAATAAAAAAAATATAACAAACGTTGGATATTTTATGTCCAGACCTGACAAATTTTGAACCCGACCCGGTTACTACTCGTAAGAATTACACCGGGTGCAAACAAACATTAAACCCGCTTAATAGTTAATCGGTAAGTAAACAGAAATGGAGGATTATTTTATTATTTATAATCGTTGTAAGTAATTAATAATCAATATTATTATTAATACGATTAATAATAATTTGTAAACGAGAGATATGAATGAAATCAGTTTCATCTAATGAAATCGGTTTCATATAAAGATGGCAAATTGGATTTTAATAATCCAAACTATGACTCATTGGCCGATAGTAATCCAAATTATCAATTTGGCCAACAATAGTCCCAACTTTCATTTTTGTTATTAGGAGCAATCCCAGTAGCATAATCATCATATATTTACACTTGATTTTTGGCTCGTAATGATGAATCTGAACAAAATAAAGTAGCATAAAAACAAAAACAAACGAAAAACAAATGTAAATGTATGATGTTTCGAGACTAAGACTGTTAATGATAACGAAAATAAAAGTTGAGACTGTTGCTCACGTATAAAGATTGGGCTAAAATTATATACTTGTTCAGTTAATTTTTCTAACGAGGCTCACGTATATGAATTGGGTTTGAGTTCAAAAGGAGACCGATAAGATTAGGTGTGAATTAAGATAGAATAGATAAATGATTAAACCCAATCCCTTTATAAGTTGGTTTTGTAAAGAAAACACTTACGACCGTGACCTTTTCTTCTCCATGAAGGAGTTCGAAAATCCCCAAAAGAACAAAACCCAAATTGGGATTTTTCCCAACCCGTCCAAACCAAAAACCGGCCACCGCGGTTCCCCTTCGACCGTCGGATGCCGCTACACCCCGCCGAGTAATGGTTTCGTGAGCCAAGCCATGTCAAGCTTCAACCGCCATCTCCGATCACCTTTAATCTAGATCGCAAGGCTACGACCATCGTAGTCGTCCCGCCATCGAGCCGACATCGCATAACCGAGCGGTCCCGTCTCACGACCGTTATTCGGTTATCTGTTAGTATATCCAATGCCCTGCCGCAAACGTTTGTTCAACACCACAATGTATATCTAAACTCACTATTAGTTTACATCGTTTTAATTAGTTATATATATATATTTGCTCGTGCAGTAATTTGATTATGTTGTAATTTTATTTTATACTGGCGTTCGTGTTTATATATATATATTTTATCTGTTTTTCTGCGTCAATTGATTTGATCAATTATTTTTACACTCTGATTTAATAGAGTTGACTTAACTAGTTAGGTAAAAGTCGCTTTATAAGTAATCGGTAGTCCAAATGCCACTGTAAATACGTGGCTAAAAGTCTCCAAAAGGTATATTTTTTGCCACGCTTTCGAAAAAAACATGACTGAGCAGTTTTGGAGAAAAACGTGATCGTAGGTAGTGTTGGATATGCGGAATGATATTAGACTAATTGGATAAAAGTAAAACTGGATTTTCAAGAACCTGACGATTTGATAATTCACTTAATACATCTATCCGAATCACCAGAAATACAAACAATCGTAAAAAACACTTTTTACTCAAAACTGTTAATTCGAATAATGACATTAATTGTCCAGTGTTTTTCAGAATATAAAATTATGTTATTACAACGTAAAAATTTATTTCCTACAACTGATTGATGCTACTTCAGGGCTTCTGTTATTGAACCAGTTACCAATAATCAATTTTGATAACTCCTGCAACGGGGTTGGCAATGGCTGCAAAGGCTTCTTGGGATAGATCTAGGGTTCCGCCACAACCGGGACAATGATCGACAATCTTAACCCGCACCTCTTTGCCATCGTAGCATGGATGAGGGACGGGGTTCGTTGCTCCGGTGCACTTAACGGTGAACATTTTTCCACAAATGGCTCCATTGTTCCATAGGGGATCACTTGCTGCAGCTATCATCACCCCTTCAGGTGTGTTGCCATAACACGCAGATGCTGCATGCATGTTATAAACGTTATTCACATGAATAATATTAGCTAGTATTATTAATAGCATATTCTAAAAGCAATCTAATAAGTGTAACACATCAAAAAAACCTCATCCCACACCACCCCGTTCAAATAAAACATATACAACTTCCCCAAGAATCACGGCCAAACGGTTATTTACAAGTTTAGGGCCCATTTCTGGAAGCCTTACATCTGACCACCATCCAACGAATTAACAAGCAAGTGTGTTAACGTTATGTTTACTTTTATATATAGGGAGATGATCAGTTGAGAACCAATTGGTTTTAAGAACTAAAAAGAATCATTTAAGCCACTAGTTTATATATATGTAAAACCCCCCATGAATTATAGTGGTCTCCACCTAAATTTAGCGGTTGAGATTTAGTTCTCAAAAGTTTTCTCAAAACAAAAAGTTCTTATTTGAACCTAACCTGGTTCTCAAAAGTTCTAAAAACAAAAAGTTCTCATTTAAACTTAACCCTTCATATGTATGCATTGATTATACAAATACAGTAAACAACTTACGAGTATATTGCCGGTAGAAAGTGGCTGTGCCAGGAGTTGCACGAGCCATTGAAACAAGGCTACAAACCAGAGCAATGCATACTATGGACTTCATTTTGTCGGTTTGTCAATATATGAAATTTATCTCATTTGGATTGGTCCTTTATATATATAGATGAGATGTTAATGGTAGTAACATTAGATAAGTAACTGTTGTCCTAATTGCATAAAATCTTCTACATAACGGAAAAGATATATATGCATTAAATAGGAATAAATAGAGTAATTAAGTTATGCCATATATAACGTTTTGTTGGAATGTAAATGTGATTAATATTGATTTTGATCGTATCAGTTCTGAAGTTTAAAATATTATTATCCAACTATAAGGTTTCAGGAATAAAAAAAAAGTTCATGTTTTTCAAGAAACATCCTTCATAAACGAAATTTGATATGACTAAACAAATGAAAGAGTAGATTACAAACTTGTTAATTAAAATTTTGTATTTTCTTAACTATTAACTTTCGAAAGAAAAATAGATAACACACTTCTTTTATACTGGGCCGAGGTCAATACCACCCTACCTGACCAATCAGGCGTAGCCTACTTGCCCTGCCACCCGACCAATTGGGTCCGATTCTTCTAAATAATAATTTATTCTTATTAAGTCACTGTTATATAAGTTTCAGCTTTTTAGAATCACAAATAAAATATTTGGGTCGGTTCGGGCCAAATTAAAACAAATCATAACGTTTCCAAAGTTTTTGAATTTGCAAATGTCTTGTTACATAAAGGATCCAAATAAACTTTATTGTGGAGAAAATCTGTAACAAAAAGAATTTTGTAATATAAAAAATCTTATCTTATATATTATAAAGTATAATTTGATTATATTAGGAAGAGGAATAAAAAGGTTATGTAATAAGAAATCATCAAATAAGCATTTATGTAATAGAATAATAAAATATTCTTATACATATACTTTAAATGGATTGTATGTATGGGAAAAGATGGGAAAAGATTTATAGAAAACCAACAATTATCTAAAAAACTAACCCTTTTTTCTCTATAACTTCTTCATATATTAATAATTTTTAGAAAGAATTTCACCAAAAAGTCTATAATTTTATTAGCTTTACTTATGGAAAAAATTTAAAAAATAAAAAAGTTTTAGTGATTTTTTATTAGTGCATCATGCAATAGTACTAATAGTATTGCATAATGCATTATAATTAAAACTATTTAAAAAGAAGCAACTTAACTTAAAAATGGACGTGGTTTATGCGAATAATGTAAAAAAACAAAAAATAGCATTCATAAACCAATTTTATATTATTGTTGCATAGTGCATTATTAATTTCAAGCTAAAATCCGAATTTTATTTTATTTTTAAAAAAACTCAAAAATGTTTTTAAAGTTTTTTCTTTTTTCAGTATTATTAAAATCATGAAACAAACATATAAAAAAGTTTTTAAAAAATGATTTTTTTTCTTGATTTTTTGGTTTTTTATAAAATATTGGTTTTTTATAGAACCCAACCCTTGTATGTATATACATTAAAATTATAACAATCACATCATCGTATAAAATGACAATGAAATAAAAATATTGTATAGTGTAATCTATAGAAAAACTTGACTAACTAGGTTATCGTAAATTACAAATTTTATCGAAGTATAAAAGTAACTAGGTTAACCCATGTATTGTATTATATGTAGATTAAATAACATTTTTTTTAAAGATTTATTTAATATAGATTTAAGTCATATAAAATTATATTTTAAGATAAGATAACAGAGTATTCACCGTAGGTTCTCTAAAAAATATGTGAGTGTAAATCTGTAACATTTGAGGTTTAGTTGTGAGTGGTTGTGAGTAGAGGATATAGAAAAGTTTCACATAATCTGTATATTTGATAAAAAAATTATGATTGCTAAAATTTAGGGATTGGAAGAGAGATAAAAGGTAATGATAAAGGTATAAAAAATTATTATTTAATTATGGTTGTGAGTGAAAGAAAGAGTGAAAATAATAATAAAAATATAAGTTATAAGGATAAGGATAAAGACTCTGTTGGGGAATGCTCTTATTAAAGTCTTATGGGCTGTTTGGTATAAACTGAAACATTAAGTGCTGAATTATTAAGAATAAGAGATTCTGAATCAGTTAAGAATAAGAGATTCTGAATCAGTTAAGTGCTGTTTGGTTTGATCTCTGAATGGAATATATATGTTCAGAATCCTAAATAATTAAAAGTTATTAAAGAAAAAAAAATACAAACCATCATAAAAAATCCAAATTACACATAAATCCTTACAAATTCATAAAAGCATAATAATCCAAATTACACATAAATCTCAATCACTTCCTCATTGCTCAAAACATCCCAAATCTGCAATGGTTTTGACAAGATTAGTATAATCATCAAATCTCAAAAACCAAGTTTTCCGAGGGTTAATCTTTGAAAACAAGCACAAATTCAAGCAACTAACAGATCCTCCTTTTATATACTCAAAGAGAATTTCAATTATGAACAGAATCACAAATGCATCAAAATTTATATACCCAAATCATGGTATGCTGACAGAAAGAGGAAGCAAGTCAAGAAAGAAAAAGGTATCAAGAATTCCTGATAAAGATGAACATCAAACAATCATATACATACAGAGAGACTTTCGTATGCAAAAATTGATGTAAACCCACTTCAACTGTAGACCAATAACAGATACCCAACGATGGTTTATGGAAAAAGATTGGATTTTGAAGATAAAGCCTACAATTACCTTGCAAATAAGCTGGAAATTCACGAGAGAGACGTTCATACAGTTAGGGCAGGGGAAGCCATTGTTGAAAATCTATAGATTTTGAAAAAAAAAACCCTAAAAAAAACTTACTTGGAGAATCGGGGGAGGGGGGCTGCTGCCGTCGCCGGCGAAGGAGGCGCCGCTGGAGAAGGAAGGAACGCCGGAGATGGAGGCGGAGCGCCGTCGCCGGAGCTGTGGCAGCCGGACGGCGAGAGTGAAGGAGGAGAAAGCCTGGTCAGCGGCGTGTGGGAGGAGAGCGACCTGTGTTCTTTTTTTTTGGTTTCTGAATGAAAAAGCTAGTCCCTAAACTCTTATTCATTATGTTATTTTTTTCAGATTAAGAGGTAACCAACCAAACACCCCTTAATTAAATGTCTGACCGAAAAATATATTCCATTCAGTTTAGACCTCATTAAGAGGTAAACAAACAGCCCCTTATTCTAATTTACTATGTTGAAATAAACTATTAGGATAAGAAGATTTGTATTTTTTATATTTAGTTATATAATATAACTGTGTAAAACTATTATTATTTAATAGATAATAATGTTAATATTTAATAGGAGAGTGATAAAAAAAATGAGATGAAAATGAATATGAGAATGACACGTGATAACAATTGTAATAATTTCTTAAAGTAGGTAGACTATAAAATAAACAAATTATGGAGAGATATAAAAGAATAGGAAAATTGGATTTAAATAATCGCAACTTTTACCTATTGGCTGACAATAATCCCACATTTAAAAATACTATCCACCAGTCCCAACTTTCATCCAATTTTTTTCTAATGGACTCGCCGTTAACTTTTTTAACACCGTTAAATAAATGCTGACGTGGCTTGCTGACGTGTAATACTCCATTTAATTATTCTAATTTTTTAATCCATGTCATATTATAAATTAGATCTTCCATTACTTTTAAATTAAAAAAAATAGATTTTTTTTAAAATCCCAAATACAGATAAGCCAAAATCCATCATTCCATGAGAAGCAGATCTTCATCCTCGCCACCCAACCGCCACGCACAACCCTTATTTTTTTCGACCAACAGCAACCACCGCCACCAATAACTTGTTAAGGTTGAATCGTAGAACTTTCCGAGCGTAAATTTCCGACCAACAACATCAGTTTCATGTTTTGGTTTCATTGAGGTTGAATCGCATATTTTTCCGAGCGTATATTAACATTCTGTTCGGCACTTTCAAACCTCAAATCATCATACTATTTCAGCCAATTCCATCTTATATTACTCGCGCTATCATTTCGATCTTTGGTTAAGCTTCAATCTCGAGATCTAATTGAGTATAGATCAATTTCAAAATCTATGTTCTGGTTCATCTTTTAGCTCAGAGGTACCCTTTAATGGTGGAGTTTAAGGCATTTAAACTTTTGATACAAAACTTATGACACTAGGTTTGGTGTTCAGTTGCGATGTTAATGATGCAATCAAATTCGAGTTTTATTCAATTTTGAGATTGAATTCGATCCATAGAAGGAGTTCATGCTCTCTGATGTCGCAGCACTGTGTTCTTTAGCTCGAACCGTCAAAAATCCGAGATTACACCTCTAAATTGATCATGCTCTACTCGATTCTTCGTTCTAAATCTGGTGATGTTCTTAATTTGGTGATTTATTCAAATCTAGATCGATCGAAATCTCAAACGTGTTTTTCGTCGTCACCGTATACGATCTGTATTTGGGAGTTTAAAAAATTCGATTTGGGGATGAACTTCTTATGCGATATGTGTTTGGGAAACGATTTTGATGGTGAGGCAGGATCGATATTAGGTTATTTATATTTAGGATTATAAAGTTTGATTTTTTTTATTTAAAAAATAATGAAAAATCTAATTTATAATATGACATGGATTAAAAAATTAAAAAAAATAAATGGAGTATTACACGTCAGCAAGCCACGTCAGTATTTATTTAACGGTGTTAAAAAAGTTAACGGCGGGTCCATTAAAAAAAAATTGGTTGAAAGTTGGGACTGATAGATAGGATTTTTAAACGTGGGATTATTACCGACCAATAGGTAAAAGTTGAGATTATTATTTAAATTCAATTTTCCAAAAGAATATGACCTAGTGCAAGTGGTTGTAGTGAAGTAGTTACGGAACAACTTGTCGATCAAAATTGTATCCTAAATGAAATAAATATATTAATGAAAATAAGATTTAAAAGGGCGTTTTGAGAAATTTTGCTCCAACAATTTATGATAAACGGGTGACTTTCACTATTTGTCATCTTCTTCATATTTCAGAATCGGAAGCGTCGTCGGACTGAAGGAGAACAGTTGGAAATTTTAGGAGAAATAGTGAAAATGTGTTTTTTTTAACTAAGTTGTGACACTACGTCAATATTGTCGTTTGGCCACGGAAAAAAGAAACGTGAACAAAGGTCTTTGGTCACGTTTTTTTTCATTTCAATCGACACAAAGGTCCCGTCATCGTATGTATCATACGGCCACGTTAGAATATCAGTGGCTGAAGCCACAAAGAAGCGTGACTAAAGGGTACCAATATTTATTGTTATATTCAAACAATTCTTCCAAAAAGCGTGACCAAATTGTCCCAACGGCCACATGTGTTTGTTTAACGTGGCCTTTGGTATTATATGGTCACGTATATTTGTGTTTAGCCATATATATTATAAAAATACGTGGCTAAAGAGTTGTTGAAATCAGATATGTTCTCCCAATACCGTCGCCAAAGGGTGGCAACGGCCATGTGAAAATATCAAAAGCGTGGCCTTTGATATTATATGGTCACGTATATTTGTGTTTTAGCCACATATATTACAAAAATACGTGACCAAAGGGTTGATGAAATCAGATATTTTCTCCCAATACGCGTGGCCAAAGGGTAGCAATGGGCACGTGAAAATATCAAAAGTGTGTCATTTGGTATTATATGATCACATATATTTGTGTTTTAGCCACAAATATTAGAAACAAAAAAGTAGCCAAAGGGTTGTTATAGTCACTCTTCTTGTCGCAGTTAGCGTGGCTAAAGGGTTGGAACGACCACATGTATTGTACATAAGTATGACTGTTGGTATTATATAGTCACATACATAAATATGTTTTAGCCACATCATTTGAAAAAAATAAAAACGTCGCTATAAACTAACCTTTGGTGACACATAATGATTGTGATTTTATGTGGCCGTTGGCACCTGTTAAAACGCGTAACGGATCGTTTCCAGATCATATAAACATAGAGACGGAAGAATCTAGTCATTAAATGTGTCGAATGGTTACAACCGAAGAAGTATACATCAATGAAGCTCTGGGAGAGGTTGGACAGACATCTCATCTCAACACAAGAACCAAATGACTAGAAAACTTAATTGCTAAGCTAGACTCCACTTATTTATAGGTGACACTGCCCAACAAACCAGCTTACCTAGCGAACCATTTGGTTCGCTGCATGGTTCTTTGCAACCTAGCCTAATCAACAATCTAGACTATTACATACTTCGCACAATAACGACCACACCTGGAACATGCTCTAACATATATACAGAAAGAAAATCAAAAGGCTTGAATGGTAATTATCTATAAGTTTAAAAAACGGTTTATTTAAACAAACACCCTTCTTTTTACAGACTGCAGATGTTTAGTCCACCTCTTCTTCTACAGATGTCTGCAGATGTGGTCTGCAGACTGCATACATTTTACCTCTTTAAAAACAAACTGTACCTTTGAGAACATGATTTGAAGATGTGGATTTGAAGGTTATTAGTTTTCTAGGGTCGTTTTTTTCATCCTTTTTTTTTGTCACCAGTAGTCACCATATAAAGTGTTAAGTTTTATCCAATACCAGGATACCACTAGGGCAAACTACAAAGACCTTTCATAAAGGTTAGAGAGTGCTAAT
This sequence comes from Deinandra increscens subsp. villosa, assembly GCA_039602395.1. Lineage (NCBI taxonomy): Eukaryota > Viridiplantae > Streptophyta > Magnoliopsida > Asterales > Asteraceae > Deinandra > Deinandra increscens. Next base: position 115,084,619 of record JBCNJP010000007.1, on the reverse strand, counting down.
GTGGGACTTGCCAACTTAATAAAGGCTTTGTTCTTTTAGTTGGAGATATGGATTGCCCAAAAAGACGAAGCTACAACAACCTAGATTTCATTGTCATCATCGTTCCCCCTACACCACCGAGGATGAAATCAGAGACTCGCCCATATAAACAACCACTTCCTCCACAAAAAGGTTAACAAACACAACCTTGATTTTACAAAATAAAACCATTTTCTGAAAACATAACATAAGTTTTGTCACATTTCCCTGAAAGAAAGAGTCTACAAACCTTTTCTAATCAAGTCTTGATCAATTTTTTAAACTCCCAGTCTTTTCGAGTAATTGACATGCAAACAAAGGCCTTTTGAGTACGTGAGTTATAAACAAAATAAAGAGTCATGAATGTAGATACATTATTGACTCAATTTGAGTTACATTCTGTTTTTTTTTTCTTTGAGTTAGGACAAGTTTACAACCCAGATTCATCATGTGGTTTATCTTTTCAACAATACGGTTAAATTATAGGTTGTGATTTAGAATTTTCTGTTTTCTTTTGATACAGGTTCAGATGAACCTAAAGAGGCAAAATAAATACCAATCTGGCAATCACTGGTTCATCACACAAGAATGCACAACTTTTGTACATGGGTTGAAAGCAGAAGCCAAGAACACAATGATGCATATAAATAAAAACTTCCCACTTTTGTAAATGAACTCCCAAGGATAAAGGTGATGATGATCCAATAGGTGAATGACATTTAGGAACAAGTAGTTCCTCTCTTTTGTAAATCAAAATGACAGGAACAAGTACTACCTCGATTTTGTAAATGACAACGACATATATGAAGTATTAATATGCAAGTAAATCAGCTGAACCACCTTATAGGATTGAATTCAATTTTTCAATCGTAATTCACCCTCACCAAAAAAGTAATCTATATATTGGTCACCAGCAACATTTGTGATGAACCACCTTATGGGATTGAAATCAATTTTCAATCGTAAATCACCCTCACCAAAAAAAGTCATCTATATATTGGTCACCAGCAACATTTGTGATGAGCCACCTTATGGGATTGAATCATTGAATTCAATTTTCAATAGTAAATCACCCTCACCAAAAAAGTGATCTATATATTGGTCATCAGCAATGTTGCAGAAATCGCGATTAATCGATGATTAATCAGCGATTAATCGCTTGACGGTCCCTCACCGTCTACGATTAATGGTTTAACGGTCAGTTGGTCAACAACGGTCAATATCGGTCCTTGGCGGTCCTTAGCGGTCTTGGCGGCCTTGACGGTTAGCCAATTTTTTAATTAAAAAATTCTCAAATATATTCTTTTAGCGTTTATTAGAAGAGAAGGCCAAAAGTCGACAAAACGTAACATCGCAACTCTATCCTTTCATAATCAAGCACCCCAGAGGGAACTTTTTGATGGAGATTTCGAGTCCGAAGATGAGGTGGTAATGTTAGAAAATGAGTACGAGTCGGATGGAGTCTAAATCTTGGAATCACCATGAGAATGTTAAAAGAAGATGACAATTTTGTTGGTTCAGACCCCTGATTAAACACTCTTTCACTCACAAGTTCACGTATGTGTGTATGTATATATTTGTAGAAGAAAGCTTTTAGTGAGATAAAATGAAATATGGGGAATGCTTCCACTTATCATAACAACGACAAAACAAAAAGTTAAACTACCTACCTAAAAACTAGGCATACACCATGACCAACACTCACCACTAACCTACACCTCCATCTAATTCGGTCAAACCATAATACCAAGTCTTCTTGCATTTAAAACATGTTTAAATTAGTTAACAGATGCAACTCATGTGAGCCGCTGACCCGTGATCAAACCCGATTAACTCAACATTCACCCCCTTAATCGGTGTTTGTTTACGTCTTTCTTCACTGCAGCAAAATCACCATCTTCTCGATCTCGAACCATCTCCACTTGTACCGAACACCCGACCTTCACCTCGGCCATGTCCAAAAGTCATCTCGGTTCAACCCGAATCAATCCACCACAATTGTAACATCACACATGGCATCCCGCTAGAACCGTTCACTAACATCTTGACTTGTCACGGATCAACGACCTCTCCCCGGCCACATCCAAAGCCACCCGATTTGAACTCTAACGCCATAATGTTCACCTTTTTTTTTTCTTCAACCTTTACCGATCACCTTTGTTCAAGAGGCTCCTCCACCGACAAGAAAACAAGCTACCTCGCTTCTACCAGTTTCTTTACCCGGCTAAACGAACACAATCCAAAGCCACCTGCTTTGACGGATCCCTTCCGTTCATTTTTCACGCACTAACGCCGGTCTCCTCTTATCACGAACAAACTGATCAAGGAATGTAATCAACCCGGACAGCAGCACCCCCTGCTATATAACTGTCTCTAAACGTATTATTTCCTCCCCTTTGATGCCGACTGACAGCCACGACCGGTGTTTACCCGTCACCCCCGTCGTCCCAACCGGTACTCTCACCCGCGACAACGGCTGACCCAAACCACCTTCAAGTCTCCATCTACTGCTGTAACACAGCCCCTAAATAGCCCCTGTTGTCCCGGAATGAAACCCGGTTCCCTGCTGCGTTTGCCCCGCAGCGAAGGGCTGCACCCTTTCTCGAAGTCGACTCTCAAACCGTCTTCTTCGTCTTCACGAGCCCTAGGCTCTGATACTAAATGTTGGTTCAGACCCCTGATTAAACACTCTTTCACTCACAAGTTCACGTATGTGTGTATGTATATATTTGTAGAAGAAAGCTTTTAGTGAGATAAAATGAAATATGGGGAATGCTTCCACTTTATTCAGTAAAGCAACAGGCTTTATATAGTCTTACAATCCTAACAACGACAAAACAAAAGGTTAAACTACCTACCTAAAAACTAGGCATACACCATGACCAACACTCACCACTAACCTACACCTCCATCTAATTCGGTCAAACCATAATACCAAGTCTTCTTGCATTTAAAACATGTTTAAATTAGTTAACAGATGCAACTCATGTGACCCGCTGACCCGTGATCAAACCCGATTAACTCAACAAATTTAAGTATAAAAATGTGTTTGTTTTTTTAGATTATTAAACGTATTCGACTTTAATATTGTAGTTTTTACTTAAACAATTATACAAGTACTAGTTTATTATTTTTTAAGGTTATTTATTTATTAACTATACTAGGATATTACCATGTTGGAATATATATTTAATAATTTAGGGTCTCCGATTAATCTCGATTAATCTGATTAATCGCTTAACACCAGTCGACTGTCGAGCTACCGCCAAACGATTTCTGCAACCTTGGTCACCAGCAATATTTCTGATGCCAGGATCGGGTTTAACCAAGACCAGGCTTATATAGGCTAATTACAAGAACAAAGAAAAAAAACGTTACAAAATGCAGCAGTCCATGACATAAGGGTATGTGATCAACAGAAAGTTGCTGAATGCTGATGATCAAGAAATGCAGCGGAAGCAGTCCAACATCACGGTTTATAAAAACGGCTTCTTATTAACCAAATAATCTTAAAAACATGACACTGTGGATAAACAAAAATCAAACCATTAATACCCATGCCAGATTAGCAGCTTCATTGTGATGAAATCACAGAGGGCCTGGAAATATCCCATTCTCCCTCTGCTCATTCCACTTGTCAACCTACAACACCATCATAAAAGACTCTGTTTAGTAACAAAAAATACCTCCATATCTGAACAGGTTGAACAAATCCAACGGGTCAAACGATTGAAAATTTGCTAAAATATAGAAAAAAAAAAATTAGTTAATTCGTGCAGTAATATTGCTTACCCATTCACCTGGGCAAAGAGAGCGATAGAATTTGGCAAACTTCTCACATTCGGAAGCATCATCACCCTTCGCCGCAACACATCTGCAGTTGATCGTAATTATAAAATTGGTCAATGAAAATAAACATTTCTTTAAATGCAGAAAAGTGAATCATACTCTTCTTAAAGTATGAAAAATGTAAACTTGGCATCTTGTTGAAAAGCTTTGGCAATTTCAACCTATTTACTCATGAACGAGCTGATTTTGGTTATAAACAATTGCTAATGGATCAAACAAGCTAATATAGCTAAAATGTGAAAGTGCTGTAAGCGTATGAAGCTCCAAAATCATTTTATTCATTTGTAATCAAATTTGACACACGACAAATTTTCACAGATATAATATATAGGGCAAAACCGTTTCTACTCGACCCAACCCGGCCAACCTGTTTTGACAGATTATTTAAACTGCCCAACCGAATAAGAGTTTAACTTATTCCAATTTAAGACACAGCTTGTGTTCTCTAACCTTCATTGTGGTGAAAAAGTTTATTCGTTTATTCAAAGAACTATCAACTTATTTTCTCAAAAAGTCATGTGTTTATTTTTGGGACTATAATATATGGTTGTGCATCATGTGGGTCGCAGGATTCGGAGTTTATAAAAGGTTGAGGATACATAGTGTTAGCTGTGATTGTATATGTGTGTGAATTGTACTATTGTAGTCTAAAGGAAAACAAATAAATAAACCCATAATTCCTAGAATAAATATACAAAATAAATTAAGAAACTTATAATAATCCCTTTTGTTGTCAGCATGGCTAAAAAGTTTAGGATGGCATGACTTCACATAAGTCCAAACTCCTAACTCAAACAAATGGAAAAACAGGACAAATGGCTCTAGTCACAAGTTTAGACCCATTTTATCACATTAAAAGTTGATGACAGTGACACCATAGATTTCTAAAGGGATAATTTCATATATCACTCAAAACTTGGTATTGTATCATACTTACCCAACATCAGTTCATAATATCAAATATACCCATTTTCACATTTATAATATTTCCATTAAACTTGCATTAGGATATGAGTTTGAGGTGTAAAGGGAAAGAGAAAGGCATAATGGCCATATTATAAATTACATTTAATAAAAAAAGTTAAGTATATTGCGTGCATATACAACTATATAATATTTGATATTATTATTTTTTGGTCGGGGAAATATGATATTATGCAAGTTTGCAGGGGTAATATATAAAATTTCCCAATTCCTTGAAGCATATTGAGTAGATATTCTAGAGTTTCTATCGTTGATCACTCAAGCCAGCATATTAAAATAGTGCTGGTGTACTTTTGTCAAAACATACCTGTGAAATTCTACATAGCGAGTGAAACAGTGTCTGCTTTGGTTTGTTGTTGGGAAGCGGTAGTCAGCCGGCGCAGTCTTCAATTCGATCTGAAGTCAACACGGAAAAAATCATTAACATGGGCCAACAGTGACAATTTTCTTCTTTAATAAGTACAAATAGAAGACTACTGAAGCAAACATAAACATACAGTCAAAATGCTTTTCAGAAAAGATCAAAATCCCAACTAAGCAATATATTTTATAAAAGATTTATGGAAGACAACAGTAACAAGAAATCTGAGCTAATGCTAATGCTTGTGAGAAAAAGAGGATATATTGGTAATGGGAGTCCTACAATTAGTTCTGTTTCAAGGCCTAAAGCTATTTGTTGGCAAAAATATTTAGTAAGTCAAATTTCATTCAATCATCTGTATTTTTGTAGACAAAAGAGAAGTAACTTGCACTCCACTTTTGCTGAAAGCGGTGTCAATTCTATGAATATATGGCACTTCTGTAGAGAAAGAAAACCAAAACAAAAAAGATAAGCAAAAAATAATAAATACTGGCTAGGTTAGAGCAGGACTTGGTCTCTCTAAACTAATAAAAGTGTAGAGTAGCTGTGAAAATAGCTTCAATGCCATGCATCTCTAGTAAAGATTAAGTAAATGTGTGTGTTATCTTTCTTAATTGAAGATCAGTCAATTTTGACTAAAAAAGTCCTATAGTAAGGTCTTCAAGCAAGTTAAAATTTACTTGTTTTAATTCTTTTTCATTTGAAGTAAAAGAAGCAAATAATAGTTCTTGTTGGTGATCGGGCTTCTGTAAAACTCAGAATCAAATAAAACAAAGTGTTTGCTCTCGCTTGACCTCTGGTTTGTTAGCTTAAACTCACAAATGTGGAAGAAAGTAATGTATGCAGCTTGAAAAAGAAAAGCTGCCTCTTTATTCAATAAAGCCTACAGTAAAGAAAACGTGGGTGCCTTAAAACCAATCACATCCTAATTCTACCTAAACAAATGGTACATAAATGACCCATTCTTTTACCCCTAGGTTTACTTAAGGTATACTTATTACTTCCATCTTCCACAAGAATCGGTCAACCATCTATCACTTCTTTATTAAAAACCTGCAGAAATAAATAACTAGACCCAAATAACCCGTTAACTCTCTGACCAGTGACCTGTGAACAAAATCGAGTAACCCACCAGTTGTGATTTCATTATAGCTTAAAAAATAACACCATCTTCTTCAACATAAACATTGAAAATTATAAAGAATGTACTTGCTAATTCTGCCCAACAGGTTTCGGCACAATTCAGTTTAGCAGATTAGGCTTGGCCCACTTACGTCCTAAAAATGGTGTAAAGGATACCTCATATTGGGCCTAACCGGTAGAAAAGGAAAGCTAACCCTCATTCTCAAGGGTTCTCTCTTCTCCCACCTCATGTCGATCTCCCCTTCAATGCTCATTGTCTCATACTCATCATTGTCAAAGGAGGACTCAAGGCGAAAAGCGCTTAAAAAGCTATAGCTTTTTATAAGCAAGGTCTATAGAATAAAAAATACCATATACAGTAGTTTCAGACATGTTTTGGGCTAGTTTAGGGCTATTGTAATTGTTTCAGAATTATTCAGATGATTTTTCGCCTGAATTTGGCATGAACTTGACCTGAAAAGTGAAAATCCATCCAAGGACTGAAATTGGGACTTTTATACACAAATGTCGATTATAAATTATTCAACCTAATTCCAGTTGCCAGATTATCGAAAACTATACCTAGATTCTATACATAAACGAAATGATAATCTCAAAACTAAATGCGCATAACGGAAAACCTAATCGTACACGATCGAATCGTGAATCTATAGATCCAAAAACGCGAATACGGAAGCAGGTTATAATCATCATACAATAGAACAAGTTAATATAGAACAAGATACAAATAACGGAATCATTAATCAATACCTCAGCCATTAGTGATTGATTCGAAAGGAGAGAGAAGATGATGAAAGCTTTGAATGAATATTGGGGAAAGTTTGTAGGTTTGACGAGGGACCAAATCGAAGCAAAATAAAGGGAATGTTACTTTCTCACCCCTTCTTGTTTCAGTAACCTTACAAAACCTAGAGCATCTCCAATTGTCCAATGGGGATTTTAATATTTTGTTATGTGTTTTTAAATTTAATACACTTTATTATATTAAAATTCCTTTGTTTCAAAAATGTGAGGTGAAGAGTGAAGACAGGAGCCAAGACGCAAGGCCAAAAACAAATAGTTTTTTTTTTTTTTACACGAGGTGATCATAAAGGAGAAATAAAAATATATATTACTAGGTTAGAACCCATGTAATACATGGGTTAAACAAATACATCATATTAGAAACAACAATTTTTATAAGTATTTTTCTGTTAAATGTCATCGGATATTTGTGAAATAAGAAATAATAAATATTATGATTATAAAATAATAATATTTAAAATTATAAATAATATAAGATAAGATATAATTAAAATCTTACTCTAATTTATTAACTTTTAATAGATTATTACAATAAAAAGATTTATTTTTTTATATTTAATTATATAAATACGAGATATATTTTAGGAGACAAAATATAGATATTTAATAAGAGAGAGAAGTGGGAAAACCAAGATGAGAGTCAATATGAGAGCGACACGTGTCCTTAAATGTAATCGTTTATTAGAATGTAAAGATAAAGATAAAGATTGTTTAAATTAATATTTGTTATAATTAATAAAGACCATTAATTGTGATTACTTGAATCACTTTTCTTCTTTAAAGAAGATTTATAAGAAGTAGATTGTAAGAAGAAGTAGAGAGAAGTTTAGAAAGAGTTGGGAGAAAGTTTGTATAACATGCATAATGTTTTTAAAGAGGTACATCTTTACAACTTTACATTTACATTGGTGTGGTATTTATACTACAAATTTAGGAGACAATGAGACATAACTAGTAAGTGTATGAATGTAAGAATTGTGAAAACTTTTGTGTGGGGAAGGTTACATAGTTGATGATGTGAAACTGGTGGGCATCCAAATATATTGTCTTGATATTTCATTATACCCCCCCATTGGATGACACCTTTCACACATGGGGTTCGGCTTTAGAAAAATTGTCTCATTAAAAACTTTGCTAAAGAAAACCCAGTGGGAAAAAAGAGTGCACTGCTCCCCCTCAAGTTAGCATCTGTATATCATCATATAGTTTGTACACGTCTCATTCCAATGTTATGAACCGAACAATGTGAGTCGTTGCCCAACCAGACGAGACCCGTGCATGCTACCGCCCGACACAAACGACTTGCACCCTCGCCTGACCAAAACGCAACCCGACCTGACCGACGTGTGTCGTTGCCTTACCCGACTGATGAATGCACCCCCCCCCCCCCACCCACCCACCCCCGACCACACCAATCGGAGAGACCTTGTTGTCGCACGACTTGACCGACCGGACCGGCATGCGTGGTTGCCTCACCCTATCGATACATGTCACTCACTAACCCGTAGCACGCCACCACTCAACCCGACCCATCAACATGACTGACGTGCCGGTTGGCCAGTTAGGAGACACACGGCAATAGGTTCAGTTCGAGAAGTCAGACTAGGCAATGACACAATTAGTCGGGTAGGCGGCCACACGTATCGACCAAATAGTATACGACTCTTTTTGGGCATAAACTTTATCTTGGTGGCATTGCCATGTACCACCTTCGATGACAACCACTTGACACCTTAGTAACAACTATATCTTTATCCTTTATCGCACACATTATCATCATGTTGATATCGATCATTTTCCTATAATCAATTTTAGATTTTTCGATCATCAATCATTCTCAGAGTCAACGATACATGTTTTATGCGAATAATATCAAAACACAGTCCAGTCGAGTCCCCGTCTACGTATCAATCATGTATTAGTTATAGTTAAGATCCTTTACAATTAGAGTAAACCGTAATTTCTTGTTTAATGACTACATTTTGCCTCTAGAAAATGCAAAAATAAAAGGGAGTCTGTAGATATAATAACATTCATATTGATAATTTAGTACTCAGAAGACAGAATAATGCCAATAATGAAACTTTAGCTTCCAATTTTGTAAAATCTAAACCTTCTACAACACTCAATAAGCTGCTGCATATGGCACATATATATGTCAACCTGAAGAAAAAAATAGCTAGATTGCAGTTGTAGCCTGTTCAGGTTCTAGAGTTGTTATACGGCGGCGGCCCTCCCCATGGTGGTGGATGGCCGCCTGCTCCTCCGGTGTGGCCTAAGCCATAGGGGGGCATATGTGGTGGTCCCCATTGAGGATTGCCACCTGAATGAGCAGGATGACCACCGACACCCATGTGAACATGATGATAGTTTCCATACGCGCCAACATAGCCACTACCGCTAGCATGCATAAGAGGTGGAGGGTGCAAATCTTGGTTCATGTAGGGCCCACCATACATGTTTGGTGCTGCATACAGAATAAACATTATGGTTACAGGTAAGGGGGAACAACTCGTCTATTTGCTTGGTTAAGTCTATATGCTATTCGTTTTTTATATTGATAAAGGTGGCATTTTGACCCATTTACTTATGAACGGGTTGATTTGGTTATGTTTAATCTCTTAACATGTTAACTACTCGAAACAAAAAAATAGAAATGTTAGTTTAAAACACAGAAAAAAAGCTTACCGTTTGCCCTCTTTTCAGCATTCGAAACCTCAGCTCGTAACCTCTCCACTTCTCTTGCCATCCCCACAAGATCCTTATCCAAAAGTTCCAGTTGTGCCACTTTCTCCATGTTTAAGCCCTTTTCATGCTCAAAAATCGAACTGCAAGAATAAAAGAAGAAGTATCAAGATGATGCTAATAGCCAATATTAAATATAACAGAGGTAGGAAAATGGGCTGGTCGATGGGTTGAATCAAGAGTCTTAATGAGTAGTCTAGTGTCGAGTTGGGTTGATCTCGTTCGCTTCTTGTTCAAAAATATTATTATTTTTCATAAAAGAGAACCATGCCCGGTTAGGTATATATAACTTCAAAAGTTATATTTATACTATATAAGTAGGCTAATATTTTGAACAAAATGGCTCGAGGTTTAATGCATTAAATCTAAACTTTCATCGACTTTCAACCCTTATTTTAAGCATTTTTTCTCTTAATTTTACTGGTTGGCCGATAGGGATATAACATAACCAACATGGTTTATTCATAAGTAAATAGGACAAATTTCAACATATATATAAATGACTAGGAACTAAATGACATTTACTAACCGTAATTTCTGGTGTTCTTGCCTCAAGCCATCAAGTTCAACTTGCATTGCCGGTAATTTTTCCACATCAGCACGTACCTTCTCCAATTCATGGTTAGCCTTCTCAATTTGACCAATCAGATCCTGTCTGGTTACCACCAAAGCTCTGGCCTCAGTGTGGGCCCTCTGAAGTTCTTTCTTCACGTTAGCACCAGCCTGAATATCAACCTCCATTTTTGCAATCTTGTCCAACAATAATCGAACCTGAATGTCACTTTCAGCCTGGATGCTTCCAATGTGGGCCCTGAGTTTTTGAACATCTTGTTTTGTGGCTACCAAGTCTTGGCGTAAAGCCACATGAGTAGTTGCTAGTTTCTGGTTGTCACTAGCTAGCCTTTCTAGTTCAGGTGACTGACCCACTAGTTTGCTATCACCTCGCTCAGGCTCTATGGTGTGGTGGCTCATGGGGTATGAACCATGACGCATCATCCCAGGAGCTTGTGTTGACCGGCTTCCATATGATGGTGGTCCATGTCCTCTTGAAGACATTTATCTGTTGTCAAATCCCCCTCTTGATGAGTTAGTTAATGCATTAAATATAATTATTACTAACTATGGGTTACATGAGCAATATTGTTACAATCATAGCCTAAATCTTAAAAAAAACACAGTTTAGGAGGTTGTATGTACTAAAACAGACTTCGGGCCATTTTCAATCCGTTACACCCTTTAAGTCATTTTTTTATTTGACTGGTTTGAGATAACTAATAAAACAACCCAATCGTCCCAAGTCCCATACCAGCAACACAAAGAGTACTACAGTCTTGCCTTCAACAAACTCTCAACTTGAGTTCCAATACAAAAAAATATTTCAGCAAATTCCTATTCCATGCATGCATTATTATTTTCATTTATCTTTTGCCTGGTAAACTAAATATATTTACTTAAACAGACTAGAATCTTTCAAAATAAGTACCATTATATGGTCTTTCAGATAAAACTGGTGTGGCTATTTGGTCTAGTATTATGATTGAATTTTCATTCAATTCAAATGTGGAATATGTTTACAATAATATTTTAATTTATTCATTTACTAAGTGATAAATTTATTTCGGTGTAAACTTTAACCTGACAACATGACTAGTTGCTTAATTGCAAATTTTATTTGGCTTATTACATGGAAATTTTATATGCAGTATATACCCACTTAAGAAACTAAAGAACTTGGCTTACGCAACTTATATTTGAAGGGATGTTCGTTACTTAATGATGCATAATAATTTTAGTAGTTTTGTTTTAAGCAATAGAAAGAAAGCGGATTGTGTTGCTGTTGTTATAACTAGAAAAATGATCACATAAACATGATGTCGGGAGCAAGCGTGGAGCTTAAACTATTATCATTGGGTGGGGATAAATGTATCAACTTTAGTCAAAAGGGTTTAATTTATCCATTTTACTTAAAGAAAAACTAGACATACATAAACAATAGACGAACAAAGAAAGCATTTCTATCAACTTTTCATTCCAATATCCCAAACACAAACGTCCCTCAAAGCAATTTACCACAACATTCAACCATTCATTGCAAATGAAACAATTGACAAATAGATAGAAACATTATCAAGTATGATAAAGGGGCAAGAGAAAACCAAAATTCAATGAAAATGCACCTCAAAATCCTAAAATTTTATGACCCAAAAAGACTGATGTAACAAAATGCACCAAGAATCTATTGCATAACTAAATCCCAATCAACAAGTAAACTCTAATACTCTATTCCACAAGAACAGAATAATTTCTAACAATGTCCACATAATATAATGCATCACTAACCTATAATTTTCATGAGAAAACAATAAACAATTATTAATAAAAAAAACTTTAATTCAGCGAATAATAAGTGTGTCATGTAAAAACGATTTTTAAATACTAACTTTCAGCAATCCCTAACTAAACGAATTGAGTTAGGTAGAGAAAATAATGAAAATTCAATTTACTTTGCAAACAACTAGGGTTTCACTCTCGGAAAATAGGGTTCCAAATCAACAACGGGGCCAAACCTAGGAAATTGATCAAATCAATGAGATACTCAAAACTTTAGGGAAATCAGAATAACAGAACCTATAAGTTTGACGGAGATGATAAGGATATAAGCGAGAGTTGATACCTCTCTCCGGAAAACAATCGGTAGGAGGCGAAAGGAAAACGTACGTCTTCGGGTGATCGGCAGGTGGTGCAGTCGGCGATCGCTGGCCGGTCGGAGCAACCAAGCGAAGGGACGAGCGGAGCACGGTATGCGCTTCGAAACAGGAAGATTTAGAATTTTGGGTGTAATGTTTACGGTTCAGAGAGAATGAGTAGAACAGTAGAGGTGCACAAAACCGGTTATTTTAACGAAGAACCGGTTTGCGTTTTGGTCCGGTTCTGGTTCCGGTTCTAATTCTGGTCAACCTTTAAGGACCGGTTTTTGTTTAAAACCGGTTTGATTCGGGCTTGATTCTGGGAGAAACAAATAGGAACTGATGAGACCGGTTTGGTTCGTAGACCGGTTTCTCATAAAAATGTTTTTTATTCAAACTTATGTTTTTATGAAAGCCTTCTATGCATTTTTTTGAACAAGTTTATTTAAAAAAAAAAAACATAAAAAGTAAAAGTAATTAACTTTTAAACATAAAAACAATAATTTATTAATAAACTAAACAAAACACACAATAACGTTACGACGGATAATTCATCTAGGTTTGCCATACTATTTGTGCGAGATCGTAAACGAGGGTATTTTTTTTTCTTTTGCGTTTTTTAGAGAGATTTTGAGTTTTTAAATGTTGTAATCAACCTAAAACATGACACTAGTATTTATACTAAGTTAGAGGGGCATTGTTGGAGCAAAAAAAAAGGTCAAAAACATGGATCTAATGGATATATAGCTGTTAAAAATGCCATGAAATTAAATCGGTTTTGGGGTCGATTTCTGGACGAGTTCTAGGATCGGTTCCTGCTCATACCGGTTCCTAACTCCAAAAGCTAAAGCCGATCCGGGACTGGCAATTCTTTTCGGTTCCAAACCTGTTTCGCATAAAACGGTTTTAAACCGGTTCAGTTCCGGTTCAGGTCGGCGGTTCCGGTCCTGGAACTGATTTTTTTGTGCACCTCTAAGTAGAAGTAGTAGAAGTTTTAAGGCTATCCGTAATCATTATTGGGATTTGACAGTGGTATCCGGGTCGCCCGATGACATATCTAAATTTGTGTGACCGACAGAATCATATTTTATAAAAGAGTTAACCGAATGAATATATAATTAATTCTAAAACGCAACGTAATAATATATATATATATATACTAGGTTAGTAACCCGTGTACTACACGGGTTGAATAAATATTCATAATATGAGATAACTATAAAAAAATAAAAGTTGATATGAGATTTAAAAATTATGAATGATATAATTGTGGGATCATACAAAATATTTATTTTATAGTAGTTAAGTAAAAATTATATTTTTTATAAAAATAGGAAATTAAAGTATTTAATATATAACGGTTGAAAAATAAATTGCTTAATGGTTTACTTTAAAATATGTTAACGATTACAATAATAAAAGTTATTATTATTTAGCATTACTTGAGTTTTCCGAGAATGTTAAAAGATAATTAGAAATGATGAAGATGATAATTGAACCCATAAAAGTTATTTTTTTAGAATATAAAAGGGTGTTTGGCATTTTAATATTTTAATTGAATAAATCAACCCTAATATATAAAATGTTAATGAATAAATATTAGAAATTATTATTAAAGATTCAAAAATTGATTGTTACATCTCTTAAACTTATAAAATTCAAAATAATTTATATAAATTTTTTAAATTAGTTAATAAACAATTTATGTCAACATAGAGTTCATAAATATTAATAACTATTTATAACTAATATATATATATATTACATTAAGAATTGGGTCGTCATCACACATTTTCCACTATTCATATGTAAGCCATTCATTTTATGACACGTGGCCACGTGTTAGGCCATGTGTCACACGTGGACACGTGTTAGGCCACATGGTCACGTGTTATGTACAGGTGATATTTTTTTTTCAGACTTAAACGCAGGTGGTCAACTTTTAGACCACTTTTAGAGTTTTTGACTTTTGTCACAACGTTCTGGAAAAATGGGTGTTAGGCCACTGTGTCATGTACATGTGTATTTTTTTTCAAGTGATATTTTTTTCAGACTTAAGCGCAGGTGGTCAACTTTTAGACCACTTTTAGAGTTTTTGACTTTGGTCACAACGTTCTGAAAAATGGGTGTTAGGCTACCGTGTCATGTACATGTGATATTTTTTTCAGACTTAAGCGCAGGTGGTCAACTTTTATACCACTTTTAGAGTTTTTGACTTTGGTCACAACATTCTAAAAAATGGGTGTTAGACCACCGTGTCATGTACATGTGGTATTTTTTTCAAGCTTAAGCGCAGGTGGTCAAGTTTTAAATCACTATTAGAGTTTTCGACTTTGGCCACGACGTTTCGGAACTGGGGAGAGTTTTAATTAATAAAGTCGCCCATATTCTGAACACAAATCAGCCCTGCTACTACCATAAAAGGTGCAAGATACAAGCAGAAACCAAAACCAAAACCGGCATGATTATACCCAGAGTACGGATGCAGTTATATCACCTATTTCCACATGATACCAAATATTCGCGTGCAATTCAAAAAACATGAAAATTAGAATCCTCTTCAGCGCTGAAACGATATAGAATATGAGCCGGTATTTGGATCTTTGACTGCTTTAAAGTTGTCCACACTCATCCCAAATTTTCCCAGAATTGTGTTCCCCATATCTTTCAACTTCCCTGTGTAAACATAAAATCAAAAAAGTATTTGCTGGTCAAACCCGAAACCTAATAAAAATGTCATGTTGGTAATTCAGTTGGTATTAATAATAACTTTGGCAAAATGGAAGTGAGCAATTACCCATCATCTCTTCCTTCATTTTTTCACGCTTTTCGATGGCTAGTGGTTCTAAACGGACTAAGGTTCTCCGAGATTGGTAATTTGATGGATCCAGTTCTAAGATTTTCTTCATATCTGCCAAAAAATATAGCTAACTTAGATAAACACAAAACTGAGCCATGGAAGAAGTTATTACAATAACTCCATAACCACCATGTATGAAAAAATATATTGTGGAATCTCATTTTTGGCAATATACAATTTTTGAAACAAGATATAGCAGACTTACTTCTACAGTGTACTCACCAGTAATAGCCTCATCATAGTTTTCAAGCTTCTCATGGGCTTCTCCTCTTCTGATTAGAGCTTTCATGTATGAAGGATTTAGCTCCAACGCTTTGGTACATTCTTTAACTGTGTCCTCGTACTTGCCCTACAAGCAAGGCAATGACAAGGAATCATCTATTTTTTGATAACATCCAATGACACACACACACATATACGTGTTTTTATATATATATATATATATGTAGGGAGAGGATCATTTGAAAACTAATTGGTTTTGAGAACTTTTGAGAACCATTCTGAGCCACTAGTTATATATAAGGAAATCCCCCCATGAATTTGAGTGGTCCCCCCCTGAAAATTAGTGGCCCAGAATGGTTCTCAAAAGTTCTCAAAACCAATTAGTTCTCATTTGAACCTAACCCTATATATGTATATATGTGTGTGTAATAAACATGATCTATATATAACAACCAAATTTCTAGATCCTAAGTGATTGCATATTTGCATGTCCAATACCACTTTCTTTACAGAAGCCATGTATAACGTGGCTATAAATTATTATAATGTTACGATCAATTTATCAAAATCTAAAAACTATTTGATTATAGCAAAAGAAAAAAAGGCTTCAATCCTAAAGTCGTATCAAGTAACAATAAATCTTAAGTGTTCTCATGGCATAGAACAAGAAATTCTCAGCTAACCCTAGCAATTCATGTCACTTTCTTTTATATTTAGGTGTTCCTAAGTTTAACCATTTAAGGACATCCATTTAATAGATGTGGAGCTTGAAATTTTGACAATACAAGCAAATTAAAAGGACGAGAAGTTAAATAGCTTACCAACTTAAAGAAACAAGTAGCACGATTGTTATGACATATGGACCTAATTTCAGAAGAAGATGACATCTCAGGTGCGAGTTGGATAGCATAATCATACTTCAACAGTGCCTCTTCATACATACCATCTCCAAATAACTTATTTCCTTCAACTTTTGCTTCATTCATTTGTGCCAAAATTTTCTGCATGTGTAAAGAATAAACAAAATCAGAAGAAGGTGAAATAATTCTGTTTTTACAAACATCCTCAAGAACACAACATCATTTAACCCTAACAAACAGGTGAACAATAATGAACACATTAGTAAAATAAAGTTTCTTTCTAGAATCAGTATAGAAATCAGTTATAACCACATGATTTAATATGCATTCAAATAGTAAAGCATTTCAAGGTCAAACAATCTTCTTGGATGGTCAACATAACTTTTTGTTGTTATAGGCAGGCATATATGTTTTTAGGAATTGTTATGGATCGAAACCATTGCATGGTATGGGACTTGTCCCACATTGGTTATATGGGCAACTAATGTGGGGTTTATAGGCTAAATGGGCTCTCTCACCCATCAGACTAGTCTTTTGGGTTGAGTTCTCCTGTTTGGTCTGTAACAATGGTATTAAAGCCAACTCGTAGTGGTGGCCTATGGAGTGGTGGCCTGAAGAGAGCCAGCCGTCACTAACGAGCACTCGGAGTTGTGGCCTGGAGAGAGCCAGTCGTGACCAACGTGACCGTTACCAACGAGGACGTTGGCCCTTAAGGAGGGTCGATTGTTACGGACCGAAACCATTGCAGGTATGGGACTTGTCCCACATTGGTTATATTGGGCAACTGATGTGGGCTTTATGGCCAAAGGGGTTCTCTAACCCATCAAAACTAGTCTTTTGGGTTGAGTTCTCCTGTTTGGTCTGTAACAATGGTATTAAAGCCAACTCGTAGTGGTGGCCTATGGAGTGGTGGCCTGAAGAGAGCCAGCCGTCACTAACGAGCACTCGGAGTTGTGGCCTGGAGAAAGCCAGTCGTGACCAACGTGACCGTTACCAACGAGGACGTTGGCCCTTAAGGAGGGTCGATTGTTACGGACCGAAACCATTGCAGGTATGGGACTTGTCCCACATTGGTTATATTGGGCAACTGATGTGGGCTTTATGGCCAAAGGGGTTCTCTAACCCATCAAACTAGTCTTTTGGGTTGAGTTCTCCTATTTGACCTGTAACAATCCAATGTTTTAAACTATGTGATATACTTGCAATTTAAGCTTTAATGTACAGATTTGACTTGACCAAACATCCTTTTAAGCCGGAACCATTCTCATAATAAGTGACAGATTTCATTGCTAAAATGATGGTCAACCTCAAAAAACGACTAGCACTTACAATTTCTTGTCAGTTAGTGTGTAGGAAGGTCCTCAAGTCGTTGAGGGTGCGAGGGTCAGTGATATAAAAAAAAGGTTAACTCTATTGTGTGTGATTAGGTATGACAACATTTAATTTATTTTGTTAACACCTAAGATATAGACAGAGGTAAAAAAAAGGTTAACTCTATTGTGTGTGATTAGGTATGACAACATTTAATTTATTTTGTTAACACCTAAGATATAGACAGAGGAACACGGACTGGGACAATTTCACACAAGGTGAGCACAAAAGTAAAATATAATGTTCCCACGTCAGCATAATTATTATTAGCGTCACATCAGTTGACTATAATAGGATATTAACCACTCAACAATGTACTCGCCACCTTGCCCCACAAAGTGACCTAACATATGTATATCAGAGGACGCCCATAGCCACTTTTTACCCTTACCTTTATATTGGGCTTTCGAGAAAAAGTTGGCTTCCGTATTGACTAGACATGATGGAAAAAGATAATTAAAAAAAGTTCGAAATGAACTAATCAAAAAGTTAAATTTCCCAAGGAGAGATTCAAGCTCTTTAATTCTGTAATGAAATTGTGTTAATTGTGTCATTCTTTTAAAGATTGTTCCAATTAATCAAATTCATCAATACATGCTTAATTTAACCACAACCATCGTATAGAAGTACATAAGTCACCAAACATATCATGAAAATCTGAATTTGTCCTTCCAACTTGAATAACACGTTAACAAATTCAATCATGCTGAGGGTCCCAAGAAGTTTAAACACCTATCTTATTCAAGAATAGACACAATAGGCACATCTCGAGTATCAATCCAATGAAGATAAGTATCTTGCAGACACGAGGTCAAATTAACTAGCATACAAAAAGGCAACATTTGTCGATAAATGGTTAGGACATTAATCCATCTGTTGATTAAACGGTGTTGAGATATATTAGGTGCACATCCTACGACAATGAGGTGATCATCATATTATAAGTCACACATGGTTATCACGAATCTATATACCTAATTACATATCTCTAAGTGAACCTTTTATTCTAAAAAGGACGGTTTGACGAACCAACAAGAAAAACTTTTTAACTCACTTCATATCTGTTTTCAACTTGTTATCAAATGCTGCCTTCTCCATACTATCAATCCCTCTGGGCTAATATGTGAGTTTTTGACTCAATTCTTCCTAGATGTACACATGTAATTTTCTTTAGTCACCAGGTTACCATATAGGCCAACATCATTTTCAGCTTAGTCCAGAAAAAACAAACACACTATAACAATGAACTAGCAAACATGGTCTGATCACTCCTAGAAATTGCAAACTTGAGGCCAAATGATAACTCGAAAATGTAAGCATATAAAAGCTTAAAAAGGGGGAATTATTAAATGAAATTCGAGACAAGTATAAAAAGTAAATGCAAAAATTAACACGAAATATAAAGTATTAACCTAAAATTACACAAAATAGTGAACCTGCTTGAGTTCTTCATCATTGAGCGCATCTTCAAAGGTCTGATCCTTTGAGACCACCGCAGATACTTCTTCCAATCGAGGTTCAGATTCAACGGCGTGTGGTTTATTAGTATTATCGGCAACCGCATCATCATCTCCGACTTCCGTCTCGCTTGCCGTCTCGTATCCGTCTGATGCATAACCGGCGGCGGTTGCTTTATCTCCACCGACCGCCGGAGCTAATCCGGCGTTGGTTGACTTTGAAGGTTTTGGTTGGATGTCGGGGGAAGGCACCGGCTCGATCACCACCATTTTCGACTTGGCAGAAGAAAACCTCAAATTCCGAGATCATCTGGCGTCTTCTTCAGTTTTTATCTGGAGATATAACACGTGCAAGTCACGTGTCACTTTTTATTTCGAGTAAACCTCGTATTTAGTCCCTAACGTTTACACATTTTAACAATTTTAGTCTTAACTTTTTAAAAATCCTAATTTAATATCTTACATATTGCTATTTTCATCCCTGTGGTTTGCTCAGAATTGCCAATTCAGTCCAATAGTTTAAAATTTGTCAATTTCTGTCCTTGTGGTTTGAAAAAATTACCAATCCAGTCCAAAATATTATAAAAAATTGCCAATTTCGTCCTTGTGGTTTTGCAAAAAATGTCAATTCCGTCCAAAGAAATTGCTGGTTTTGGATTGAATTGGTAATTTTTGCAAACCACAGGAACGAAATTGACAATTTTTAAACTATTGGACTGAATTGGCAATTTTGAGCAAACCACAGAGACGAAAATGTCAATTTACTCTTTTATTTTTTTTTTCAATTTTAATCTCAACGTTAATAGTTGTTTAAAGAGCCCTCATGTGGTCATCACATGAGGCGTATTTTTGTCATTTTCGTTTGTTTTAACTCATACTTTAAAACAAACGGAAATAACAAAAATATTCCTTATGTGGGGACTATATGAGGACAGTTTAACGGCTCTTTAAACGGTTATTAACATTATAACTCAAAATTAAAAAAATAAAATAAAATACAAGACACTAAATTGAAATTTTGAAAAGATAAAACTGAAATGATTAAAATGGACAATTTATGATTAAACAACAAAGTTTAGTCTTTTATTTCATACAAGTGCGGCGGTTAAAAGGAGTTGAAACGAGTTACGTAACTCGATTACTCGGGAACACAATCGGAGGCGAAGAGCGGTCAAGTTCTGAAACGGCAATGGCGACGCAGCTAGGTTTCCTCCCAACCTACCGTCGTCGTTTTATGAGCCCGTCACAGTCGCCAAAAGCATGGCGTTCTTCTCCGGCGGCGAAGTTAGTCATCAAAAGTCAAAGTCAGAGCTCACAAGTGCAAAATTTATCGGTGAAGAAGCGGCGGCCGGAGAACGTTGATGGAGAGTTCTTCGTTGGTTCGTGATTTCACCCTCTTTCCTCATTCAGATTGTATTTAAAAAAATCCATGCCTTCTTTGTTTGCAGAGCTGTTAATTTGAAACATCAGTCTATTGTGCTACTATTGGTTATGTGTTCATTGTTAATTGCACCAAAATTAAACGTATTTAATCCTTTCTTTTCAAATCTATACAAGTACAACTTTCGTGTCGTGCTATTAAATTTGGCATTCAGTACAACATATTTCCGCCAATTCTAATGAAATTGTATTGTTCTTAGGGTTTCGTATCATCTTCAAATCTTTGTTCAAGATCATCCAAAAATTTTCACAGTCTATAGGCTTTTAGTAAAACCCTACCAATCTTTGTTGATTTTGAAACCTAGGCCAATCTTGGAAGGTTAATATATTGATTAATTGGAGTTGTTTTATTTATGCCCAAAAACTTGCTTCTCTAAAAAGTTTGTTCTTGCTAGTGAGGCAGATAACTAGTCTGATATCTTTTCTGATTTGCAGATCATACATGCATTGATTGTGACACATGCCGTTGGATGGCCCCGGTAATTATGTCTATTTCGTTTTAAAATAACCTATGTGATCTATGACTATACTTTAAATGACATTTATCCCAGCATCTTTGCCTTACTTTTGTAATCACAATTTTGTCCTTTTTTTGCCATTGTATGTGGCATGCTTCCATCTTTTTTGTCCATTGTATGTAAGTAACCTATGTAAACTGTTGATATGATGACACCAGGTTGTTGATGGTGTGGCGGTGTGCCACATCACCATTTTACGTCCTTTAGTATGTAAACTATTGTGATATATTATTTTCTGAAGAAAATACTATTTCAGATTTTCAGAGATACCAAACCAAACCAAACCCATATAGAAGTGTTAAATTTGAATGAAGTGGCATTACTTATAGCTATTGCTATATGGGGTCTGATTAAATAATGTTGCATTTTTTATATTGCAGGAGATTTTCTCCCGTGTTGGTGACATGTCTGCCGTTTCAAAGCAACCAAGCTGTCAAGATGAACGACTCAAGGCTCTTCAGGTATTGTGTTGTATGATGGCCTTGAAGTATATATGGATGTTTACTTTTTACATACATTTGCAGGTGTTGTGTCTTATGAGTTGACAAGATCGTTAAAGAAAAGTCTTTCATCATAAAATGGATTATGCAAATAGAAACTTTCCAAATTTGCTCCTATACACTAGCAATCAGAAATTAGGATTAACTTACAATTTGAGGTGGCAATCTTAACCCATTTACATATTGATGGACTGGTTTGGATTTTGTTTTATCTTCTATGTCAAACGTGTCAAAGCGAAAGGTTTAGCTAAAAAGGTAATCGGTCAAATGGTCGATGGGATCAAACATGTTGAAAGTGGACCAAAGTCGTTTATGCAACCCTTTAAATCATTTTATTTAAAGATTTTGATTATTATTGTAATAGTATTGCTTTTATAATCATGGTTAAAAATCCACGAGTCCCACCTGTTTTTATTTGTCATAAGAAAAATTGTTTCAACCCAAATCTTTTTTGACTCGTTGATAATTAAGACTTGGTAACCGAATTGTATTGTAGTATATTGATGAATATCGACATGTGCAAGCAAAGTTTAAAAAAACGTAAACGAGCCTCGAGGCGTTTTCCCTTCGCCTCATGAGGCGTAAGCCTCGAGGCGAATCGAGGCGTAAACCCGAGGCGGAATCAAAAAATATATATATAAATTATATATCTTATAAAAATAAAAATAGTAAACATTAAACAAATAATTTCCCAACTATTATCTATCAAATTCAATAGTTATAGAAAAGAAATAAAGTGTAATGCATTAAAAAGACATGAAATGTTTAAAATTCACACCATAAGTTTATAACATCAAAGAGTGATCAATTTCAAACTGCATAAAACACGTTATTTTGACCTTTTTTTTCTTTTGAACAACAAAATATGACCTATCGGGTTCTATTTTTAACCTATAGGGCTTTTACTGGGCCAAAAACAACCAACTAAAGCTTATGTCAGCCCAGATGAATGAGGCGTACGCCTCACAACAGCATCACGCCTCACAGTTTTATTACCGCCTCGATCAACAGAGGCGTAGGTACCAATCACACCATATGAGGCGCCGCCTCATACACGTTATCTGACCGCCTCGCCTCGAGGCGCGCCTCATATGATACTCTTCACAGAGATCAGAGATAACGAGCATAACAAGGTCCTTTTCTTTCATCGGTTCTCCAATATTTGCAAGTGCAGTCGTGTACTCTTGAGCCCTAGTAAGGTAGGCGGATGAGGATTCATCACTTTTCATCTCAATTTGCAAAATCTGAGTCTTCAAGGTGTATTCTCTTGAAGCAGTATGAGGGGCATAGGCCCGGTCCAAGGCTAACTAGAGGTCTCGGGTTGTTCCTTGAACATGTTGGAATGAGCTTTCTGAGATTTTAGAAAGGATTAGCATCCGCACAGGGCATCATTGGACACCCAAATATGGTGTTGTGGGTTCGGTATAATACGTGGTGGTGGTGGTTGGGATCCTTTGGCTGCATCGGCAGCTTTTTCAGAGGCAAGAGTGATGGTGGATGCTGGAGATGGTATTTTGCCATCTACGTAGCCATACAAGTTTTTTTTTTTTACCAGGAACGGTTGTATCATGGCCTTCCAGTAACAATAGTTAGATGAAGTCAGGGTAAAACCAAACTTGTGGGAACTGTAGGTGGTCTTTTTCTTTTGATCGAAAGCTATGAAGGCTGCCATGGAAGAGGATAAATGTAGGGATGATCGCTTACCAGTTGCTTGTTGATCAGAAACAGGTGCTGATCGAAGAAAGGGGTGGCCGAATTAGGGTTAGGGTTAGGGTGAGTGGCAGCTGGTAGGCTCTGATACCAAATTAGGGTAACAGAATTGTATTGTAGTATATTGATGAATATCGAACATGTACAAGAGTATATATCATCATCATCATACTCAGAGTATATATATAAGAGTATATATACAACTATACAAGAGTATATATAGGTTACAATATTACATAATAAACCATCTATTATGAGACACTATTTAATTGTCTAATATGTCTAATATGTCTAATATTAACCAACCCAGCCATGTTGCGTCTTCTATAACTAAGTAACCGTCGTCTGCTGTTAAATGGAGCCCATGGGCTTAATTGAGGATTGGACATCTACAATGATGTTAGAAATAATATTTTTTCTATGCCTATTTGCAGGCATTACTTTCATGTCCAACAAGCTCAATCAGTACTGAGAAACCTGCTCATGATATTGTAGAGGTGCAAAAAACATTTCCAATACCCATTGACATGGACAGAATTCCGGTAATTTGTCCAATCTATTACTTTCATTAATGTATTTTTGTTAAATTGCACCACCGTGTATTTACTGGATATAACATCCTTTGAATTTTGATTAATAGTTGATTAAAAAACTACTTGCTTGGCGTATGGAGTTGATGGGTCCATTATAAAAATATTCATATACTTGGTATCTATGATACTTAAAATACACGATATATCTACCCAACAAATTATGACTGAAAAAGAACCCTTTCTGTAACTTGGCTTCCTCTATAATGTGCCTATGGGAAAAGAACCCTTTCTGATTCCATGACTATTTATTGTAACAGTAGCATTTTTAACCTGTTTGTATGAAAACGGGTCGATTCGGGTTTAGTTGTTATAGGTCCAATGGGATAAATAGAAAAATAGGTGAAACTGGTAGAAAGTGCAGTCAATTGGTCTAAACCTCTTTACATCGTTCTATTAAGAACTACAAAATGTTATATTAATAGCATATTTAAGGTGTTTATTAAATCTGTCAATCATATATGAAACTAAAATAATATATGAACCAAGTGTTTGCACCCAACCGATTTTGACATGAGCTTAAAGATTTTTTTTTTTTTACCTTATTCCATTTTGACCAAATACCCAACCCGTCTGTTTTGTCACTTGTAATTTATGATTACCTATATGTGGAGTTAATGCTCACTCTGTCACTCATACTAATCATGATCTTCAGGGGGTGTATCATTGTGGGTATCACTCTGATAAATCATATGGAGCAGCATCCTATTTGTTGGTTCATCCTGAAGGGAACATTCTTATAGACAGGTCATATAACCATCCAAGTTCTGATATATCATAAATTATCATCAAATAAGCACATAATGAATATGGAAATCAAGAATATTGATCTGAATGCATCTTTGCTAAAATCATTTGCTATTTCATAATATTTGCAGTCCTCGGTATACAGAAAGACTAGCTTCCAACATTGATGCACTGGGTGGAGCTCGATACATGTTTCTCACTCACCGGTACAATGATGTGGTTTGAGTACTGTTAAATGGGCCATCAGGTTGAGTAATGGGTCATAATTGGTAATTTTTTTATTAACAGTCGGGTCAGGTTGACGAGAAAACTTTTTGCTATTTTTAATTATTTATAATAAATAATTAGTGTGATATATAATTGTAAAAATCTATATTGCTATACTAGTAATCTGTCTTACTGAATAAAAGGATTGAGAAGGTTATATGCGTAAAAAAGGCACCTAAATTTATAAGCTAGTTTGGACTTCTTGTTTGAATTAGGGATGATGTGGCAGATCATGAGAAGTGGTCGAAGAGATTTGATTGTGAAAGAGTTCTTCACTCCACAGAGGTTTGATGTTTAAATTTTGCTACTCTTTTAATTATACTGTTTTTTTTTCTGATTTTTAATGATTAAGCAAACGTGATGCTACGACAAGCTATTCTAACTTTGTTGAGTACCTATGTAACAAGCAAGTTTACCTATCATATACTGTTCAGCTTCTTGAAATTAATTAAATATCAATAAAAAATTTGGTTATTTTTTTATCATCAGGTAAATGTTTCAACCAGCAATGTGGAGATTAAGTTAAATGGATGTGGACCATGGAGTTTTAGTAATGATATCCAGCTTATACACACCCCAGGCCACACAGAAGTGAGTAGATAAGTTAGTTTATTTCATTTTTTAACTGTACTTCTACAACGGCAAAATATCCTTTCTTTTTTCGTTTTATCAATTCAAATCTCTTTATAAAAGAGGGGGGATTTTCTCTATAATAAGTGAGCAGATATAGATTACTAGTTTTCTGCTAAATTTTGCAATATATATTTTTGTTTTTAAATTAATGATATTTTGTCTGTATTGTGACTGGAACAACAGGGGTCAGTCTGCTTGTTTTACAAGCCCTTAAAGGTGCTTTTCACTGGAGATCATCTAGCAATGGGTGAATCTAAACTGGCTATTTCTGAGAAGTACAATTTTTACTCAGGTATATGAGTTCAATTTTCATTAGTTCCAAAAAAACCGAGAGTTTCTTGAATTTGGTTTATAGAAGAAATGAGATACAACATGACACTAAAAAAATAAAATAAAAATGCTTTTCCGGGCATTAATGTTCATGTATATTTTGTTTCAAATTTGCAGTGCCTATACAGTTGGATAGTGTTGCTATGCTGCTTGAGTTGGAGTTTGAGTCAATATTACCAGGTTGGTGTATTTTTACTTTACATCCTTGGAGGGAAAAAGAAAAAGGAAGAGGGGGGGTTTGCATGGGAGTGCAATCATTTTTACGAACTAGTTCACAACTAAGTACAAGCAGTGTAATGGACGGGTTGGGTAGTGGGTCCAAACATGAAACTATTGGTAGCGTGTTACAGGTTAGGTTGGTTGGGTTCACCTGATACCCTTTTTGTCCAAAATTTTTAATTATTTTTTTTAATAAATGATAGCAGGTGAATATGACTCCCCAAATCATGTTAGTTCATTAGTCATCTAGTTTAAATAAACAAAAAACAGGACCAATTGGTCGAAAGTCAGGTTGAAAGTCCTCTAAATGCATTTATCTGAACTGT
The DNA here is from genome assembly GCA_039602395.1 of Deinandra increscens subsp. villosa. NCBI lineage: Eukaryota > Viridiplantae > Streptophyta > Magnoliopsida > Asterales > Asteraceae > Deinandra > Deinandra increscens. Next base: position 115,057,978 of record JBCNJP010000007.1, on the reverse strand, counting down.
TTTATACAGAAGTTAGACTTACTATTGGAATAATATAGTTTTCATGATTATCTATAAAAGTTTGGAAGAAAATTGTTTCAGTCAACCCAACTTGAACTGAACTGAACCGAACCAAAACACTTGATTTTGACCCATGACTAGCCTGACCTACCCATTTTGAGAGCCCTAAAAATAGTTCTATATGAATAACTCCATACTTCTAACTTGGTTGGCTTAATAATGTTCTTGGCAGGTCATGGACGGAGAGTTGTATTCAAGGACGTCGAAGAGAAAAATGCCAGCTTAAAAGCTTTCTTGACTGCTAAGCAACATTCACACGTTTAATAATTGGATCATATGCCGAAACATAAAAACTAGTGAATGTGCTAATGCATGCTGCCTGTAAAATAAACGAGTTTGAGCTTAAGACGAAAACATCATGTTAAAGTATGCGTTATGAATATTCATTAGTAATTGTGTAACACTAGAACGAATGTTAATTTTAAATATGTAGCAAATGCTGATGATATTATGATAAAAAAAATAATAATAATAATAAAAAACAGTTTTCAATACATGTCTTGTCTCATATTTAAGTTCATTGGTCATGGTATCCTTACCAATACATTTAGCTTATTGTTGTGTCTCACTGGTTTTTTCATGCAATGGACGTATCATGATATGGACTAGACTTACGACCCGAGATTGGAGGATTGATTCGGTAACATCTTGAAGTCAAGTTCTTTTTTGCATTGATCTTTCAAAAGCCACGATTTTCTTAACTTCCCACTTGCTGTATACATTTTTTAATATTTTTATATTTATAATTTATGTTGCTGATCTCTACGTAGGTTAGTTAATGTTTTATGCTTTAATATATGTACTTGTAAATCCATGAAGGAGAGAATAACAAAATTGGATAAAATTTGTGTCTCTTCTCTTTAATTATCTTGGAGCCTAACACATTCAACGGGTTTATCATTTGGGAGTTTGTAGGTTTTTTCTGTATACCATCATATCACATATCCGGGAAATGGTCTCAGATTTCAAGCAATGGACATATAAGGGAAGTGGCTTTGGATTTTCGTGCAATGGACATATCAGGAAAGTGGCCTCGGCTCCTAATGAGAGGAAAATGCAAATTTTCATGCAATGGACATATCAAGGAAGTGGTCTTGGCCCCTGATTAGAGGAAAATGCAAGAGCGTGTTTAGTTACGGAAAATGTTTTCTAATTTTCTGTTTCTAATCTTTTAGAAAACGAAAGGGGTATTCCATCTCTAGAAAACACATGGATTTTTTTGAAAACGCGTTCAAAATTGAAAAATGAAATTTTAACATATTAGAAAGCTAGAAAAAATAAAATGTAGTTTTCTAACTTCAATTTAAAAAGTGGAAGACAATGTTTTCCATTTTCTTGAAAAACTATTTTGGAAGATTGTAATTTGATTATGTTTTCTGTTTTTCATGTTTTCTTGGAAAACATTTTTGAAAAACATGGGAGTTTCCATAACTAAACGCGCCATAATTTTTCATGCAATGGACATATCAGGGAAGTGGTCTTGAATTTTCATGCAATGGACATATCAGGGAAGTGGTCTTGGTCCCTAGATTAGCGAAAATGCGACTCTCGACTAGTGGAATCTGAGAAGTTCAAACCATTTTAGAATACCCTTTTGATTGTTAGTGATTTTAGTAACTTTGATATTTTGTAGCAACTTTGTGCATTAGCAACAACGTTGGGTATTTGTAGTGATTTAGTGCTTCAGTAGCATATTTGTATATCAATAGGGTGGTATTAAATAGACCAAAAGGTCAACTAAATTTAATTTTTATTTAAGTCATAGTGCCAATATTTAAACTTGTTTGATCATATGGCTATTATAGAAATTTTTTCAAAGAAAAAATGGAATGGATATGGTCAAACCACCATTTTTATCCTTGTTCTATAAAACCCCACCCGGTTAAACCACCATTTGGGGATGGATTTGGCCCAACACCATTGATTTTGGGGTTTAAATCAAATCTAACGCATCGGCTAAACTCACCAACAATCCCCCCACCTTTATTCTGTAATCAAACGCAGAACCACCATCAGCATCGATGTCCCGCACCTTTGTTTTGATTCACCATCATTTCTCATATTAGTGCCTCCGACGAATGCAATTTCATCTTCATATATATTTGGAGAGTGGGGGTTTTTAGTCAGAGAGAGAGGTGGTGAAAGAAAAGGTTATACGTCTTCAATAATTCGTATCATAAACCTTATTCTCAGAAAGTTGCAAGTCATTCAAATCCTTAAAAGTCGAAAATTAAAATGTAATTAATTTAAATATCGATCCATGGCGACTTGTCTCTGTTATCGGTCAAAATTAAAAATTTTAGTTATTTTAAATTTCAACCTATGGTATCGCCACAGGGTTTGTGACAACATGTAATGACATTTGAAAGCTATAGCTGCAAAAAATGTGACAACATGTCATTCGTTATACCTATAACAATGACATGTCGTTATAGGTAATGAAAATTTCATCATCATACACGGTTTTTCTTGTAGTGATATCAGTAACAGAGATGGACAATGTTTTAAACTGAGACGACATGGTCCACAGATACTGATGGCAAAATCCTATCGTAATTATTTAGTGGTTATCTGTAGAGCCAGACTAAACTCATCACTTCTCACAGTACTACTACATAGACCATACGGTGGTTTGTGCTATAAGGCTATGAGTAGTCATAGAGCTTCTTCTTTAGGTGTTTTTTGACATGTGGCATCATAGTTAACAAGGGGCTCCATGACAAAAAAAATGTAGTGGATGAAGCCCCATAAAACACCTTATTTTAATTTTAATATTTTTGAAAGAAAAAAAACCCTCAAAAATTCTCCTCCAATCAGAAAATAGCAACAATAAATGGAGGGTTTGTGCAAGGCGCTAGATATCACGGCTTGGACATATTTTTGGCTCATTGAGCCCCTATGTAATGGTGTAGGAGTGCTATAGGACCTTCCATGACATCTCCCATAGAGCCAACTACACCTAACCTAAAGTTTCTAAATGTTGTATCTAAATGGATTTATAGTTGTTTTCTTTCAAGAAGGCAAATGAGTTCATTTAATTTGTTATTTATTTTTTATTTTTTTAAATAAAAGTTTAGTTTCATATAATGCCCTTGTCAACTTTTACAACAAAGTAGTGGGTCAGACAATAAGTTGTGTTGCAACTGCCTTCTGAAAAGCAAAGCCTATAGTGGGTATAAAAAGCATTCTACTAATTCGCTAAAGTGTGTAAGTTGTATATCTAAACTGAGGATGCATTAGGTTTTGATAATCAACTTTATACGAACCAATTTGGGTGTGAAGTAAAAAATTATTTGTGTGCAAAATTAAAACTTAAATGGGTAAACTACTTGGTAATATCGACCCGTTAGAAGATAAAAGTCAAACAAACCATTTACAAATAAATAAAGTGGATTGAAAGCTGCCACCTCTACTCAAAACCACAAACCGATGATCATAACAATTCAATACTTAACTAATTATAGAATTTGGACGTAAGTGACGAAAGATGGTAATTATTACAAGTTAAGGAAGAACATATAACCTTCTTTTCTTTCACACCGTGTGTCTACAAAACTGCAGCTTTTTAGGAGACTGCAAAAGACGGACGGATTATTGCTTGAACTGGTCACCCAAACCAGGTGGCATTCCTAGGCTCTGAGCGAGATCACCCATCCGTGCTTTCATGGCCTGAAATTACAAAAACGGCCCTCAAACATTAGGCAGAAATATTTCAGAAGCCGAAATTCATTGTTATGTTATTATTAAGAACCTGGACACTTTTTTGATGGGCATCCTTGTATGCTTCAGTAATCAGAAGTGAAAGCTTCTGCATGAAAATTAATGAAGAAATTGAAATAATATATGTCAAGCAATTAATGCAATTTAGTGTTTGATTATTGGTACAGCACACGTTGTATGTTTACGGAGATCAACTTTATAACAAACCCAAAGATAAACTTAACATAATATATACTCACTTCTGACCCCAAGTCCATTGCAGCCTCGGTAATTTCTGTGCGTACGGGTTGTTGATTTCCAGAGAGTGTTACCTAAGGATTTAAATATTAATACACTAGTTTATTAAACACAGCTCGACTGTCATGGAGAATGGAAACCTTAGTTCTGCGTTTAAACAGCCCCTTTAAAGGTGCTTGTACATGTGGTTTATGATAGTTCTAATACGAAAAAAGTCGAAAATAATGAATATAATGTTATTTTAGATTTCTCGTCAAGGAGAGAAGGACCAAGATGCAGAACAAATTGTCATTGTGGAAAAAGTGAAAGCTAACTGATACTTAAGGGACTATTTATATAATGTGAAAGTAGTAGTAGTAGAAAATATGGAAAAACTACATACCTTCACTAACTCACCTTCACAATAACCATCAAACTCAGCTCTGCAAAAAAAAAAAAAAAAAAAAAATAGATGCCATTCCTTACTAACAAGTCGAAACCCAAATCAGCAAAAAAGATGGATTATACTATACATACACAGCAAGTTCTTTTTGCACACGCACTGCCTCAACTTGGACAACCATTTGGGCCTTTTTTACGGTTTCATATAGATTTTGCATGTTTCCAAAAACCCCTGCCTACAATTAAAATTAACATGAAATATATCAGTTTGATACACGTTTCATAAATTTAGACTACTAAGCATCTGATCTGTTCGTGACAGAATTAAAACAAACCTCATGAAACAAAATCTAGTAGTAGTTTGTATCTTACTTAATGGCAAAAAGGTTGAAATTCAACTTTGTTTAAAAGGGACATGTTACATTTGTTTGGAATAACCAAAATAAGAAAGTGTTCCATTTATTATTGGGGCTAAGAGATATTTGTTATTCTTATTTGCTAGTGAAGTGTCCCTCAAATGCATATTATCAGCAACATTGAACTCGGCCACTGACAACTCAAAGATAAGAAACAAGATAACATGAATAACTAGATTAACTTTTATTTTGTTGGTAACTGAGAACCCAGAGAACATGTCAGTGGAAACTCACGGGCCCACCAAAAGCCTACTAACAAGTGTGACCATGTAAAGCACAACTTATGCCAGGAACCCTGAAGGTTCTATAATAACTAACTAACAAATAGAGCTGAGAAAAAGCAAAATAACAGTATAATCCTTGATCAGAAAACATGCAGACAAATGTCAGTTTTTACCTTTCCATCATCCTTGTCATTATCCTTCTTTCCTCCACCAAATAGGGCCAGTACACGAAGAGATCGACGATTATCAACAAGCTTCAGACTACCAGGCCGAGATGGAACCCTCATACCAATCAAATTTGGTTTTAGACTTACTCTTTCTGTAAATTAAAAAAAACAAAAAAAACAAAGGCTCACATTATTCTTAGGAGCCCGAACATGAAACCAAAGGCTCAAAAGAAATGCATCATTTCAAAGTTTCGTATTCATGAACTTGAAACCCATATAAAGAACATATTAACAAAGATAATTATCATAAGAACTTATTTGTTGAATACCTGAGAAAACACTGTGCTTATTTTCCGTAACTCCATTAGGAGGCTTTTCACTGTTGCACCAATTTTTATGCATAAAAACTTACATGCATGATGAAACAAGATAAAGAAAACCTACTAGGATTACGATCCTAATGAGATTGGGGTAAGTTTTGTCCTCATCAAACCCTCCCCAGATCCTACTCTCTGAGTGGGATTTTACTAGGTTTGTTATGCTATGTAACTTCAATGTGTTTGGTTGGTGACGTGTGTAAAATTCAACAGCGCAGGTTACCGTTACTCAAGAAAACGTTAAGCTACTAGGGCTGTTGGACTTTTGTCCATAATCGTGCTTATATCAATCTGGGTTTTGGGATTTGCTGGTTGCTTTATGATTTGGTGCTGGTTTACTGGTTGCTGTATGTTCTGACTCTTGAGGTTAAAATGGTAATTGATTTTGTGTATTTTGCTCAGTTTGACTTTTTGCTAGTCAACATGACGGAATTTGGCAAGAACCATAAGGATGGCTTTACTTAACTTATGGGTTCTTGGGGGATTTGATGAACCGTCTTGACTCTTGGGTTACACAATGAAATGTTGAGATACTTGTACTGTTGGTGACCACATTTGACTGTGTGGTTATTAAGTTTGGGGAAGTTTTTTTTGGATTATTATGAAGATTCAAGATAATGATAGGATGGCTGCTGGTTGTTGTAAGACCGCTTTGCCTAAGGACTGGATCCTTGAAGATTGCTCTGGCGTGATC
>JBCNJP010000007.1:115010010-115051202 GCA_039602395.1 Deinandra increscens subsp. villosa | reverse complement strand
TATAAGGGTAAATCCTTTATCCTCATTTATTCATCTTCCTCTCTCAACCATCTAAGAGCTCCGAAGGTTTTCAGGTATCCTTCTTCATTCTCTTTACCTTAATTTTCCTTTCTATAACATGGGTTAAAGACATCTCAGACCTGAATCCGCTGTCAAGCCTACGGGCATTGACGAATCAATGATAATTGTTTTTGTTTTTGGTTTTGGTTATCAAAACAATAAATTGACAATGGTAAATTATTTATATAAGTTTCACGTTAAAAGGTTTTATACGCGAATAGTTTTTAATAATTTGCCGTTCATATGTTTTAGACTCGATTGTTTTAAAGATAATAAAACTAATAAAAGTTTTAGTTTATCAATCGTCTACAATGGTTAAGGGTGTTTGATGTATTATTTTATAATACCGGATAAGAAAATTATATAAAAAGCCATTTTTGTATATGTTTTTCTTACTGTTGAAATTCTATGTTTCAACTTGAATTTTCTAATTGTTACGAGTAGATTTTTCAATACAAACGCGGGTATTAGTCAAGTGGTTGATTAAACATGCATGTGACGTTACTAATCATCATAGATAATTCAAGTAATACACGAATATTTATACACATAAATGGTCAAAGTAACGGGTTTGACCTTGAATTATGTCGGTTTGCTCAACACACACACACATATATATATAGGGAAATGATAAAATGAAACATCTTCGAGTTGGAAAAACTGTGAAAAGTAAGCCAAAAAGTTCGTTTTTTGTTCCGATTTTTTTGTGATGGCTATCTAAGTTATAAAAAACCCTTTATTAACAAAAAAAAACACTGAGTAATTTTCTTTAAATATTTAAGAACCGGTTTTTTGCATAAAGAAAAATTAATCGGCCAAAAAAGACATTCAAGTTTTTTTTTAGATTTATTTTTTATAGATTCTATATTCATTTTTAATGGTTTTAGTGAAAAAAAAAATAAAAAGAACGCTTAGAGTATTTTAAAAAAAAATTAAATACACATTTTGTTACATATGTAACAAAGAATGTCACATATGTAACATATGTAACATGACGTAACGTCAGAATTCGAGAATTTTTTTTAATAAAAACCTACTCGGCGCTTTTTTGATTTTTTTTTCACCAATGCGCTTGTACTAACACATAGAATCACTAAAAAAATTGAAGGAAAAATAACGTTTTGAAAAAGTTTTCACGGTTTTTCCAACTCGAAGTGGTTTTCAATATATCTATCCCCTACATATATATATATATTGAAAAACTCATTGTATATATTTATATCTATATAGGGTAGGGTTATTGTAAAAAACATTATTACGTAATAAATGTAAGAAAGTATATAATGTGTTAGATATTAATGCATGACATTGTGTTTTAATTATATATTCGGTAAATATATGACACTATACAAGATTTTTTCTCATTTTAGAAGATCATATGTTTATCAAAATTAGAATTAAAAGATAACACAATGTACTAATATCTTGACACAGTGCCCTTTTAATAATTCTTAATTAGTAAATGAAGTTTGAAATCCAAAAATGATATTTTCTACTTTAGTATTGTCATATTTTATCAAAAACACAATTAAATGATAACATCATGCATTAATATCCAAACATCATCTACTTCTTACACTTCTTCCAAAAAATTACTTCTTAAATCACCCCTTTCAAAATACCACTAAAATCAAGAACCGTACTAAATGGAGAGTTGTGCCGGCATGCTTTCAGTTTTATCGGTCTCGTCTGATTTGCACAGATAGCCCTTGGTTCTTACAAGATGACTGATCCTAACAAGTCACTTTATGCATCTCTGGCTCGGATGTAATTAACACCATGTTTCAAATTAAGTCGCTATACCACAACCAAACCAGTACTCATAAATTTTTAATAAAAAAAACTAGAATTCTTCAAAAATTAAAACCTACACATTAATTAAACAAAACCCACCAGATCTACCTACCTAGGAATTTATTTAAGTTAAAAGGTCTACCGGTAGGCAACAAAGGTCCACTTATAATAAACCTCTTCAAGGTGAAGGTGAGATCTTGTTATTATCCTCAGGCTCAGGCACACCATTTGACAGGTCAGTTTCACCTTTGTTCGATTGTGCATTGTTTCTTGAAGATGATGAGACAGCTGTAAGAAGAAGAATCGGTGGGGCTTGGTCTTTTGGAGGTGCAGGAATGTCGTGATCATGGATTCCTTTGTATGTTAAAATTACCTCTGATGAACCGTCAACCGCCATTTCAATGTGTTTCCTAACTGGACATCCAGCTGAAGTGCATTTGTAGTAATTCCTGAAACAATCGAGTTTAAATCATTAGTCGTTTATTAACTAACTGGAGATGCCAAAAGGAGCAGGTTGGATAAAGAATTCAGGTTAAGTTGATGACCGGAAACATTTTTTTATCCAAAGCTTTATTATTTGCATTGACATTGAATGTGTATCAAATATGATTTACAAATATTATATTATATTATTTCAAATAATAATAATATAACTTTTTGACATAGGTTGGCTTAGGTAAATCAATCTCTCATGTCTTCTATTTTGCGATTTCGTGTCTGTCGAGGCAGTCGAATTGCTTGGTCAGCAAGGTAAATCAAACATGTCAGCAGTGTTTTGTGGGTTTCTTGTAATAGAAGTCAAGTCCAGCTCTTGGACAGCTGTGATACTCGGTTACTCGCCCTAATAAGTGGTATCAGACCTTCGGGATCAGTTTTAATCAAGGGTCATATAGGAAGAAGGAAAGACCAAGATTAACAAGTTTAATGGACATGATAGGCATTATTCAGACTGTCATTGCCGAAGAACGTTGCATACAACATCATCACTAAGAAGATTACGTTTGGATTATTGAAACATGTATGAAAAGTCAACCGCCTCAAAAGATAAAACTTCCAAATCTAAAGTGGAAGTTGGATCATGTGGCCCTCATGTGGAAAAAAAAATTACCTTCATTCATAAGTTCAGACCAGAAAGGAACAGGTTGAGGTTGAAAACGAAACTAAAAATGATAGATCTGTAAAACATGAAAGTTCAAAAGATATCTCTAACAATATGAGCACAGAGTTCAAGGGCAAAGTTGATTTAACTAATTTAATTCCATCTCCACTGCCACAGTGGGTCACGAGATCCAACAGAGATCGGTGGGTTAAAAGATCAAAATCAGTAGAGATCGATAGGGGTGATGGCAAATAGGCAATGATAGTATCTGCAATTGAGTCGAGAGGAAGAAAAGAAAAGAAAAAACAAAGAATAAAAAACAGCAGGGAGGGTAGTCGGCGATCAGAAATCCGGTAGGGGATGGAGGTTGGCGGCTAGGGTTACCTAGCTCTGGTACCAAATCAAACTTGGTAAAAATTTGTTGTATTATTGTGTGAATATACGTATAATACATGGGTATATAGAGATACTACATATACACTCTACACCCTCTAATAATGTAATGATTAACTAATAATAAGTATACTTGAAGTGGTAAATGGGTAACTTTTGCAATGTCAAAATGAGTAGATGGTTGGGTACACAAGAGACCTTTTTGTCTAACAATGCATATTATAAATGAATATTGTGTCATATATCATATATGATTGCACTAAAAAAATATCACCACAAAAATCTTATTTTTAAAATAATTTTCAAAATAAAGTACGCACCTGGGATGAGGATTTCCCTTCACCATCTTTTGTCCATATTTCCTCCATCTATAACCATCAGCTGAGATTCCAACATCACTAGCTGCATGTATCACAAACTTGGGCTTTTTAGGAGGTTTCAAAACAGAACCAGGACTTGCTGAGCTGCTTTTCTTCACTCTGGTAAGCCAAAACATGAAATAAATATAAAGTAAGAGTATAGCATTATGATTCTGATTTTACACAACAATAGAAATATAACTAGCTAATTGCACAAAAGGCGGCCAGTCATTTAGGTTACCACCTTTGTTAAGCCTGAAAAAAACCATCAACATTACAGAAATCTTACTGTAATCAACTTTCAAAAATTTCAGTTTAAAATAATTGGCAAAATAGGTTGGTTAAGTGGTAATAGTTTAAAATGGGTCAGGTTAACCTTCAAGTAGTGGTAGTGAGTGCTTGAGTCTATATAGCAGAGGTCTCATGTCAAATCTAGCTTTCATGGGTTTTCCGTCTTTAACTCTCTCTGAAAGTCATCCGCCCAGCGCAAGCTGCATTTTATAGGATCCTATTGGGTAGGAGGTATTGGCTAATCCCGTGATCGTGATCACAGTTCAAAGAAAGGGCCATTGAAACACTATTTTCGTAGTTTAAGATTTTATACCTTACTAGTGTGCTTAATATTATTATTATTGGAAGAAATATATTATTCAAAAAATAGCAGATCATTTTTGATTATGCAGTATACAAAAGTTAAGGGTGTTTAAATACATTTCAGATGACTTCCAACCCTTTTAACTCGACTTTCAGCTATATTTTTCAGCATAACCCATTTGACCTTTTAAAGACATAACAAATCCAATTTGGCTCATTTGTAGTTAAATTGGATGAAAATTGTCACCTCTATAGACAGGTTGACCACTGTCAAAAATATGACAAGGAGGTAACTTTGACCATGTTGACTTTTTCGTCACATGGTATCTGAACCTGATAACTACAAAGATTACCGTGTAACTTCAATGGTTTTTTTTCGGGCATAAAAAATGTTGGGGACCTCAAACAAAAACTTGCCCATAAATCACAAAAAAAAAAATAAAAAAAAAATAATTTGACGTGCCTTGGTTTTGGTGGTGGTGCATCCATCTCTTCAACTAAAATCAGACCATTATTAATAGAACCACTTGATTTCTGCTGTTTGAATGCAGGTGTAGAGCTCATTTTACGTTCTTTCCCTCGAGAAGATGCTGATAAAACCTTACCCCTCCTGCTATATACTTTCTTAGGAGGATCATGTTTGTGCTGACCTTTATAAACTATTTTTGTGACTGAACTATATTGATCAGAAGACTCGATCTTTTTAGCATCACAATCACTGTATGTGCATTTAAAATAGCTTCTGGAACCTTGAGGACTTTTAACTTGTTTCTGACCATATTTTCTCCAGTTGTACCCATCGATAGGTGTCTTAACAGTTCGTGAAGTAGATACGGTTTTAGGATCTGAATTAATCCTCTGCTTTGCTTCTGTTGATAGTATCTCTCCTTTTGAATTTTGTCTTGGAAGACGTGAAATTGGAGGTGAAAAGTCTGAATTTAAAGATGGATTATTCCCTGAACAAGCTTGAGCAGCCTGAGCTATAACGACTGCTAAGGCTTCTTGGTGACTCCCTTGAAGTTGATTCTATATTGCAAAATGGTGAATAACTGAAATGTACTGAAATATATATATGGACAGATATTTTCTGGAAAAAAATACTGGCTGTAACAGGTGAGAATAGTACCATGAGACAAATAAATCATATTACAAAGATAAATGTCAAGTGGAATGGATAACATTTAAGAATCTTAATTTAAAAATGCGCTCATCAGACGTTCATAATGCATGATGCGGTGATGAAAACACATCGGAGCCATTGATGTGATGTGATACCATGATGCGGTCTGATACGGCGCATGAATAATATGTTGCTTAGATATTGATTTTACGATTTATAATTTATATACTTTCTGAATCAGCTGATAATTATATATTGATTTTGGGAATATGATTTTCTATTTTGTTTAAATCACTTCTTGTTGTTTACAGTTTTTATACCTATTTTTTGTTTTTGATTTTATACTTGATTACATAACTAACAAGCAATAATGAAAACAGATATACTAATTTATATATTTTATACTTTTTGTTGTATTTGAATAACCTGGTTTGTATTTTTGAATCACATGTTTATTGACTTCATACCTGACATTAAAATTATAAGTGTGTTTTTATGTTTAAGTGTGTTATAAGTATGTTTTATGAGGGTGTTATACGAGTGTATTTACTTTTTATGTTTTAAGTACTACTATATAAAGGTGCTACGTGTAATTGATTTTTTATGATTTTTAATAGCAAACGCCTAGCATACATGGTGTGTGCGCCTCGCGCATTGGATTTTGGGACCAAAAAGCAACAGAGATGCTTGCTTCCTAAAACAAAACTTAAAATGTAACATGTATCATTAACATATAGCATTATCTATTTATCCACAAACATATTCCTCTTGAGCAAGGTCGTAAACAAGAAAACGTAGATTCATGAAACTTACAAATTTGAAAATTTTCACAAAATGTCGTCAAACTGTTTCTCTCGTTAAGAGCAGCCTCTATCACCCAGTATGGAGATAAGGTGTGCCCTCTCTTTCCACCCTCCTTCCTCAGACCATACTATTGAGTGGGACTTTTCTAGGTATATTTGTTTGTTTATTGTAAAACAGCTTATGTGAAAACTAAAAACCTTAGGTAGTGTTTGGTATGCAAGAATAGAGTGTGGAATGAAATGGATCATTACGTCGGAATGAAAAATGACATGTTGGTAGCAATTGGAATGGAATAGACCGTTACATAAGAAATGTGATTCTTTTCATTTCTAAATATTTTCATTCCTTAACGATGGGTATTTTTTTTTATTCCTTCATATAATTGAATGAAAATTTTTATTCAACTTGATTTTTTCTTAAATTTTATGAAAGAAAAATAAAAAGTAAAAATAATACGAACAAAAATATTAAAATAAAAGAAATGAAAAGAAAATAAAAATACAAAACAATAATAAAATAAATATAAAATGAAATAAATAAAAAATAAAAACAAAAAAGACAATAAAAATAGAAATAAAATTAAAAATTAAACAAATAAATAAAATAAAAACATAAATATCTAATTTATTTTATATTTAATAAAAAAATTGATAAAAAATTAGATTTAAAAAAATATTAAACAAATAAAAACTAAAAAATATAATATAAATCAGATATATTCATTTTAAATGAAAAATTGTTGGTAAACCCATATTCGATTACTTCGTTTTTACTAATTAACTAACAACACGAAGCAATGATTTATTTCATTCCCACATGGTAACCAAACATTACGATGGAATGTTATGATCCATTTCATTACCTCGACCATTTCATTACCTCATACCAAATAGACCCTTAATTCAGAGGTTCGATTACGTTAGCAATGCTCAAGTTTAGTGTTAGAGTTTGTTAATCCAGCTTGATTCAGTTCTAGTACAATGTGAACATCCTTATAGTTCACTAAGGGTCTGTTTCATAGGATAATATTTGATTGACCGAAAGGAACACAACGTCACTCCAATATATAGTTTCGTATGCTTATATACGTATGAACGAAAATAATTGGTAAAAGGTAAATAACTTCTTTAAAGTATATAAATTTTAAAAGAAACTACTTCATTAATTTGTAATAAGTTTTCATACTATATTCAAGTATTTTTATTTAAGGCTAGGTTAGGGGAAGCACACATTTCAAACAAAATAAGAAGGGAAATTGAGATGGTTATACGAAACTGGTTGTTTGTCAATCAAGAGCACACAAGTGCGAAAGTTGGAGATAGTAGAGATCTATGTTGCACGGGAACGGGTACGGATACGGGTACGGAAACGGGTACGGGAAACGCCAAAACCAAATAAAATAGGAAACGGGTACGGCAGGGGTACGGCAATACAAATTATAAAAAAATTAATATATATTAAAGATAGTTTAACATAAAACCCCAAATAGAGGTTCATCGGTGGTTGATGATGATGACGACCCTGGTTCTTGAGCCATGATTGACTGATTGTGTAGAAGATGAAGTGTAGATCGAATTGATGGTGAATGACGATCTAAATTCCAGAGTACGTAGGGTTTATGTGAATAATCAAATATGGAGAATTGAAATTTGAAGAAAGTGAATCGACGTCTGTGTATAATTACTTAATGTTAATGGGCTATTGGGCTGGATTTTTACTTTATTACTTTAAAATCAATCCAAATTAAAAAAAAAACAGAGGAAACGGACTGAAACGTCCCGAACGCATCCCCTGCTAACCGTCCCCGTCCGACTGCCGCTTCCTTGCCGTCCCCCCATTCTCGGAAACGTCCCCGACGCGTCCCCTTGCCGTCCCCGTCCCCATGAAGTCCCCGGGACAGGAGACGGCGGTCCGGAGGCGTCCCCGTGCAACATAGGTAGAGATGATAATGATGCTAAGGTGGATGTGTAGGCACAAAAGGTTACACCGGATAAAAATGAGGTTTTCATGGTAGATAAGGGGTAGCACGCATGTCGGACAAATAAGAGAGGGGAGATTATTATGGTTTGAACATCTCGGTGCTTAGTATATGTTAAATAGTTAGCCCATGTAGATATATATAGGTTAGTTTGGCCCATGGCCCATTATCTAGAACCTTCCCCGATCTTCCTCATTCATTGAAAATAACAAGTTTTAGATATACCAATCAAATCAGTTCCGTTTCATGGTATCAGAGCCAAGGCTCTCGGCTTGGCTCTCTCGGTACAACCCCTTCCTCTTGTCCCGATCACATAAACCCGCTCCCGAACACCCTCGACTCGTCACCTCCCGAAATCTTTTTTCCGGCCACAACCAGGCCTCACCGCCACCACCACTGTGGTCGCCGCCTTCCAATCAGCCGACCCGGAAAATTTCGTCGCCGGAAAAAGCCACGCACGCCGCCAAGCGCCACCGCATCTCCACCAATGTCTCTTACGCGCCAGCACGTGAAAGCGTATGGCGCCACCTATGTCGGCTAAATTTCTTCTGTCGTGGTCGCTGGAGTCCTCTGAACACGTCTGTGTAATCACTTTCCTACTTTGGACACCTTGTTCTTGAACCATCCTAACATAACTTGGTGGTGTTAACCGGATCACAAAACTTAGTTAATTTTCACTTACACCTGTTAACTTGGGATTCTTTGGACCATCTTAAAACTCTATTATCTCTATTAAAATTCAAAGAGGACTTGTGTTATCATAATCCTAATTCTATATATATCCAGTTATCTGGTCAGTTATCATCTAGTTTATCGGGTCAATTTACTATTCCTGTTCAGTTTATTTGTTTCTTTGTTTCTAGTTATCTGGTCATCTCATAGTTAATCAAGTTATCCGGTCAGCTTACTTATCAACTCAGTTTTCGAATCTTGTATTTATCTGTACAACATGCTTACTATTTGGTCTTTTATTTGACACCACCGTCAAATACCATTCTTATTCCAGTTCAGTTGCAATATTGTTCAGACTTGCCTTGTAATATCAGCTTTTCGATCCGGTGACCTATTCTGGTCCACATATATTGCTACTCTCTTCTGCTCAAGTTTATTTGTCTGGTTGCTCTTCTATTTTGCTCCCTCTGAGAATTCTTACTCCGGCTCCTCCATTTACTACAATGGGAGATGCAACTCGCACTTACACACTTAGCCAGGAGGAGTTGATCAAACTCCGACACCTTCTTAACTCAAAGACAACTGTTTGGAATCCACAAACTCACTCGGCAAACTAAGGTACATTTTCTAACCTTGACTCATCATGGGTAATTGATTCTGGAGCCACGCATCACATGACTGGGAATCGAGGTAATTTTTCTAGCCTAGATGATGTTTCTCACTCACCTGTTCGACTTGCTGATGGATCCTCATGTCCTGTTCTTGGAATTGGATCCATTAGTAATTCGAAAAACTTAAACATGTCCTCCGTTATGTTTATCCCTAAATTCCTAGATAGCCTTTGTTCGTATAGCCAAATTACAAAATAAAATAATTGTTCTGTAACCTTTTATCCTACTCATTGTGTTTTTTAGGAAATTGAGACAAACCGGGTGATTGGCACAGGTGTTGAATCAAAAATGGCATCTATCGTCTGTCCACGTTGTCGCACCCTACAACAAACATATGTGATTCGAGTGTCAGAGAGGCTCACCATTGGTTAGGTCGTCCATCTGCGGCATCTCTGAAAATGAGACCTGACATCTATGTTTCTTCTTATTTTCATTGCGAGTCGTGTCAACTCGGTAAACATACTCGGCGTTCGTATCCTCCTAAACTGTCTAGTCAAGCCAGTACACTATTTGAACTGGTACACCCTAATATATGGGGTCCTTGTCCTACTAAAACTCCCTTGGGTTTTCAGTATTCATATCCTTCATCGATGACTATTCCCATGCTACTTGGGTTTATTTACTCAAGTCTCGTAGTGAAGTTAGTTTCATGTTTCGTGAGTTTCATTCATATGTTCAAAATCAGTTTAACATGTCCATTAAAACTTTACGCACTAATAATGCAAAAGAGTATTTGTCCACCGAGTTTTCTACTTATCTAAAAACTCATGGTATAATTCATGAGTCTTCATGTGTGTACACACCTCAACAAAACGGCGTTGCTAAACGGAAAAACCGCCATTTGTTGGATGTTGCATGCTCCATCATGTTTCACTCTCATGTTCCCCATCGATTCTGGGGAGATGCGGTACTAACTACTCCTTACCTAATTAACCGTATGCCATCATATGTTCTTGGTAGTCAAACCCCCCTTTGTCTTTTTCTCCATAGGAATTATGTTTCAACTCCCACCCAAAAAAATTTGGGTGTGTAGCATATGTTCATGATCATCGTCCTCGTGTCACTAAACTGGATCCTCGAGCCATTCGTTGCGTCTTTCTTGGTTACTCACGTGTCTAGAAAGGGTATCGGTGTTATAGTCCTACTCTTCATCGATACTTTACCAGTGCGGATGTCACTTTTCATGAGTCATGCCCCTACTTTCCCTCGTCTTCCTCTCTTGAGCCTGACATGTTTCCTGAATCTGGTCATGTTCTCCAAGAGTTTATCACTATTCCCACCATTCCTATATCCATTAATTTGTCTGTCCCTCAGGTCTCCAACACTATGGACTCTAACACTACAGATCCTACTCCTGCTACAGTTGATCTACCGACAGCACCACCGCCTCTACTTTTCACATATGCTCGGCGACAAAAGAACACGACGGTCGAGACACATGATTCATAACCAGCCCATGACCCTGGTATATCCTCAGTTCCGCTTTCTATGACTACTCCTGTTACACCCTTGCCAGATCCTACACCCTTTCCAGACATTACCCAGGCTACACCCGTTTATGACCCACCTCGTGCACCATATCCTGATATACCTATTGCCTTTCGCAAAGAGCCTAGACAATCCACCTGTTACCCTATCCAACATCATGTCTCCTATGCACATCTCTCCGGTGAATCCCGTGCCTACAACATTGCTACTCGCTCCTACCCGGTTCCCAAGGATGTGATGACAGCCCTTAATCACCTAGGATGGCGAAAGGCTATGAAAGATGATATCGGGGCGCTTCACACCAATCATACATGCGATCTTGAGCCGCTTCCTCAAGTTAAGCGCATTTTTGGTTGTCGTTGGTTATTCATTATTTAACTAAATACTCATGGTTCCCTACATCGGTTGAAGGCCTGGTTAGTCGCTAAGGGTTATTCTCAAACATATGGCATTGATTACAATGAAACCTTCTCTCCAGTTGCCAAAACACCATATATTCGTATTTGTATTTCTCTGGCTGCTATTAATCATTAGCATCTCCATCAGCTTGATGTCAAGAACACCTTTCTTCACGGTGTTCTTGAGGAGGATATTTATATGGAGCAGCCACCCAGATTTGTTATCAAGGAGGAGGCCTCGGAAGTATGAAGGTTACAACGATCGTTATATGGTCTTAAGCAGCCTCCTAGGGCATAGTCCGGTCGGTTCTCTAATGTTATGGAAGAATATGGGATGGTTCATAGAGCTTATGATCATTCTGTATTCTTCAGACACCATCAAGGGAAGCGGATTATTCTGGTTGTTTATGTAGATAACATCATAATCACACGGGATGACCAAGTCGGTATTACTGAGCTCAAAGAGTTCCTGCAGTACCAGTTTCAGATCAGCGACTTAGGTCGACTCCGGTACTTCCTTGGCATAGAAGTATCAAGTTCTCCACAAGGAATACTCCTTTCTCAAAGGAAGTATGTCCTTGATATCTTATCCGGTGTGGTTTACTAGTTTGTAGACCAGTTGATAGTCCTAGTTGATAGTCCTATGATTCCTACAGGGAAGCTCCTGCCAGAAGACGAAAGCCCGCTGAAGGATCCTGAACAATACAAACCATTGCTTGGGAAACTTAACTACTTGACAGTTACTAGTCTAGATATTTCATTTACTGTGAGTGTACTGAGTCAATTCATGTTTGCACCATACACCAGACACACGGGGTGTATTAAGGTATCTCAAGACTACACCAGGTCGAGGGATCTTCTATTATGATCAGGGTAAGTGTCGTGTGGGTGCATTTACAAAGGAAGGAGACTGACGGATATCTGGGTTGTCAGATGCGGATTGGGCAGGATGTCCAATTTCACGACGATCAACGACTAGGTATTGTGTGCTTGTTGGTGGAAATCTTGTGTCTTGGAAAAGTAAGAAGCAACACACAGTGTCTCAATCAAGTGTCGAGTCAGAATACAGAGCTATGGCAAATGTCGCTTCAGAGATGATATGGGTTCGTCGTATTCTTAGAGAACTCGAGGTTGTTTTTGATGAGTTAGTGTGGCTATATTGTGATAGTCAATCAACCATTCATATATCCAAGAATCAAGTATTTCATGAACGGACAAAACATATTGAGGTTGATTGTCATCTAATCAGAGATCATGTTGTAGGAACTAAAGTTAATCCTCCATCAATTCAACCGATACATGTCAAGACAGAGTTTCAGCTTGCAGAATTCTGACCAAGCCCCTTAGGAAGATTCAGATTGATTTTATTTGTAACAAGTTGGGCATAATTTACATCTATGCTCCAACTTGATGAGGAGTGTTAAATAGTTAGCCCATGTACATATATATAGGTTAGTTTGGCCCAAGGCCCATGGCCCATTATCCAGAACCTTCCCCGATTCTCTATATATAGGCTTCCTCATTCATTGTAAATAACAAGTTTTAGATATGTCAATCAAATCAGTTCCGTTTCAGAATAAAAATACCATTTTAGTGGTTTTAGACTTGTTATGGGCTACTTTAGGTTGTTTAAGGTTGCTTCCAGACTTGTTTAGCACTAGTGCAACTATTTTAGACATGTTCATATGACTTTTGGTAGAAATTTTGCCAAAAAATGCGCTTAAGGGGATGAAAATGCTTTTAGGGTCCTATGTTTGTTTGTTTATTGCAAAATGAAGATATTGTTTGTTTACAAGATCAAAACTAAACCAACAAATATATCAAAAAACTATCAAATAAGATTACAAGGAAACATGTTGTTGAGTGGAGTCTTCGTTATTAGCCAGTCCTAGATCTTGGCCCAATTCTATTGTGGACTTGTTACCATATTCAAAATAACCTAGTTTAGATCTATAAATACACAATTTATAGTTTATATTGTAAATCCTTAAGCATCTAAAGCCTAAAGGTGATAAAATACCTCCTAGTTGCACCAAAGTGGACATAGATCACACCGACCGAGCCACTATAAATCCTCATGTTCAGTTACTTGCTTTCGTGTGTGTGTGGGATTGATAGTTGGTTCCTCACGGTTGCAAAGATCAAACCTACAACCTAGTTCGTCTTTTGGGTGATAGAAATTCCTTGTAAACTTCACAAGGCACTTATACGTAACTACGGACAAAACCCAATTGAAAGCATATATACACTTAAAGTTAACTTGTTGCAACATCCAAGATATACCCAACCTACTGCCCTCCAAAAATCAACCGAACACATTCGTACAACAAAATATAGATTGGACCACTAAACCAAATCCGAACAACTGCTCACAAATTTGATTTGTAAACCATTTCTATATACTTTTCCATTTCTTGATTTTTTTGGATTCATTATTCCACTTAGAATGTGCAATAATTTGTTGTTATCACGGAGAAACCACACATTTAATACCCAAATTTTGCAATCTTTATATAAGATAACAACCCAAGAACATAAAACTCGAGTGTGTCTATTTACAAGGTATGGGCTTTCAACTTGAACACCAAGGAGTCCAAAGTTAGGTGACTAGTCACAAAGCAATAAGAAACATCACTAAGCATTAACATTAACAGCTTTGCCACCGAGTAAACAGCCATGAGAAAATAGCAACATCATGTCATTGGAAAAGTAAGTTAAAAATATCCAATCAAGAAACTGTTGATTACTTGATAGTACCAAACAATTTCAAACAAACCAAAAAGCAAACTCCTTGACATCATAGAATTCACATCTAAAACTCAAGTTTAAATACATAAACTTAACTTATGCATGAAGATTGAAAATAAACAATAGGAAATCCCTTCTCCTTAAAAAAATTTGAACTTTGGATTAGGTTAATTTTCAAGTTTAAACTTGTGGTAGATTCTAAACAGTTTTGGAAATTTTGGCAATCAGTCTGTAAAAATACTGGAAAATCAAAATATAAGTTAGATATTGATAGGAATCGTGTTCTAGTTATATACTAATAGGGTCATATGTCTATTCTAGAAGGGGGTTAAGTGTAAGTTCTATTCCTATAAATAAGTATCATATGTCATTAGGGAAGGAAGGAAGAAATTAGGTTAAGTACTGGCTCTTTGCCTTGGACATTAAGAGAAGGTATATGTATATCCCTGGGTCACTTCTGTGATGAACTATCTATTGTAATCCTTTGGAATCATTATCATTAGTTTCAATATCAAGTTTCGATTTCATCAGATCCTCATCAGATATATTAGAATAAAAATTGGTAACATTTCTGTAGTTCACAAATACACATGAAATTGAGTTAAGCTTGACCAAGGAACAAAAATGTTGTCAAAACTTATGTTAAATCATGAAGATGGATAAACTAAAAGTAAAGTCTAATGATTACTTTCACCAAAAAACAAATATACAAAAATAGTTTACCTTCAAGTGCTCCAACTCATCATGCCGCACCTCGTACTGTATCGGGACCTCCGCCAGGCCTAAACATATGCAAACTCGTCAAACAACGAACACACAAACAAAACTGAATTTAGAACGAACGGATCGCACTACATACCAGATTCTAGGGTTTCGGATTGAGAGTATTCCACGATTTCCATAGGCGAAGTCTCTAAATCACTAACCTGTTTTTGATCGTCAGTCGCATCGTCATCAAATTCATCTTCGTTTACGGTGCCGGAATCTTCTTCGTCGTCGTTGTCCCCGTACCCCTTCCTTTGTCTTGATAGAATTTCAAATTGAGTTGCTTCGGAACTCCGATCACTGTCGTCATCCATGGCGGAACGTAATCGTAATCTGAACAAGTCGACTGTAATGAAGAAAGTGTGAATGAAAATTTGGAGGATTTTATTTCTTCTTGTTCCCAAAGTGTTTTGGTCTTTGTTAAGGGGATGAAAAGTCGTTTCAGAAGGGCAGTAGTACTCTCTCTGCTCATCACAAATTATGGCCTGCTTTCTTTTTATGACTTCTTTTTTACCAATATGTTGTGTTGGTTAGTGTTGGTGAAAACTTTATTTTTATTGGTCTTCCTAAAAACTATTTATCAAAATGGGGTTTGTAACTTTTTTTTTTTTATCTTTACTTTAATAAAAGCAATTTACTATTTTTAATTAGAAAAATAGCATATTGTAATTAGGGGTGTTGAAAATACATGAATCTGATTAACCCGACTCAACCCTAACCCGGATAGGTTAATTAGGATCGGGTCTAATAGAGTCAAAAATGTTAAGCGGGTTAACCTGATAAACCCGAAATGTTATTAGGGCCTTAGGTTAGTTTATTAAGAACTTCGGGTTGTGGGTTAACCTGAATTACCCGAATAGTGATAAGGTTATAATGGACTTATTTTATAAATAAAGTTACTCAACTAAATTTTATATTATTTAATAATACAAAGATCTACTGACTACATGAAGATTTTATACTCATGGATGTAGGTAGGGGTGTTCAAAACCGGATATCCGAAAATTTGGATATCCAAAATATATCACTATCCGAATTCGTATCCGAAATTTTAGATATCTGAAATTTCGAATACGAATTCAGATAGTGATATTAGATATCCGAATTAGAAAAGAAAGAAAATTAGAAATACTAAGACAAATTAAAAAAAAAATTATCACAAAAGCGTAAATTCACATTATAAAATATCTTTACAGAAGCAGAAGATACTGTGCAAAATTCACATTACAAAATATGTTCATTCAAATAAAATTCACATTGCAAAATCAACTACTATTGCTATATGAAACAAAATATCTTCGAAGCTTAAACTCAATTTACATAACTTGCTACATGCCTATATGAAACAAAATATATTCATAGAAAGCTTAAATTGGAAATACTAACACAAGACAAACAATTTCTTGTCAAAAAAACACCTAACATATAGTTAAACTTTTGTAATAAAAAACTAGTTAAACTTTAATTTGCTGAGAGGGGTTTTTCGGTTGCCTACTAATGTCGTTTGATTATAGAGGTGTTGGTGGTACTAGTTGTCTAGTTTGAATCAGATTGTGGATCAATTGAGATCTCCAACGACAAGGGTTTGCATTAGGGCTTCGATTGAAGGGCTTTGGAGATGGAGTATGAAGTTCAAAGGGAGAGGACAAGGACATGATCAGAGCGACTGGAGCATACCTGATGACGGCGTTTAGCGAATCTAGTCGATTGAACGGTGGCGGGAATGGATTGTAGCGGATCTAATCGATTAAGCAAAAGAGGAGGATTATGCCACACCCCCAATTTCCATTGATGGAGTTTTATCGTGTGGGGCGTGACAAACCAGGATCTCAGTCCATTAGTTACATCAAACAAGCATAAAAGATTTAAAACTTTTACATTCCGTTAAAATATAAAATAAATGACTAACAAAAAGTATTTAGAGGAAAGACATTAACACCAATGTACATGAATTACTTGAAGACACAAAAGTGTTCAAAGAACTCATGCATGCATACTTGTGATACTCGAACACTTGTGATCTGAGAGAAACATGTTTAAAAGAAAGTGTCAACCAAATGTTGGTGAGTTCATAGGTTTTGATATCAAGTTAAGTTTCAGTCTATGGACCCAACAATTATACAGTCCATAAATAAGTTGTAAATTTTATACCATATTTTCATATTTCCATATTGTAGGTTGCTAGCCTAAAGTTTCATTTCACGTAGATAGTTCGCAACCTACGCTGACTAATATGTTATAGGAAAATCACTTACGTGTTTTGCCTTCCCCATGTCCCACCAGAAACAACATTATGTTAGGCTAATATTGTTCTCAGTCCGACCGCCAGTCAGTTGGTGCATCCCGTGCACCGCTAAGCGGGGTTGTCAATCCCCAATAGTACTACTAAACATTACCTCGTTATATCTTGGTGGCAAGTCA
Source organism: Deinandra increscens subsp. villosa (assembly GCA_039602395.1). Taxonomy (NCBI): domain Eukaryota; kingdom Viridiplantae; phylum Streptophyta; class Magnoliopsida; order Asterales; family Asteraceae; genus Deinandra; species Deinandra increscens. The sequence goes on along the minus strand of JBCNJP010000007.1, from coordinate 115,033,838 downwards.
AACACTTCACCATTAAGCCTTACTGGTGAAGTCGTCCTGAAGAACTGAAGCTATTTTGAAGATTTTTGAAGACTTGTGTTATTTTGGCCAACTATAGGTTTGAGACTGTATAGATTGTTTTCATATAGTCTTTCATTTGTTTTTTACGGTCTTGATTGTTTTGTGAACGGTCTTAACATTATTTTGTGCTTTACGGTCTTAAATAACACTATACGGTCTTGCAGCTAACCATACGGTCTTAAGTCTCCTTTACGGTCTTGGCTTATCTTTAGTCTATACGGTCATGAATGGTACTCTATACGGTCATAGTATGTCACACGGTCTTCAGTGATAACTTAGAATGTTTTGCTGAATTTTAGGAAATTCATCTTGTAATCAGTGCAATAACACTTGTGCTTCATGGTAGTATAAATACTCATGATGATGAAACTCTAAACGAGCAAATCATTCGAAAACCCTAATTTTGGAATATTTATAAAATAAATTGCAAAATCTTTTATTAAATGAAATAAATTTAGGGTTTTTACTTCAAATATTATTTTATAATATACCTTAAAAGATTAGCCCTAAATTTAACCCGTTTGTTCAATTTTGACAAAGCAACGTCGTGAAAACCCTAATTTTAACGTATTTATTAAATAAATATCCATGTTCCGTCAAACCTCTCGCACATGCTCAACTCCACCCCTAACTATAAATATACATCAAATCCTCATATATTCTTCACAACACACTCAACTTCTTCTTTATTTCTCTCTAACTTCAAAATGCCGAGATGACTAGCAAATGATGAGATTAAGTTAGGACATACTTGGTTCGTAGCTTCACAGAACTTAGTAGAAGCCAACAACCAGATGGTAGGGGTGTTGTGGACAAACGTGGAGTTACATTTAAGTTAGGACATACTTGGTTCGTAGCTTCACAGAACTCAGTAGAACCCAACAACCAGATGGTAGGGGTGTTGTGGACAAACGTGAAGTTACATTTACAATGCAGCAGGACTTAGAGTCCCCATGGATGCTTCCAGTCTAAGAAGCCAATCGCATTTCGTAAGTCCAAACTTAAAAGATTCAATAAGCCTTATTTATCCATTAAGTCTCATTAAAAAATTGTTAAGAGTTTAAAGTTGATATAACATGTTAACTAAACACGCATATGCGTAGAATTTCCTCAAAAACTTTAGGGGTGGTGGTGTAAGTAGGAAAAAGAATATCTTTAAAATAGGACGGCATGGAATTAAAGCATGAGTTTATTATCAAAGCGACAGATACACTTTTTCTATTTTTATTTTAATAATTATTATTATTTTATTATTATATATGATATAGATGACCGGCGTATAAGGTTTGATTGAACTCAGGCGTACCTACTCACTCACTCATTACCCCGTCGACGCTCGGATGCATCAGCCGTTGCTTGAACAACTAGGTTCGTCAATCTTAGCTTTTATTTTCACCTGTCCCATAAATTCCATACCTCTGATTCCTGTTTGAAATGAAATTGAAAGTAGTCTAACTAATTATGAATCGTGTTGCAATTTATCCCTCGGCTTTTGGTGCTGGATTGTGTGTGCCAGTCTGCGATTGAACTGTATGTAGTTGTAGTCGATAAGGATCTGAAAGTTTTAGGTACCTCCACTCCTCCTCATTGAACAATTAAGCCGTGAATGATTTTGAAATCTGAAATCCTTTAGTTTAGTTTATTTAGTTTCTGGGAGGCAAATTTTAGGAACCCTAACAGGGACATCATGTTCTCAGTAGTTTCCCTTTTCCTTCCTGGAGGTTAGGTTAACCTAAGTGAGTACTTCCTCTTTGGAGATAGCACAGTTCATTTGACTAAATATCAACTACAGGAAACTCTTTTCTTTTTATTTATTTTATATATATATATAGAGAGAGTGAAGATCATTTGAGAACCAAATGGTTCTTTTGAGAACTTTTGAGAACCATTTGGAACCACTAGTTATATATAAGGGAATCCCTCCCATGAATTTGGGTGGTCTCCTCCTGAAAATTAGTGGGCTAGAATGGTTCTCAAAAGTTCTCAAAACAAATTGGTTCTTAAATGATCCTCTCCCTATATATATATACATACATATATATATATAGGGTGGGAGAGGATCATTTGAGAACCAATTTGGTTTGAGAACTAAAAAGAACTAATTTGAGCCACATGTTTATTACATGTATCCCCCCTCCCATGAATTGTAGTGGTCCCCCCTGAAATTTGTGGTTGAGATTTAGTTCTCAAAAGTTCTCAAAATAAAAAGTTCTCATTTGAACCTAACCCTATATAGGGTTAGGTTCAAATGAAAACCAATTGGTTTTGAGAACCATTCTAAGCCACTAGTTATATATAACGAAAAACCCCCATGAATTTGAGTGGTCCCCCCTGAAAAGTGATGGCCCAGAATGGTTCTTAACTCACTTGAAGACCACCTGGCTGTTGCAAGTGGCGTTCTACCTAATTGTATTGATTAACATGGTATTTGTGGGCCTTTGAGTTTTCGGGGGGTAACGGGTTCTCATGGTTAGGAAGGAAAAAAACAAACTCTTCATAACATGTTTAAGATAACGAAGTTGATAACAATTCACTAAAACCAACAGATTAACTTGTTTCTCAAACATGTCGATTATTTCATGGTTGAATTGTTTCTGTTATCTAGGGGGGGAAATGGAAGACACAGAGGCACCATCGGAATCAGTTCATGATAAAATGACGGCTTACAAGAACATGGCTGCAGAGGCGTATAAGAGCAAACCCATCTCACACTGGATTCTCTTACTGTTAAGTAGCTCAGGAATGCTCGTAGCTTTCCCTGCGTCTAGCCTTCTTTCAAGACTCTACTTTTCTAATGGTGGCAAAAGCAAATGGATCATTTCATGGGTATCAGTTGCAGGATGGCCCATCCCTCTTTTCATCCTACTCCCTATGTACTTCCTCTCCTCCAATGCTTCCCCAACTCCGTTAAACTTAAAACTCACTTTATCTTACATCGGTTTGGGCTTCTTAAGTGCTGCTGATAACCTAATGTATTCATACGCCTATGCGTATCTCCCTGCATCAACCGCCTCCCTTTTAGCCTCTACAGTCCTTGTATTTTCTGCAATCTTTGGCTACTTTATCGTCAAAAACAAAATCAACCTTTCTACTATAAATGCCATTGTGGTAATCACAGCTGCCATGGTTATAATCGCCTTGGATTCAGATTCGGATAGGTTTTCATATATTACAGACACCCAATACGCCCTTGGTTTCATGTGGGATATCTTAGGATCAGCACTTCACGGCCTAATCTTTGCCCTTTCTGAGCTGGTTTTCATAAAATTACTACAAGGAAGATCGTTTCATGTAGTTTTGGAGCAACAAGTAGCGGTTTCCTTCTTTGCTTTTGTATTTACCACAATTGGGGTGGTCGTAAATAATGATTTTCATGGGATGAGTTCTGAAGCCAAAAGTTTTATAGGTGGGGAAAGTGCATACACTATGGTTATTGTTTGGGGTATTGTTACTTTCCAGTTGGGAGTTTTGGGTTCGACCGCTGTGTTGTATTTATCATCCACTGTGCTAGCTGGTGTACTTAACTCAATAAGGGTACCTATCACCAGCATTGCAGCTGTTATACTTATGCATGATCCCATGAGTGGTTTCAAGATTTTATCACTCATTGTTAGTTTCTGGGGATTCATGTGCTATATATATGCAAGTTACACTGTAAGTCATGTTTCTTCTTTATCATCTAGTTGACAATTTTTCATATCTGCCCTGCTATGTCTTGTTAGACACATGTCTTTGCTTGCTGTCTTAACAAAAAGTTATACACAGCCTATGTGTTATAATAATAGCTTATAGTACATTATTTGCAGCATGTAAACATTCTACTTATCATTTATGTGTTTATATACACTATTATTTTATATAAATGTGAACATGGTATGTTGTAAAACACAATTTGTTGTTATACAGGTAGCAACAAGTTTTAAATGGTAGTTTTTTTAGTAGAGGTTAAAGCGAATCCGGTCAATCCACCGTAACTATTTTATATAAACTTCGAACATTGTGTGTTTTATGTAAAACACAGTTTGTTCTAGAGGTGGTATGGGTAGTTTTTAGGGCGTGTTAAAACGGGTCAGGTTCACCTATTGAAATTTCTATATGTAGGGAGAAACAATGTATAAAACAGAGTTTGTTCTAGGGATATGTTCTAAATGAGTAGTTTTTTTAGTTATGGTTGAAATAGGTCGGTTGGACCCTGTTTGATTTTTTTTTTAATTACTGTCCACTAATTTAAAACTAGATAACTCGCCAGTCGTTAAAAGGTTCTCAAATAAACTTAACCCTGTATAGGTTCTCGAAAGTTTTCAGAATGGTTCTCATAAGTTCTCAAAATCAAATGGTTCTCAAATGAACCTCCCCTATATATGGGACTATGGGTTGTTGGAAAAACAAGGTTTTTAATAGTCCAAAGATAAACGGGCTCTTCTTGCGTCCATCAACCCTTACACCATGGTCAATTGTGCCTGGCCGCTTGTGAGAGCGTCCCGTCCTGTCCCATCATTTGCTTACGTGAAATAGTTCAATTGAAATTCAAATTAATTCAAATTAATTCCGTAAAAAAGGTATTTGGTTGAAAGAAGGCGAAAAAAAGAATGGAATTGTAAACTTTCCAAAGGAATGTTTACAGATTACCAAAACACCCCCAAAATCCATATCCAAAAATCTGATCAGCATCCTAGAATTTATTAAAACTGAAATCAAAATTTCAAATCTAGTTCCAAAGATCATAAAACATAAAACAAATTCCAGAAACTAAAATATGTGAAACAGAAAAAGATATATTCGGTGAAAATAAAATCGAGTTTCATAAAAGAGATAGAAAAAATATTTGGAGCCTCGTTTAGCATGGACAATGAAAAAGAAAAGTCGTTTCAGTTTATCATAATAGAAATCTAGACGTGAATGAAATCGATGCCCTAAAACCCGTTTCAATATCGTCTACTGATGATTAGAAATAGACAACGGGCCATGTGATAATACTGAGTTTGGGCCCAATCTAATTATAATTTATTGTGGCTTGGGGTTGGCATCGGGCCCATGTAACTTGAAGAGGTAGAGGAAAAGAAATGGATTGTTGTGTGGTTGTTTTTTTTTAACGATAAACTTGGATCACTGACGGGGACATTACACCACCACTGATCATCTCCAATCCCTATCAGGAGGAAAATCACCATTGGTGAGAAAACCCACTGACCTAACTTGTAACCCCCATTTTTTATTCTTTTGTTACTAGTGAGACTTGAACCCGAAACCTCTTGCTGTGTGGCTGTTAACTGAATTTTTCTCAACATTATTTCTTGAGATTTGGGCTATGAAGGTATAGCTTATCGCTCACCCTGTTAAGATGGATTGCAATGAGACGTCTTTGGTTTGGGTCGAGGATAATCAAAACTGGTTTTAATAAAACCATTTTGGATAGTAAACCGGTTTTCAAGAAATAATATTGTTTAATGAAACTTGTTCAGTTGGACTCACAGTTGAACTAATACCCTTTCGCTAATGAGTTAATATTCCATAAACTAATTGGGTGGTTAATTAATTTATGGGCTTAGAGCATTTACGGTAGGTTCTTTAAAAAATATGTGAGTGTAAATCTGTATAATTTAAGGTTGGGTTGTAAGTGGTTGTGAGTAGAGGTGAGAGAAAAACTTTACAAAATCTGTATATTTAACAAAAAATTTAGTGATTTGCTAAAATTTGGGGATTGGAAGAGAGAAAATGTAATGATAAAAGTATAAAAAATATTATTTAATTATGGTTGTGAGTGGAAGAGAGATAAAAAGTAATAATAAAAGTATAAATTATAAGGATAAAGATAGGGAACCTGCTGTGAATACTCTTAATTAGTTAAAAATACATAATGGAACTGATAGCTAAGTAGCAAAATGGTGGCTTGCCAGTAAAAAATTATATATGTTTAAACCCTATAAAAAACTACCGTTAGCAAGACATAATGTAACCGAGCATATTCAAACTAACTTTAATCCTAGAGGATAGTTCAGCTTAGTGACGGACCAAAAAAAAATTCAACTAAAATTATTTAGGCAAATTGGATTTTAATAATAAACTATGACCGATAATAATCCAAACTATCAGTTTGGCCAACAGCAGTTCCAACTTTCATTTTCGTTTATCAGAAGTTGTCTTAGTCCCAAAACATCATGCATTTACACATGATTTACACTTTCTTTTCGTTTGTTTTTATACTTTTATGCTTCCTTATTTTATTAAGATTAATCATTACAAGCCAAAAATCAAGTGTAAATGTATAATGATTATGCTACTAGAATTGCTCCTGATAACGAAAATAAAAGTTGGGACTGCTGCTTGCCAAACTAATAGTTTGGATTATTATCGGTCAATGGGTCATAGTTTGGATTATTAAAATCCAATTTACCGATTATATATATATAGAATATTTTTACCGGATTAGGTCATCAACATAACACGCTACCAAAATCTCAACCTGTTCATTAAAATACAAACGTAGTAATTGCAACTCACCGTCCCAATTTAATCCCTTTCTAGTCCATCTATTTTACCCGTGGTCTACATTTAAATATAAAGTAATTGATAAAATATTAATGTTTAGATGATTCACTCACCTCTTCCCCGCACATGATCAATACCTAGCGTAACATGCATGTTGAATTAATGCCCACTAACTCGCTCTATATTTATACAATATTATATACAAACAATGTTTGAACTAACATTTTCTTCTATAGATAATAAGTACTTAAAAGTAGATTTTGTTATTCATGTGTTATCGTGGAATCACACCGTTATATAAAATAGTTATCTTATTACAACACAACTTAAACATTTTAATAACAAAACACGGAAGAAAATCATTTTAGGGATCCACGTAACCCCTTTTACACTCTTGTCACGTTGAGGTAATGCAGAAGAAAAAGCTTCAAAATCCGATCTAATTTATCATAATCGATTAGTTAAAATGTTGGTTAACTATATTCAGAAACACAGAAGAAAATCACTAGCTTATCAAGTTATCTGTTGTCTGTTGAGGCATGAAAAAGACTAAAATGACAGAAACAAATCCACTATCTGTTTTACGTCAAGTAATACATGAAGTAACTCCTAGATAGTAGTAAAAGCAAGACGTGTTTGTGGATCGCCTCATCAAGTTCCCATTGAAATAAGATCCACACAAGAAAAAGCACTTGTCATTCGTTGGTTATTAGCGCTATCACGAAAACGTCTGAATGAAATTTTAAAAAACATTAGTTTATGATGGAAAAATGAGAGTGGAGAAGGCCTGAGAGTTTGAGACGTGACACTCGAGATTTTTTTTTTATTATATAGATAAATATATAGATATCTTTCTTAAATACAAATACACTATGTTTTAGTAATGTTTTATGTGTTTCGCTTTAGATTGTCACTTTCAAGTTTTTTTTTATATATCTTTAGCCTAATATGATGCTATGATGTTACAATAAATTTTTTGTTTAAAATCAAATCATGTAAGATTGTATTATGTATTCACAATACATCCTCGGCAAATGAAGTGAGCCACATTGACATTATTTCATTAATCCAGAAGGAAACTATGAGTATGAAAGAAAGAAAAAAAACTGTAGTTAAAAGGGCTTTCTTATGATTTCACCCACCAAGCTGTACATGATAAAACCCTTTTCCATCATACCTATTTATGAATTCCCACACACTTTATCTATGAATTTCGTTTTACCCTAATTTATTACCCATCAAACAAATTTACAGAAATCATCATCTATTTTTTCTTCCCGACGCCTTTTAATGCCTTTCAATAGAAAGACAAACACCCTTTAATTTCCTTGTTTTCTCTGTTGGCTTACTACCACCCCTGCAACTCCGAATAGCCTAAAACCCATCTCTGTTCTGTTCAAGGGAAATATATAAATGGGTATAAATCTGACTCTGTTTAGTGATTCCTCTTCATTTTCTTGAAAAAACCCAACTCACCGGAGTATTGGATTGGTGGCCGGTGGTGGTTACTGCGTTTTATTGAGGGGTTTCTTGAAGTTTTGGGAAATCTTAATGTTTTTGAGGTAAATTTGAATATGGGGTTTGCTTTGGTTGGTTCAATTATTGTTCTAACTCTGTTATTCAGGTCTAATTTTGGTCAAGAACAGATCTTACCCAATACAGATGAGTTCTTCATCTCTGATTTCTTTCGGCAAATGGCTTCGAATTCATCATCTTTTTCTCATGTTTATAACATTTCTGCACCTGTTTGTTCATGGGAAGTTGTTTCCTGTGATGCAAATCAAGAAAACGTGATTGGTCTAATTGCCTCTAATTTGGGTCTTTCTGGTTCTATCCCTGATAACACAATTGGCAAACTCACAAAGCTTCAATCTTTAGATTTAAGCAAAAATCAAATCACTGATTTGCCTTCTGATTTTTGGAGTTTGGGTTCTCTCAAAACTCTTAATCTTTCAAACAACAAAATCTCCATGAATCTTCCTAGTAATATTGGGAACTTTGGTTCACTTGAAAAACTAGACCTTTCTTGCAACAATTTTTTTGGTGATCTCCCTGATTCCATCAGTTCGCTAGTCAGTTTACAAGTTCTTAATCTTAATCAAAATCTGTTTGATTCTACTGTTCCATTGGGAATCATAAGCTGCCATTCGTTGACTTCTGTTGACTTCTCTTGGAATAACTTTAGTGGGGTTCTTCCTGATGGTTTTGGGTCATCATTTCCTAAGCTCAAAAGCTTGAATCTTGCTGGAAATGAAATCAAAGGAAAGGGTTCTGATTTTTTAGGATTACAGTCTTTAACTTACCTTAATCTTTCCAAGAATCTTTTCCAGGGTTCAGTTGTTGAAATCTTTCAGGAGCCATTAGAAGTTGTTGACTTGAGTAGTAATCGCTTTGAAGGTCATATTTCTCAGCTAAATTTTAGTTCCCATTTAGCTTATCTGGATTTATCTGACAATGAAGTAAGTGGAGAATTTTTCGCTAATATTAGTCAATTCCATAATCTCACACACCTTAATCTTGCCAAGAACAGATTTTTAAATCAAAGTTTGATCAATATTTGTTCACTTAGAAGTTTAGATTACTTGAACTTGTCCAACACCAACTTATTTGGTCGAATTACCAACAAGATCTTGCTGTTGACTCATTTAAAAATACTCGATCTGTCAAGTAATTATCTCACTGGTAAAATCCCACTTTTGAGCTTGACAAACCTCCAAGATCTTGATCTTTCATTTAATAATTTAACAGGAGAGATACCCATTTCTCTCTTGAGAAAGCTTCCAGGCATGGAAAGATTCAATTTTTCTTACAATAATCTAACCCTTTGTGATTCAGAGTTTTCACTCAAAACCCTTGAATCCGCCTTCATCGGGTCATCAAATAGTTGCCCTATTGCTGCAAACCCAAATCTTTTGAAGACAAAAACTCATAGCCACAGGGGTCTAGAACTTGCTTTAGTTTTAACCCTTTCAATAGTCTTTTTACTTGCGGTGTTGCTATTTTGTGCGTTTGGATGTCGAAAGAGAACACAAATGTGGGTTGTTAAACAGGATTCCTACAAAGAAGAGCAGGTGATATCGGGTCCGTTTTCATTCCAAACTGATTCCACTACTTGGGTGGCTGATGTAAAGGTTGCAACTTTAGTACCCGTTGTAATCTTTGAGAAGCCGCTGTTAAATTTCACCTTCTCTGATCTTCTTTCGGCTACTTCAAATTTTGATAGGGGAACCCTTCTAGCCGAAGGACGATTTGGGCCTGTTTATAGAGGATTCTTGCCGGGTGGTATCCATGTGGCGGTTAAGGTTTTGGTCCATGGATCCACCATGATTGATCAAGAAGCAGCAAGAGAGCTCGAGTATCTTGGAAGAATAAAACACCCGAATCTTGTCCCATTAACGGGATACTGTTTGGCTGGCGAACAACGGATTGCAATCTATGATTACATGGAAAATGGAAATTTGCATAATTTGCTTCATGATCTTCCTCTTGGCGTTCAAACGACAGAAGATTGGAGCTCTGATACGTGGGAAGTTGATGCAAACAACAATAGTGGGATTCAAAACGTGGGGTCTGAAGGGTTGTTAACCACATGGAAATTTAGGCATAAAGTAGCATTAGGGACGGCTCGGGCATTGGCCTTTCTACACCATGGTTGCTCACCACCCATCATTCATAGAGACGTTAAAGCGAGTAGTGTTTATCTTGATTACAATCTTGATCCAAGATTATCTGATTTTGGACTTTCGAAGATTTTCGGTAATGATATTGAAGATGAGATAACTCGTGGGTCGCGTGGATACATTCCACCCGAGTTTCTAAACCAAGAGGGAAGTTCTTCACCGTGTGTGATTACTCCAAAATCAGATGTTTATGGATTTGGAGTGATTCTGTTTGAGCTAGTAACAGGGAAGAAGCCTGTTGAAGATGACTACCCAACTGATGATAATTTCTCAAAAGATGCAAACTTGGTGAGTTGGATGAGAGGTTTAGTAAGGAAGAACCATCATGGGTCCCAGATTATCGACCCGAAGATCCGTGAGACTGGAGCTGAGGGTCAAATGCTCGAGGCGTTGAAGATTGGTTATTTGTGTACGGCCGATCTTCCGGCTAAGAGGCCAAGTATGCAACAAGTAGTTGGACTTTTGAAGGATCTTGAAACAGTTACGAGTTGAACCAATGGGCCGGAACTTTTAAATGAAATTTGGTTCCCTGTAGTGTTCTTGTTGGCTTTTTCTCCTCTTAAATCTTTTTCTTTAAGATTCTGATTTATGTTTTGTGTTACTTCTTTGTTATCGTGTACAGTCTCTTTAATGGTCAACACTTTCTTGACTTTACATGAAGTTAAATGTGTTTAGATTTGGATAAACAGGTTTTGGTTATAAATGAGTTGACACGTTAATGAAACGCGTCTATCTTAACACGAGCCGGCTCTAAAGATCACTGAGGGTCGTATTGTGCTTCATTGAATGATTCTTGTATATTATTTGTAAAAAATGTTCAAAGTGGATCTAGAGTCTGGTATATTGGATACTCCCATGTGATGTTAACATTTTGTGGCTACATTTTTGGATTCACATTTTGTGTTTGAGCTTGGATTCCATATAGATGTTGTAAAGTTAAGGACCACTTTTGGAAGTCCATCTATGAAATGCATGCTTTGTGGCTCATGATCATATGTGGTGGTGGCCAGCCAAAGGTTTGGCAGCCATCAATTTGCTATATTCACATGCAATCTTAAAAGAAGACAATGCTATGTACCATTGTCTCTATATAAATAAATATTGTCGTGTTTATTGTCAAATTGAGCTTAATTTGGTGATATTCTTTTCTCCTTCTTTCTTTAGGTCATGAAAATTACAATATTGTTAATGGCCTGTTAATTTTTCCGTCAAGTTATTATGAACGGTTTTATCGTTAGTATTTGAAGAACAAAATCTAAATTTTAAATTAGAAACGGACCACAGCAAACCGTTAGGTCTGATTTTACGGTTTCTGCTTACTGAGTCTTTAAATATAAGTTACAAAATCTAATATACAGAAACTTGAAAATATGTAAAATGCAAAAAAAAAATTAAAAAAAAAACAACACAACTTACAAAAGACGTGATTTTGAAATACTCATTAAAGTGGGAACACTAACCCTAAAATTCAAAATTTAAGAGCCCATTTTGAACAAAGGTGTTGGTGTACTGTGTTAGTAATATTGATTCACTTAATTTTTAAACATTATCCTATAATGGAGTAGGTATTCATGCTTAAAAAAATGTAACATGTATTGTGTTTGACTGTTTTAGAGGATAAAATTGAAAAGCTTTGATTCCAAATTCACATGATTGGTCAACAAGAACATGATCATGACACCCATGAGGCCATGATCGATTTAGAATCAACTCATTTAGACCAAAATAATATAACATCCTTTTTCAACACAATTCATTTTTAACATGGTGAAGTACATATTATCCACTCATTTATGACATATCTCTTCTCTACGTTCGCTTACAACATATTTTATCCTAAAACCCCTCACAATACATTTTTCTTCTTGCATTTCCTCCTTCCACATTTTAAATAAATTAAAATCAATAAAAACCAATATAAAAAATATATAAATATTTATAAATAAAATAGCATCTCATTAATTGATAAATAATACTCGTGAAAATAATATAACTAGCTATTAGTTTATAATATCATTATTTACTTGGTCATAGGGTTGGGTATGTGGGTGTTTATAATATCATTATTTACTTGGTCATAGGGTGGAAGATAAATTTCCAAAACAAGAGATATCTCTACACCTTTGCATTTCAAAATCATATTGCCTAATATAATGCAAATGAATATTATACTTCTAATCCTAGAAGGATGCATTGCTCATGCACGCATTCAAACTATAACTAAATGAGTTTAGGACATCAAAAGCTTATTCTCATCAACAAGATAAATACTCATATTTGTATTGTAATTCGTTTACCTCAAATGAACACTTGTGTATGGATCAATATACAAAAGTTGTGTTGTCATTAGCAGTCACTACGCAGATATTATTTTTCACATAACTGAATAACACATTCACAAAAGTATTGTAGACTTTCACTTGAACATTCCCGTATTCTAGTTGACATAATGTAGATGTGCAATTTTGTAATGACATTGAAGAGGATAAAGATTAAATCTATCCTCTAGGCCTTCTGTGAGCTGGGTCACAACCTGCCATAAACTATTTGGGCTCCTCGTGAGTCGGCCCACACCACATATTGACCCAGAAAAACTCCTCATGGGTTAAAGGCTACCATCTATGCTACTCACATGAACGAATGTGGTCCTCACCACATTCTGCATTCAATGCCCATTCTAGAAGATGAGTCCACCTCTAACAAACAAACATTCTGCATGTGGCTCTCAGCCAATTAGAATGTTCCATGCAAAAGGAATAATCACCTGACACTCTCTCACACGCGTCGTGCGCATCACGTGCTGACGTCACTGACGTGCACGAAACTCTAATGCTAAGTCTATAAATACTAGCTCAAAAGGTACTCATATGCTAACTTGTTCTCTCAATTCACACAGTCACTCCATAATCACACACACACTCTCCTACGAGTTACTGATTCTCACGCCGGAGGGCCAATACAGGGGCCCTTCTCCCCTGTACTACCCTCAACGCGGTTGTTTAGTGTGTAGGAATCCATTTCGTTTCATCTGCGATGACCTAAGGAAGCATTCATGCGTTGGTTATTTGAAGAGCATTTAGAGTTATGGTTTGATCCTTCATACCATATCATCTTTGTCCTCTTCGCTGGCGTCATCCGGTTTCTAACAAGCTTTGCTAGAATGTTTTTTTACTTTTCAAAAATCATGTTTGATCAGTCTTTATCACCTACACTTTCTGATCCTGGCAACAATAATGAATGAGATCAGCTTATTGAACCCTCTCAAGTGTCCCTTGCGGATGCTTTTCCTTCTGACACTGTTTCTTCGGCCTCTACAAGTTACAACCCTTGTCATTGTTGCTACCAGCTCGAGAAGTAGCTCCTCTGTCGATAGATCGACATACCCCCGTTATGATGCCATTTTCATCAAACCCATTTGCTACTGTATTCAGTTCAGGATCGTTTTACTTGACATCAACGTCTCGTAGTACCTGTGCGGGCTATACAAGCTCTACGGCTAATTCATTTCGACCCCCTTGGTACCTCGGCGTTCGCCTACACTTCCTTCAGTACCTATCATTCCCCGAGCTTCCACACCATCATCCGGTACCACGTCTACTCTAGTTAACACCTCCACCGCGCCACCTACTACATCCCTTTCGCAGTCCTTTGCGGATTCCAGTCAACCGCCTCGAGAGGTGGCGCAATGGTTAGAATATCAACAACAATATTATGAGCAGCTCCAGGTGTTACAAGCTTCTTTCCGCATGAGCACTCACTCTCATTTAAATTTTTACACATCCCCGCTGGATCCACGGCTAGTACACCAGTTTCTTCCTTTTTTGCATACCATATGCCCCCACAAGGCTCAGCGCCTTTCTTCTCCACTACGGGACCCACTCCCTATAGTTACATACTGCCTCCTCCCCCTCCCGTAATTGAATATAACAAGCCATACAAGCCCGCATCTATTATGGCACATTCCGAATTTGTAACTCCTATCGCTCAGCCGGAGTTTCCAGCTAAGTTAAAAATGCATGCTGTCATCAGAAAATACAATGGTGAATCTCAGTCTGGTGCCTTTGTGCAAACTCTGGTTGGCACCACTCGTCTATGGTTTGATAGCCTTCCGGCAGGTCAAATTAACAGCTTTGAAGAGCTCATTTGCAAAAAAATTAAAACGCAAGCACCAAACCAAAGAAAAAACCGAGATCCTCCACATCCCCCATCAAGATAATGAATCACTGGAAAATTATATCACCCGCTTCAATTTAGAAAGTTTGCAAATTGGCGGAGCAACAAAAGACCTCGTGATTGCTCGTTTTTATACACGGTGTGCGTGAAGACCATCTAGTGTGCAAAACGCTCAGTGGCGGACAACCTCAAACTATTGATGAATGGCTATCGCCAAACAATACTTCCGCGCAGAAAAAAACAATTATGTTGAATGACAGTTATGAGAGAGGAAAAGATACTGCCAAGTCCTTCGACTTAAGGAAATATTTCTACAGACCCGACACTCCTGCAACGCTGATAAACAGTCCGCTAGGCGATTCACTCCATATCATGGCAGCACAGGGAAGCATCAGATAACAGTAAGAAGTTAAATGAAAAGAAATCCAATTGAAGAAGGCAAACAAGCCATCAATGCAACAACAAATTTGGGATGACTTTTGAAGATAAAAATGTGAAATGAAGCCATGAATTTTATAGGTGTAAATGTGAAATGAACTCCATAAACCCAAATAAATACCGATCTATTGTAAATGTAATCCATAGGCTACTGTCATGATCGATATTATAACTTTATTTTATAAATAACAATGGTCAAAATGGACAACATAAATTATTAACACAACACCACGTGCTGGGGGGGGGGGGGCTACAATAATTAATAGTTATATGCTATTAGATTGTTACTAGCGTTTTATTAGTCTTGTCATTCAAATTCAAATATATTCTATGTTATAAAATGTTAAAATGTAATTTTCAAATTTACAACATAGTATCAAAGTATCAAGATTCGTGATCCAGATCCACTAGTTTAAATAAATCGTTTTTCGACAGCTCCTAATCGTCTTAAAATGTCCTAGTTCTTGTTCAAGATTTGGAATAAATCATAAATGGCTCCACCCCTTTACATTTTGAATTGGATCATTATAAATAAAAAAAACACAAAGTTGAAGGTCTAAAATAAAAGAAACTGAAGTTGAATGGTTAAAATCGGAAAGTAGATAAAGTTGAGGGGGTTAACATTTTGTAATTTCTGAGCAACGGCAACTCTCATCCGGAAGCTGATCTGAGAATGTTCTACACCCTTTCCTTTTCCCCCTATTCCAAAACAGGCGCACGTAGAATTAATTGTACAAACAGAGAAGCATACCGATCAGAATTAACAGTGAAATCAATCGCTATCGATTCTGCACAGAGAACTCGTTAATCCTCCAGTTTTGTATCGAAATGCAGCAATATTTGTATGTGTATGGACGTCCACCAATGATTTGGTTGATTGAGAGCAGTTTCTAGGGTTTCAATCGCGATTTTACAACAATATCATCATCGTCGTTTGATACGAATGGCGTTGTTACGGAAATTGTTCTACAAGAAACCGCCTGATGGACTTCTCGAGATTTCTGAAAGAGTCTATGGTATTTCATTCTACCGTCCTTTTTTTTTGTTGAATTTATGTGTGTGTAACCGGAAAAGTGGTTTGTTTTAGGTCGTTGAATGTCGCAATTATAAAGAAATTTGAGCTTCTAATTATCAAATTTGGAGTGATTTTAGGTTGTTAGTAGGATTATGCTCTATAATGGTGGTTAACAGTTGTTACTGCTAATTAGGCTAAGTGTAGTGGATAAAGCCCCAAATGGGGCGTTATCCGCCATGTGGACGATGACTGGACAAGGGGCTTTATGGGGCTTTATGGTGTAGTGGATAAAGCCCCTAAAACGCCCCACAATCATTACTTTTAAACCTTCTTCGGCGTTTTATCCCTAACGCCCGGGGCGAATTTGGGCACCATAACGCCCCATAACGCCCCAGCGTAGTGGGGCGGGGCGTTATACGGGGCGTTATGGGGCGTTATGGAGCCCAAAAACGCCCCATTACGAATAGCCTTAGTTTCTCAATATGCCAAGGAAAGTAGTTTATCAGTTTCTTGAAGTTAATGATTTAATGAAGTCACATTCAAAAGAGCCAATTGAGGAAGTTTGCTTGTATGAAATGGGAAAATTTAGGAATATCCTTGGTATTGATGTTTTTGGACAACCTTGCAAATCGAATGTGATATATATATAGGGAGAGGATCATTTGAGAACCAATTGGGTTTGAGAACTAAAAAGAACCATTCTAAGCCACTAGTTTATATATATGGAAAACCTCCCATGAATTATAATGGTCCCACCTGAAATTAGTGGTTGAGATTTAGTTCTAAAAAATTCTCAAAACAAGAAGTTCTCATTTGAACCTAACCCTATATATATATATATATATATATATTGATGGCTTTATCTAATAAACAGCAAATTACACCTTTTAAATTCACTTACAAAAGTGTGTTTCATGTGTAGTCTTTGACTGTTGTTTCACTACTGATGCATGGGATCAAGAAAATTATAACGGTTATGTGGGAGACGTAGTAAATCAGCTTAAGGATCATTATCCTGATGCTTCAATTCTTATTTTTAATTTTCGCGAAGGAGATACAACAAGCCAGCTAGCCTCTGCTTTATCATTTCATGATATGACCATAGTAGAGTATCCTCGTCACTATGAAGGTTGCCCATTGCTCTCTATGGAAGCCATCCATCATTATCTAAGATCATGTGAAAGTTGGCTTTCATTTGGGGTGCAAAATGTTCTTTTGATGCATTGTGAGCGTGGTGGTTGGCCTGTTTTGGCCTTCATGTTGGCTGCACTATTGATTTACAGTAAACATTACTCTGGGGAATCCAAGACTCTGGACATGGTTTATAAGCAAGCCCCAAGTGAGCTATTGCATCTGTTTTCACCATTGAATCCTCTACCTTCTCAATTGAGGTATTTACAATATGTATCAAGAAGAAATGTGGCTACAGAATGGCCACCGTTGGATCGAGCACTCAGTTTGGATTGTGTGATTATGAGAATGATTCCTGATGTTGATGGAAACGGTGGCTGTTGTCCTATATTCAGTATTTATGGACAAGACCCTTACATGCCTGGTGATAAAACCACCAAACTCTTATTCACAACCCCTAAGCGGAGTAAGAATGTTCGATATTACAAACAGGCATGATCTACTTCTATTCTATTTGGTACACAAACAATTGAAAATACTAATTCCATACTTGATTTAGAGATGGTAATTTTGACCCATTTACGTATGGCTTAATCAGGTTATCATTTGTCTGATAGATAAGAAAAACTAGCTCGAAAGAAAATGGGTTTATTGGGTTGAACATGTCAAATCTCTAAAAAAACAGCATTTCTAATGCATAGAACTTAACCAAATATTTTGAATAATTAGATTAGATTATTATTGAAATAATAAAGTACTTGTAATCATATTTAACCCACTATTTTTATATAAAGTTAAGAAAAAATTTAGACAAAAAAGTTTCGGGTCAACCCGGCAAACCTGACATGTTATCCACTACCAAAACTAAAAACTAGAAAGTGGAATTTCATGTGTTTACTGACCTCTTTTAAGTTTTTTTTTTTTTACAGGCGGAGTGTGAAATTGTTATTATAGATATTGATTGCCATATTCAAGGCGATATTGTGCTGGAGTGTATCAACTTGCATGATGACTGGGAGCATGAAAATTTAGTCTATCGTGCTATGTTTAATACATCATTTATCAGATCAAATATTTTAATTCTTAATCGTTATGAAATTGACGTACTGTGGGATGCCAACTTTCAATTTCATGACGACTTTAAGGCTGAGGTATTTTTATTGACAGTTATATGTATTCTATATTATACGTAATTAAATGGATTTTTATTTATTTTTACACGTACAGTTTCTTTTCTCGGAAATGAATGCTGCAGCTTCTATAGTGCCAGTAGATTCATACTTTTTTCAGAAATCGGAGGGTCTCCCTATCGAAGCATTTGCTAAAGTCCAAGAAATGTTTAATAGTGTGGATTGGCTAGTTCCTAAAAATGATGCTGCATTTGATGTGCTGCATCAAATAACCGCACCAGACTATGGACAGGTAGTGTGTAGTTCCTAGAGGTGGCACCCATAAGTATATTATGTCAGTTTTGGGCCGTGTTTTATCGGAGAAAAAGATCAAATAAAAAATTAGCTAAAAAGAGACGAGTCAAATGGGCCAAACCTGTTGAAACTTGCAACCACTTAATTCGTTTTATTTTATGCTTTAGATAATCATTGTTATAATGATGTTTTTGAAAGCATAAAAAACACACGACATATTTCTTTAAAAATTAGAACCTTACATAAAGGTGTTTGTGGATAAGCAACCTGACTTGGAATGTTTGAACCAACTACCGTTTTGACCAATCTGTCCATTGCGTCACTTCTACATGATCTCATCATGGTTGTTGAAGCTACTAATTTATTTCATGTAAAATGTTTCAGGATAAAGAATGCATCGGACCATTAACAAATGATCCAATGAGTCCTATTCACCTAGCTAAAGATAAACCTGCTAATTCACAAACATCCTTAAATAGTTCAACAAGTTCCATCTCTTCCTCTACATCTTTGCCATCTCGTAATCTTTCTACCCAACCTGTGCATCCTTACCTTTGTGGAAAGCATGTTACTGGTGATAAAGAATCTCCACCCAAGTCGGACAAGCCTTTACAGAAACCTGCAGATATTGAGGTTAGAATACGTCCACCTGAACCATCTTCTCAAATGGTTTCTCTAACTTGGTCTCCATTCTTGCAGCCTAGCCCACCGTTAAAGGACATTGATACTAAGCCTGGACCCTCTCGATCTTTATCTTCTCCGAGAGATCCTCCAACATCAACTAGAGAGAAGCAATCTCCTGCAACACAAACACCACGTACACCTCGTACACCTGGCGGTTCACTAGCATCTCCACCACCATCTCCTCCAACTCCACCTTTGAATGAGAAGATAGCAATGGGAGGTGGGCCTACTCCACCACACTCACCAACTCCTTCAACTTCACCTTCACAAGAGAAGCCAGAAATGAAAAGTGGACCAACTCCACCACGATCACCACCTCCTCCAACTGCACCTATGAAAGAGAAGACCACTCCACCACTATCACAACCAGTATCACCACCTCCTACTACTGCACCTATGAAAGAGAAGACACCACCACTATCACGACCATTATCACCACCTCCTACAACTACACATGCAAAAGAGAAGACCTCTCCACCACCATCACAACCGGTGTCACCAACTCTTACAACTATACCTACGAAAGAGAAGACCTCTACACCACCATCACAACCGTTATCACCACCTCCTACGAAAGAAAAAACCTTTCCACCACCATCACTACCAGTATCACCACCTTCTACATCTGCACCTACGAAAGAGAAGACCGCTCCACCACCATCACAACCAGTATCACCACCTCCTACAACTATGCCTACGAAAGAGAAGACCTTTCCACCACCTTCACAACCACTATCACCACCTCCTACAATTGCACCAATGAAAGAGAAGACTGCTCCACCACCGTCACATCCCATATCACCACCTCCTACAACTGCACCTATGGAAGAGAAGAGAATAACACCACCATCGCAACCAGTATCACCACCTCCTAAAGCTTCACCTACGAAAGAGAAGAAAACTCCACCACCATCACAACCGGTATCACCACCTCATACAACTACACCTGCAATAGATAAGAAGACCACTCCATCACCATCACAACCAGTGTCACCACCTCCTACAATTTCACCTACAAAAGAGAAGACAACTCCACCGCCATCACAACCGGTATCACCACCTCCTACAAATGCACCTGTAAAAGAGAAGCCCGAAACTAAAGCTGGATCATATACACCAGCAGCAGGACCGCCACCCGCGCTACCGCCACCTCCTCCAACAGTATCTTTGAAAGAGATACCAAAACCGACAGGTGGACCACCACCACCACCACCACCACCACAATCGACAGCTCCACCTCCACCACCTCCCCCATCTAACCAAAGTGAAAATGGGGGTGTTGTTCCGCCACCGCCGCCACCATCACGGGGAGGCAATTTGCCTGGAGCTCCAGCTCCACCACCACCATTAGGTAGGGGGCGTGGGCTATCATCGACATTATCAAAAAATCAAAATGCAAAGAAACTTAAGCCTTTACATTGGTTAAAGTTAACAAGAGCAGTACAAGGAAGCTTGTGGGCCGAAACATCAAAATCTGGTGAAGCTGTGAAGTAAGTTTCTTTTTTTTTTTAATCCTACTTTGGAAAATGCATTTTCTACTAAGCTTTGTTTCATAGTTTTTCGTTGATTTTATTATTCACTTACACTAGGACACCGGAGATCGATATAAAAGAACTTGAGAATCTGTTCTCGGCTGCAAATCCCAATTCAGACAAGGGGGCTGCAAAATCAAAATCTGCATCAAAATCTAATAAGCCTGAAAAAGTTCAACTGGTAAAAGATTATATACATTTTGTGTTATGAACTTGTACGTTAGTTTATTCTGAGTTCTGAAAATATGCTTAAGCATCTATGTAGAAATATAACTTTTACACTATTGAATTTCTTTTAGATTGATCATCGGCGTGCATACAACTGTGAAATCATGCTCTCAAAGGTGAAGATACCATTACATGAACTAATGGTAAGCTAAAATCTTCTCATTTTTGTTTTTTGTCAAGGTTGTAGAAATTGCCCGACCGTAGCTCGACGGTCGACTGGGGTTAAAGGATTAAACGGATTAATCGGAGACCCTAAATTATTATAAAAATATGAAAAAGTAAATATAAACATGCAGGTATTACCAATATCTTAATCTTGGTTTTAAATTGCGCGCATAATGCGAGCATATTGCGTGATGTGACGATGCGAGGATAAGAGCCCATCGCTATGTTTGATGCGTTTGCGTTCCATGATGCGACTTTGATGCGGTGATGCGCCGCAATATGCGGTGTTGCGAGATGCGTATGATGCGCCGCATCTCTGAAATGGGTTTTTTTTTTTTGCTGCAAAATGGGTCAATTAAAGGGAAAGAACTAGCGGGAATAAGCAGCGGGAATTTTTGGCGCTTTGGTATACCCACTTTTCATTAAATCAGTAAATCTGCTTCCAAAAGTCTTTTCTATTCACGAACACGAATACACGATCAGTCACTTCTTCCTTCCAAAATTCACCTTTCTATACATCTTTTCTATTCACCTTTCTATCCAGCTTTTCCTCAAATCAAGCATGTTGCGGCAATGGAATAAAATCAACCTGCTCTTGACTTCTTGCCAAATACGACCTGCTGTGAGCCTGTGAAAGACATTCGGACCTGCTTCTGCTGTGGTTACTATTGTTGATTACCAAATATAAGGTTCTTAATTAACCTTCTTAGATTATGGCTCGTTTTTATTCTTGTATTCTCCAATCTCCATCAATACTTTTTAAGTTTTAAGTTTTTAACATCCTACTACTTGATGATGATGATTTGTTGATTATTGATTAGAGTTGTGACTTGTTTGTGAATTTATGTTTGCTAGATTTGGATTTTGGACCATTATGGCTTTAAACACTTTTTATGGTTAAGTATGTTTTATGAATTTCTATATATATTTAATTTTTTAGTATTTTTTTATAAATAGCGCATCGGAAACGGTGATGCGCCTGCATCGCGCATCACACATCGGATTTTTTAATCAATCGCATCACAACGCATTATGCAGTTTAAAACCAAGACCGTACGATACATAATTTTTTTTTAAATCTCAGCTGTGCGATGCACGGGGTATAAAAACTAGTATATATATATATATATATATATATATATATATATATTCCTTTTTAATATAGTTATTTATTTTGTTATCATTATTAAGTAGTACAATTATATTTTTGTTATTTTTATACTTTTAGTACTTTTTTTCTTCTCTTCTCGTGTGTTCTTTCTGACTTTGGAGTTGGGGGTCTCCTTGGAACCAACCCTCTAACTTTTGCGGTTTGAGGTAAGGTTGTCTACATCCCACCCTCCCCAGGCCCTACTAATAGTATTTCTATACTCTTGGTGGGACTTTACTGGGTATGGCTTTTGTTGTTTGTTTTTTTTTATCTGTGCGCAACGAGTCTAGCAAAGGAGTAGGTGGTGTAATAGGTAAAGTCGTGCGACGTAGATTTTTTTATTTTTTATTTCAACCCCAATGAATTTAGTACACGGGTTGGTGGTGTAATATCTGAGCGCAACGAGTCTAGCAAAGGAGTAGGTGGTGTAAATACGACCTGTTTCTTTTTTTTTTCGTTTTCCTTACGTAGTGTTATAGCAATGCAACTGTTTTGTGCTTGTGTTATCGCCACAACACCTTCAATATTATTTTTTTATTATTTTTAAATTATTTTTAAGTGTTTCATTGGTTTTAACTTTAGTTTCACACCGTTGCCTTTAGGTATCTAATTTTTTGTAGTATTATATTAATCCAAACTTCTAATTTTAATGTTGTTATGTTGTCTTTTCTTTTTTCATTTTCGTTTTCTTTACTTTGCGCATTAGCAATACAACTGGTCTCTATATCCGCGTTATCCCCGAGTCAATGGGCGGATAATAAAATCTACTTTATCATACTTATAAACACCCAAAGCCACAACACTACTTCCCCATCTACCCGGGTTTTAATTTTTTTATATTTTTTTTGCCTATGTACAAAATAAAAATAACCTTCACATCTGAACTTAAGCAAAATTCATTAGAAGAAAACATCAGCGTTGATTTTCAACATCGAATAATCACTAGACAAGGGAATATATACTCCATTCACCCCAAAGTACTACAACCATCGCCTTGGCCCACATTTTGTGAAAAACTGATTGACTATTGATCAAAACCGGATAGTGAACTTGATACATAATACATGACACATTGATAGAAACTATACATTTGAAAATCGGAACTTTTGCTTGATCTTACTGCTCGGGTAGCGAATTTGATTTTCTTTTTTATTTCTAAAATTTGGTAGGAGTATGTCCTTGCTTTAGATGATTCAGCACTGGATGCTGACCAGGTGGAAAACCTTATAAAGTTTTGTCCTACAAAAGAGGAGATGGAATTGTTAAAGGTAATATAAAATTTTATAACATATATATAGGGTTAGGATAATCTGGGAACTTTTTGTTTTAAGAACTTTTGAGAATCATTCCGAGCAACTCATTTTCAGGGCACCACTAGAATTCATTGGGGGGGGGGGGGGGTCCTTATATATAACTAGCGGCTCATAATAGTTTTTAAAAATTCTCAAAATCAAATGATTCTCAAATGAACCTCCCCATATATATATATATAGTGTTAGGATCATGCGTAAACACCATTTTTTTTGTGAAAGCTACACATATTAAAACATCTATAGTTTTTTCATACGTTAATATTTAAAAAAAAAAATTGCACCAAAAGTCTTAGAATTATGTTATTTTAATTCTAGAACAAATTTAAAAAAAAATTAAAATTTCATT
>JBCNJP010000007.1:114907069-115009510 GCA_039602395.1 Deinandra increscens subsp. villosa | reverse complement strand
TGATTACATTTGTTATATAGTTCATATGTGAGTATTATCTGATAATTCCTATACTATCTTTTCCTTAAATTTACTTTACAGAAAATGCTAAACTCTAAACTTCTGAGGAAAAGACGAAGGCTGACTTAGAATCTATTCAAAAGGAAAGAGATTCGCTATTCAACACTCCAGAAACTTTCCTAGGAAAAACTTCAGGTGTTGATGCAGATACACCTAACAAGTTAAAAGGAGGTAGTGGAAGGCTTTAAAAAACTCAAGTTCGAATTCCAGCTGGCAAAACTGGCGAAACTCTCTGCATTCTCATGCAAGGTTTTTAAAGCATTCTTGGAAAAAGCCGAAGTACCAAATCCTAAATTATGATTTCTTTCATGGCTCTTGTCAATTTGTTCACTTATGTTTCTTTAAAAAAAAAACTATTTTTGATACTTTTAGTTGTTCCTTGCTTGCATATGCATTTGTTATGATGCTTTTTAAATGCGACAATCCGTCTTTTCAGGTTCTTCCTGACTTTAACTAATTTAAACTGTATAAATGTTATGTGAACATTTATGTGTTGACCATGTTGATCTTAGCATATTAGGGTTTTGTATAACCATCACTACACGAGCATGCACTTAAGTCTTGAAGTTTGTTATTCTATGATTTTATATAAATCATCCGTTGTGAAATTCTTCTGAACATTTTGTCATTTCAAGTGACAAGTTAACTTATGATTCTGTGTGATATATGTATGTATATATATATATATAGGGTGAGGTTCATTGTAGACACCTCCATAAGTGTACACAGATAGACATCATATTTCACATGTGGAATTACTTTATTTCACATATGAAATTTTCCAAACAATGAGAAAAAGGAAAAAAAAGAAAAAAAAGAAAAAAAGAAAAAAGAAATTAATCATAACCATTAGATCAAGAGATCTAATGGTGAAAAAATATGTCTACCTGTCTACATTTATGGGGGTGTCTACAATGAACTTTTCAATATATATATATATATATATATATATATATATATTGTAGACACCTCCATAAGTGTACACAGATAGACATCATATTTCACATGTGGAATTACTTTATTTCACATATGAAATTTTCCGAACAATGAGATAAAGGAAGAAAAAAAGAAAAAAGAAAATTAATCATAACCATTAGATCAAGAGATCTAATGGTGAAAAAATATGTCTACCTGTTTACACTTATGGGGGTGTCTACAATGAACTTTTCACTATATATATATACATACATATATATATATATTCACACGATTTATTCTATGATTTTGTGTGACAACGTATCACGAAATTATACGTATTGTTTTATGCTTTTATATGAGTTAAATCTATGATTTAAGTGAACCTAAAATAAATCATTATGGGTTATTACTTATTATTTTATGTGGTTATCTAGGGTATATATTCTTATAAACGTTACACGTTAAACCTGTGTTGTTATATATTCGTATAGTCAGTTAACCCTGTTAGTCTCGTTAACCTTTCCTAAACTTTGGGGGACCGACTTTGTCATTTCCCAATCTCATTTTACCTGAACAAACTTGCAAGGTTCATTCATGTGAATTACTGAAACTTATTTCCTTCCTTGTAATTTCGTGAGGGACTATTTCCGTCATTAAAGGAAAGTTGAATTGTGAAAATCAATTTACGTAACCGACGGAGGCCGACCATCGGCCCTCTTCACATCCGGTAACCGACCGAAGAATTATTTCAATTTACTTTAGTCTTTGCAACTGGTTAAGTCTTGAGATCTCATCATTTGCTCACCCTCAATATCACCCATCCATCTCCCGCTCTCGTTTCTGCCCGCAAAAGCCACCGGAGAAAAGAAAAGAAAAAAAATACCGATCATCACTTTCAGTTTGTTGTTCGACGTTGTGGTGCCGATCTAAGGCGTCTCGCAGTATCGGTGTTGCACCAACAGTAAAGGCGAGCACAAAAGCGAAGGTCGGAGCATCACCATTCTATTCCAGCGTCGAGTTTGGTTCGATCAAGTTCACCATCACCGCATTCAGTTTTGTTTCGTCCTTGAGGTAACCATTAAAAATCATGAAATAAGTTTATTTGAGGTAGGCATGTAACAAATTGTAACACATATAACTTTACACATGTAATATAGACAAAAAATCAAGAAGCAAGTTTATTTGAGTCATACATGTAACAACTTGTATATAGACAAATATAAAAAAAAACATAAAACAAGTTACATATGTAACATCAACAGGTTACATATGTAACATCAAACAGGTTACATACGCATGTAACAACTTGTAAGATATGTAACATTATATTTGTTATACAGACAAAAATCAAAGAAATAAATATATTTGAGCTACATATGTAACAATACATGTGTAACAAATAAAAAGGGCATGCCGTATATTGTGAGATATTCATAGTTTGAGTAATAAATGAATTATTTTATGATAATATATATAACAATAAATAAAAACATTTTTTTCCCAACATTCAAAATCAAAATTTTCAAAAAAAAAAACATGAGTTTTTTTAACCCATACCCCGGAATCGCTAAACCCAAATTGTAAAACAAGGTTTCTTACAAAAAGTGGAACAACAAATTCGAGCCATTAGCAAATAGATTTGGAAGAAAACGACGGAAAGGAAAGAAAAAAACATAGATCTGGATCTTGATTTACCTGAGAAAAGAGTGTTCGGAATATAATCGACGACGACGGTGTTCATAAATTGGGTTACAGATGGTGACGGTGGCGGTTTTCGTCTAATATAACGACGAAAGTTTTTGGAGCAGCGGAAGACGAATTTATGCTTGAATCCGTCGATTTCTCGTCTAATATATATACTACGGTGAAATCTTCATGCTTGAAAGACCAGATGGATTACGGAGGTAGCTAATGGATGGTGGAGTTATCCTTCACAGATCGATGCAAAGAATGTGAAGTTATCGCTGTTGATGATGTCATGACGGAGATCGGTGGTTGAGATGGCGTTGGCGAAAAGGTGGTAGCCTCTGAACCGAAGAGCGGCGAGCATGGAGTGGTATTCACGTTCTGGTAATGGAGAGATATGGATGAATTTATTGTGAAATTTATTGTTGTATATAAATCTTGGAAATTTGAATTGAATATAGGACAAAGAAATAGTACAGTGATGACGAATGTGTTATAGAAAAATATACTTGATAAAGTGATCTGATCAGAAAAAATAAAAGTACATAATTGTGTTCCCATATTATCCTTGTAGCATATATAAGAAATACTTTAATGTTTAAGATTAATATAAAATAGATGATTAAATATCAACCATTAGATGGTGAAGATCAATGGTTGAAAGTGTGGTTCCCAAGTTTCTTTCACTTAAGATGGGTTTCATTTCACCCTTTCTCTCTCTCTCTCTCTCTCTCTCTATATATATATATATATATATATATATATATATATATGGTAATTATAAGTTTTTGAGCCTGAATTTTACTCATAAACCAAAATTGTAAAAATAAAAATCGAAGAAAACTTGATTAGCGTTGTCATTGTCATCACCCAAACATATACTAATCAAAACCTGAACATAGGGAAAAAGAGATAAGGATAGATGAGAGGAAGAAGATCAAAACCTATAAAGAGGCAGATGCAGTTTACGAAAATGAGAGAGAGACGTATTTAGAAGGCCAGCGATCTAGATGCTCTACGTGTGTAGAGGTGAGTAAGTGGGACACCACATAAATTGAAGTACAACTAATGTTCAACCACTAGTTGTAGCATATGTAGAGTGTGCTCTAAGATTTGCACATTGAAGTTTTGTTTTGTTTGGCTGATGAATTATAAGTTTTTGAGCCTGAATTTCACTCATAAACCTAAATTGTTAGAAATAAAAATCGAAGGAAACTTGATTAGCGTTCTCAGTGTCATCAGCCAAACATATACTTATCAAGTTATTGGTATTGAATACGACTTGTATTTTAGAAGCAAAACTAGCCATTCATTCTATTAGATAAAACAAAGGCCTACATCCCCTTGTCGAAGTCTTTGTCCTATCTTTGTTTAAAACTTTTTAATGTCGACCATTTGTGTTATCTCATTACCTAGACATCTTGATTATGACTTAACAACCTTCGATGTCCATACAATGGCCCATAAGTAACACTCGTCCCGTGAGCGAACAAGACTCAACCCACCTTCATATTCACAAAGTTCAAAAACTTAATTCATGTTTATTAAACTGAATAAAACTGGTTGTTTGATAGTTCTTGATTGGGTCAGAGCTGACTGAGTTAGAGCTGTCTGGGTAAGAGTCTGACTGAGTAAGAAGCTTTGCGTGAAACTTGACTGTTTGATAGTAGCTGACTGGGTAAGAGCCGACTGAGGAATGTATATAGCTATATGTTTTTAATGTGTTAAAAACAATTTATAGAAAATATATTTAAATAAAGAACTTTTGAAAACAAAAAACCAATACGATAGTTTTTATTGCACGTATTAAAAAATAAATGAAACATATTTTTTAGAATAAAAAAAAAGATTCATTTTAATTAAATTGAAATACATTTTTGTTAAAAGATATAATTGTATCTTTATTTATAAAAACTATAAAAATAATAACCAACATTACTTTTGGTTCTCCTCAATTCGATTTTACTCCATGAATTCTTAGCTAGGTTCAATTTTGGATTTAATCAAGTTTTAGTTGAATTTTGATTCAAAGTTCATCACGTTCTTCGTCATCGACATCGTATTCATTTCGACTTTTCAAACATTCACCGAAAGCATTTCAATATTGGTCTAGTTTGAATCGTTTTTTTAATTTTAAGCGCAAAAGTGTGCTTATTTTCGACATTAGTTTCAGTTTGGAGGAGTTATGCTTGATTAAACGTCATCAACATCGTGTTCATCTCGACTTTTCAAACATTTACCGAAAGAATATCAATATAGGTCTAGTTTGAATCGTTTTTCAATTTCGAGTTTAACGGTAAGCTTATTTTCAAGATTCTTTCGATTTTGGAAGAGTTATAGCTGAATAAAATTAGGTGGTGGGGGTTGGGATGGGGTGGGTTTGACGTTGTGTGTAAGCCATGAAGTATAAGCCTTTTCATTTAAAGGACTCGGTCAGTGAAGTAAATTTGGGGGACTCGATTAGTGAGAAAGGACTGGGTTAGCGCATGACTTTAATAATATTAAAAGAGTGAAACACTAACCGGGTCAGTGATCAGCTCTTACTAGACCAAGTAAGTGGTAATGTGGTATTAAATAGCACCTGAGTTGTGTTCAAGACAAGAATTTAATATTTACTGGACTTGTTATTTTATTTTATTTTTTCACTTTTTCGTTGTAAACCTGATTAGAAAGCTCTAGGCTACAAACACTATTATAAATTTGTTGGTTTGATTGAAAGAAATTGAAATGGGGAAAGTTTTTCTTGTTACTTTCAACTAACTAAGCTGTTACATATATACAATCTCAAACTGAAAAACGAGCGCTAACTAACTCCATCTAACTATGGTTAAATAAAGTCTAATCTCAGTTAAAAACTAACGAACATTAAGAAACAATTAAAAAGTTTCTAATCAGTCCCTTATGTTTGTAATAATGACTGAGAAGACCCTCTGGTTTATATTGCCAACACCCCCCCCCCCCCTCAAGTTGGAGGCATTGAAAGCCCCAACTTGGAAATCAAATAGTTGTGAATGTGAGGAGGAAGACTCTTAGTCAGGAGGTCTGCAAGCTGTTCACTGGAAGGAAGATGATGCAAAGAAATAAGGCCTGCTTTCAGTTTTTCCCGTACAAAATGGCAATCAATTTCTATATGTTTGGTTCGCTCATGATAAACAGGATTTTTAGCAATATGAATAGCAGCCTGGCTGTCACAATGTAATGGAACTGGTTCCATGTGAGGAAGATGAAACTCATGCAATAACCTGGTAAGCCAGGCCAACTCTGCAGTTACCCTTCTCATGGACCTATATTCGGCTTCTGCAGAACTAAGAGAAATAGTTGATTGCTTTTTAGATTTCCAGGATATGGGACTGCCACCTAGAAGAACAAAATAGCCACTAACTGATCTTCTTGTGTTTGGACAAGATGCCCAATCAGAATCACAAAAAGCCTCTAACTTGAAATCAGAAGAAGTGTTGAAAAATAACCCATGAGCTGCTGTGTTTCTAACATAGCGAAGAGTATATATGGCAGCATTCCAATGAGGAAGTCTTGGATCTTGCATAAACTGGCTAAGAAACTGAACAACAAAAGAAAGATCAGGCCTGGTGTGAGTAAGGTAATTCAATTTGCCAACCAATCTCCGGTATTGTAAAGGATCTGATATAGGTTGGCCTTCATGTATTGGGAGTTGAAGATGAATTGGTAGAGGGGAAGAAACTGGAGGCAAAGAGGAATCATCAAATTCTTTTAGCAAGTCAAGAGCAAACTTCCTTTGGGTCATAGAAAACCCATTAGGAAGAGGAACAACTTCCAGGCCTAAAGAATAATGCAAAGACCCAAGATCCTTAATTTTGAATGTGGTATCCAAAAACTGTTTAAGAGAAGCCATCTCTTGAGAATCATTACCAATGAGTAATATATCATCAACATAGACAACAATATGCACAACAGAATTACCCATGGTCTTAGTGAATAAAGAATAGTCATTGGGAGATCTCACATAACCTTTGCTTTTTAAAGCATCAGACAACCTACTATACCACTGCCTGGAGGCTTGCTTAAGACCATAAAGAGATTTTTGTAACTTGAGCACATGAGAATCTGAAGGAAGAGTCATACCAGGTGGGGGACTCATGTAAATCTCCTCATCTAAACTACCATGCAAAAAAAGCATTATTTACATCCAATTGAAAGATCTCCCAGTGCAGTTTAGCAGCAGAAGCAATTAAAGCTCTAATAGTGGTCATCTTTACCACTGGTGAAAAGGTCTCATTGTAATCAATGCCCTCCTTCTGTGTATCTCCTCTCACCACAAGTCTGGCCTTATATCTTTCAAGACTCCCATCAGACTTTTATTTGAGTTTGTATACCCATTTACACTTAATTGGTTTCTTGCCAGGGGGAAGGTCAACCACTGTCCAAGTATTAGTTGATTGCAAGGCATCATACTCAAGCTGCATAGCTTTTTGCCAATTGGGATCATTTGCAGCCTCTTTGTAAGAAGAAGGTTCATGAATTGTTTCCAAAGAATGAAACAAAGGAACAGAAGAGGATGGAAGAACAACTGAGTTGGCTGCAAAAGGAGTCAAGATAGAATGAAAACAAGAAGCATTATTACAGACATAATCTTTCAAGTATGAAGGAGGATTATGTGTCCTAGTGCTTCTGTGAACAGGAACTGACATAGGAGTAGGTGAAGGAGAAACATGAACTGACACAGGATCTGAAACAGAAGTGGAAGATGAAGAAGGAGAAACAACAGGAGGTGAAGGATCATGGGAAAGAGAAGAAGAAGAGGATGAAGATGACTGATCAAAAATATTGGGAAAAGAAATAGGATCAAGGGTGGAAAGAAAAAAATCAAAATCTGAAATAGGTGGAAAAACAGGAGTGGAGGAGGTTGTGATAGAGGGAAACAAATGCTAAAAAAAAAATAACATCTTTTGTTATGAGGATTGATTTTGTGGTAAGATTATAGAGTTTGTAAGCTTTCTTCCCC
This sequence comes from Deinandra increscens subsp. villosa, assembly GCA_039602395.1. NCBI lineage: Eukaryota > Viridiplantae > Streptophyta > Magnoliopsida > Asterales > Asteraceae > Deinandra > Deinandra increscens. The sequence goes on along the minus strand of JBCNJP010000007.1, from coordinate 115,001,865 downwards.
ATAGGATATTCTAAAAATAAACAAGGATAAGCTCTAGTTTGAAACTTATCTCTAGCATTTTTAGGTGTTACAACATAACAAAGACAACCAAAACTTCTTAGATGAGTATAAGAAGGTGGTTTGGAAAACAAAACTTCAAAAGGAGTTTTACCTTGTAAAACTTTTGAAGGAAACAGATTGATCAAGTGGGTTGCAGTGAGAACACATTCTCCCCAAAATTTTAGTGGCAATTTTGATTGAAACAATAAGGCTCTAGCAGTTTCTAAGAGGTGTTTGTGTTTCCTTTCCACCAGTCCATTTTGCTGTGGAGTAGCAACACAAGATGTTTGATGAATAATACCTTTTTTAAGAAAAAAAGCAGACTGTTGTGTACCAGTGCCTAACTCAAAAGCATTATCAGATCTAACAGTTTTTACAGTGATAGAAAACTGAGCCTGAACCATAGAAATGAATGATTTAAGCATATCAAATGCATTGCTTTTGGTGCTTAGCAAATATGTCCAAGTAACTCTGCTAAAGTCATCCACAATTGTGAGAAAATACCTATAACCATTATAGGTTTGTGTATTATAAGGACCCCATACATCAATGTGAACCAACTCAAAAATGTGAGAATTGTGAGTAGTACTTTTAGGGAATGGAAGTCTGTGTTGTCTTGCTTGTGGACAAACACCACAATTTTCAATTTCAGTACATTTATTGGACTCACAAACATTCAGAGTTTTCAGTTTATACAAAGGTAAATGGCCAAGTCTATCATGCCATGTTTTAGCAGAAACAACAATGTTACATGAATGAGATGAAATAGAGGGACTTTTAGAAATGAAAATTGCATTTTGCTTGAGTAGATACAACCCTCCAATGAGTCTACCAAGATCCAGTGGCCTCTTCAGTGAAGGGGCCTGCAAAATGCAAGATAATGAAAGGGAATGAAATGGTACCATTGGTTTGCAAACACAATCTTGGAACAGACAGAAGGTTGTGTTTGAACTCAGGTACCAATAGGACATTTGAAATGAACAAAGAAGGAGCAATCTGAACTGTACCAGATTTCTTAGCATACATGACATGACCATTTGGTAAACCTATAGGAATATGTTTATCCAAAAATTGTATGTTGGTAATAAGATTTTCATCACAACACATGTCACTACTTGCACCAGTATCAATAATCCATTCATTTGACTTATGAATATGTGAACATTGAAAGGAATTATAAGCCAATATACCTGCAAAATTAGCAGAATCAATAGTTTGACTTCCAACTTGGCTTCTTTGAAGTAACTGCATTAGTTGATTATATTCATTTTGAGATAAAGCACTAGAACTCTGGGGCTGTTCAACACTTGATTGATCTTCTGTCTCAGTAGTAGCAACATTAGCAGTAGCTTTCTTTGTGAATTTAAAATCCTTAGGAAACCCTGTCAATCTGTAACACTTAGCAGCCACATGTCCAACCTTTTTGCAATGATTGCATACAACATTCTTTCTATTTTCAAACTTAGAATAGGTCTTATTTCCATTATATGCATTCAAAGCTATTGCATCAGAGTTGAAATGAGTACTAGCATGCACTTCCTTTTGTTTCTCATCTTGAGTTAATATTGAATAGGCCTTATCAAGTGATGGTAAGGGATCCATCATGAGTATATTAGTACGAACATGATCATATGAGGAATTGAGCCCCATAAGAAACTGAAATAACCGATGATCACTAGCATATTTAACTAGCAACTGAGAAGAAGCACAAGTGCATGCAGGAATGACATTTAAAGCATTCAATTCATCCCATATAGACTTCATTTTTGTGAAATATGAAGCTATAGTGTCATTACCTTGATTGAGATCGGAAAGTGCTTTCTGTAATTCATAGAATTTTACTCCACTGGGTTGACCAAAACGCTCATTAAGCTCTTTCCACAAAAGAGCCGAAGAAGTGGTGTATAAGACACTGTCACTAATTTCCTTTGATAGAAGATTAAGTATCCATGAAATCACCATGTTATCACACCTCTTCCATGTCGAAGCAGTCTCAGTGGTGCTAACAACTTCTCCGGTGACGAATCCAATTTTGTTTTTCGCAGATAAAGCAATCGTCATTGATCGCTTCCAAGCTGAGAAACCAGATTCATCAAAGACCTTTGATATGATCATCATTCCAGGATGATCAGATGCGTGAAGATACATGTGACAATCCGTCTTTTTAGGTCTTTTCTAGATTTATATAAACTTAAACTAATATAAATGTCGTGAGAACATTTATTTTTAAGTGGTAGAAATGTTGTATGAACACTTATGTGTTGACTGTGTTGACCGTAGCAAGTAGGGTTTGTGTAACCATCACTATACGAGCATGCACTTAAATGAAGACGTTTTATATTCTATGATATTAAGAAAAATCATATGGTATGATTTCATATGAACGTTTTGTCATTTTATATGACAATTGAACTTATTATTTTATGTAATATATTAGTATATATATATATATATATATATATATATATATATATATACATATTCACATGTTATTCTATGACTTTAGGTGACAAGATGTCACGTGATTATTCGTAGCGTTTTGTGATTTTATGCGGGTTTTTATTTACGATTTTATCATGTGGACATAAAATAAATAATCATGGATTATTTTTATGTGATTATCTAGGGTTTACATTTTATAAACGTCACGTGAAATATATTTTGACTTACGCTAGTTAGTCGTCATTCGGATTGATTCGCGTTAACTCCGTTATGAGTCCGTTAACGTTTTTTTTTAAAACTTTGAGGGACCGATATTGCCAATCTATAAACCTCCATTTATTAAACAAAACTACAGGGACTAGAACTGTCATTTAGCGAAACTTTTATTTCTGTTTTCTTTGTTTCAAATCGCGAAGAAGGGACGTCAGGAAACTAGCGACCGTCGAATGTTCGGTAACCGACACCACGTTAATACGCAATTCAATTCACTCGACGGTTAGGAAATTGATCCGGGTATTCCCATATTGAACCAACAAGAACAGTTTTCAATTATTTGTGCAATCGCAGCTCTCTCTTTCCCTTTCATCCGTAAACCCTTCGAAGAAGTACAACCATCGCCGAAGAGAATTCCGGCCACCTCCGCGTCACACTAATCTTTCACTATTGCTCCGACCATCGACTTTGCAGCGCTTTCGAACTTACACCACCATCAGTCTAGAGGATGGTAGCGGGTGAGAACATTCCCGGATTCGTTTTGGGTTTGATTCGGGCCTTCGATCGAGAACACCGTCATCATCCTTCGAGTTTCTGTCGTCGTCTCAATACAAGGTATGAACTGGAAGTAAACTTTGAATGTGTCTTGTATGCGTCTGTGTCGGGTACAAGTTCTCCAGTGGGTTGTTAATGGCGGACGTAATTCAGGAGTTTAGGGGTGTGAAGGAAGAAGATGACGCTGTGAAACAAGGGTTATATATTTTAATTGTCGGCTAAAAACACAAATTGTTGGGTAGCTGATTGGTTTCTCCGCTGAATGTTAAGCCCGAGGTCGAGTGTTCGAGGCTTAGGGTCTCTCGTTTTTTTTTCTCTGGTATTCTTTCTCTCTGTTATTAGCTGGCTAAGTTTGTGCACCATTGAGTGGGTTAAAAGTTCTACAAACCAAGTTCAAAACACAAATAAAATGCTGGCCGGATGGTTTGGGCGTGGAGTTTGGAGTCAGAGGTCACTGGTTCGAACCTGAGGGACCTCTAGTTTTGCAATTTCATTTTATGTTAGTGTTTTTGATATTTTTCTTAACTCAAAAACCAATCACCCATGATTCCAGACATAGTTTTGGACCCGTAGAATTTTCGTAAACGTTGTTAACTTGCTCGCTACCCCATGGATTTATATAAATTGATTTCTATAATATAAAATATCTGGTTATTTGGTGGTGGTTATAAAAGAATACACTTTTGGAAAAGGGTTATTGGCTTGAATTAATCCCAACTATTACTTATTTGCTAGGATCACTCCCAACTAAAGAAATCACCACCGCCACCCCCAACTATGAACCTAATTTCTGACAACACTCCCTCATGCACATTTTATGACACGCTATGCACATTTTATGACACGATTTTTTAACGGAGGGAGTGTTGTCAGAAATTAGGTTTATAGTTGGGGGTGGCGGCAGTGATTTATTTAGTTGGGAGTGATCCCGGCCAATAAGTGATAGTTGGGATTAACTCAAGCCAATAACCCTTTGGAAAATACCTGAATATACGTATTTATAAAATATAAAATGAACGTTTTAATAATCGTTGTATTTATACGAATAATGCATTTTTTCGTACCGTGCGACATAAACCCTCTAAACGTTAGAGTTATATATTTACAGAAATATATAAAAATATATATAAACAAATAAGTATATTGAGTACGCTTATTGATGAAATTATATTTGGATATGTATATATTTAAATATATATGCACATTTTATTATTCGATTTCATGAACGAGTTTTATTTGTTTATAACCTATTTCATTGAATTTCATAATCGTTATGATTTTGGCCACGTGCCATTTTTGACTCGTTTTAGATGTAGTAATTTTCGTCATGTCAAGTTGTGATATTATTTGATTTCACCGTTGGTCTAGACTTGGTCGCTTACAATTGAACACACACTTATGTATATATGCTCGTTAGGTGCTTGGTAAACTACACAAGACCCGTTATCTACTACTTGCTGTTGTTATTTATCTGGAATTGTTGTGCACCCAAAGGTGAGTTTCACGGCCCCTTTTTACCTATTTTAATCCTGTTGGGGGAGATTAACATGCAAACACTTGAACTGTTAGATAATTATATCACCTGAATGATAGTGGCACACTTATGATAAAGTCCTCACTTTAGAGTTACTGTCAATGTGACATCAGCGGGAATTTATTTAGTAGATCTACTGGGTTTGACAGCCCCACCCGGGTCAGTCACGCTGACTCGATTGGATATCGAACGGGTGTTATATACTTCTTAGTCTTAACGAGGCACAATTGAACTTGTCGAGCTTCAGTAACGGGATAGCTAGTTTATCTAGTCAAACGTGCACTGATTTCTTGAAAATAGCCTAGCTAGCTATTGGTATATTATCTGGATTATATTAACTAAACTCGAGCATGAACTTGAGCTGTTATTGAACAGTCAACCTTGAACTTAAACTTGAACTGTCGAGGAACAGTCGATTTACATTAACTGGAACTGTTTTTGAACTGATAAACCTGTGAACTCACCAACCTTTGTGTTGAAACTTTTTAGCATGTTATTTCTCAGGTTGCGGATGTTCGAGTATCACGAGTACGCATGCATGAGACTTCGAATCCCTTTTAGTGTCTTTGAACAAACCACGTCATCTTGGGTGACGATGTCTTTACATAAATAATTAAATTGTATTTACGCTTCCGCATTTGTAAAACTATGAATTTATATTTTAATGATATATGAAATATTTTTATTAATTATCGGTCGTTTGGTGTAACTAATGGACTGCGATCCTGGTTTGTCACGCTCCCTGCGGTGCGTTGCCGCGCGTGAGATTTTTGGGGGTGTGACAATACAGAGGATTCGAAGAATCAGAAATAGAATCAACCGTTGAAGCTGACATGATTTGATTCGAAGTGAAAACAGAGAAAGTGATGAATCTGAGAAAGAATTCGTGAAATGAGCAATAGATCGATTCGATCAATTTCGCTCTGATACCATGTTGGTTTGATTGAAAGAAATTGAAATGGGGAAAGTTTTTCTTGTTACTTTCAACTAACTAAGCTGTTACATATATACAATCTCAAACAGAAAAACGAGCGCTAACTAACTCCATCTAACTATGGTTAAATAAAGTCTAATCTCAGTTAAAAACTAACGAACATTAACAAACAATTAAAAAGTTTCTAATCAGTCCCTTATGTTTGTAATAATGACTAAGAAGACCCTCTGGTTTATATTGCCAACAAAATTCAGGAATAAGTTTAGCAGATGCTCGGAGATATTATTATAGATTTAGGAAAAAAAGATTATATTAGTATAGATTTAAGAATAAGTTATTATTGTAGATTTAAAACTAAGTTTAGTAGAAATAACACTAGGTAGTTTCAAAAGGTAAATAATAATAAAAATAATCATTAGAATTATAAAAAAAAGAAAAAAAAGAAAAAGGGTAAGGGATATTCATAATAATACCAAAGGATTTAAAATTCACATGACGAATGATTCCATTGCGAGCGAGATTCTAATCACAAAATTATTCCAATCAACACATAGTACTTGACAATAATTTAATTTAATTTAATTGGATCACGCCGGAAAAGATTGACCGGCGGCAGATCTCCACACGATGTCTCTAAGGGCCGGCCGGAGCTCCTTGCTGCAGAACTGGTTATACTCAAGAGTATCGCCGCTTGATTTCTTCACCTCCACCACCAGAAACGACGGCGTTACCGCAAACAGCTCCGCCGCAATCCCTAACTTCCCTTTCCGTCCGACTTCATGTCCCTGCAACCGTAAACTACTCTCGTCCCCGCTCTTCTTAACGCTGAACTTCATAGATTTCGCCACCTCCTCCAGTTTCGTCACAACCGCCGTCGCCGACTCCGTCGTCGCAAATCTCATTTCCTCCTTCTCTTCTCTCCTCTTCTCCTCAAACAACGGCGACAGATCGAATCCTTCTGATAGCAACGAAATTATGTGAAATGCGTTCAGTGTTTTACTTTTACCTTCAAATATTCCTTTCGATTCCACTCCGTCCTCCTCCGGCGAAAACCTGGTCCTCTTTGGCGCTGATTTTCTGAACCACGTCGATTCCATGATTTTGGAGATAGTGATCCGAGAACTTGGATTTGGATCCAATAACTTTGTGATCAATCTGCGGCTATGACAGAAATCAACGGCGGAGATCAGCTGCTGGAAATAGCTTCTAGCAGCTTCTTCACGCAACCGCCCCCCTTTCGCAATTTTGGCGAACAATTCTCCGCCTCTAACGAGCTCCATGGCGAAATAGATCTTGGATCTACTCGCCATGACTTCATAGAGCTCGACGATATTAGGATGACGTACCATCTTCATCACCGAGATCTCTCGCTTGATCTGATCCATCATTCCGACTTTAACAACCTTGTCTTTTCCAACCACCTTCATCGCCACGTTTCTTCCGGTATGCACGTTTCTAGCGTGGTATACTTTCGCAAAACTACCGTGCCCTAGCTGCCGCCCCAGCTCGTATTTGCCGTGTAATACGCCACCGTTTTTGTCCTCCGTACCCATTTGTTTAAAAAAAAAGCTAACAAACACGTAACAGAATCGGAAGGAAAAGCGTGAACTCTCTTTCACCCGTCTTCCACGTGTTTCCGGTGGCAGTTCCTGCCGTTAGACAGCCGCGAATCCCCTCTCATCTCTCTGCATTCCCCAAGTAGAACAAGGTTGGTTTCTTTCAGATTAGTTTTAGCGATTTTGGGGTTAAAGGAAAACGAGTGTTTTATAGACGGGTCGAGACGTTGTTGGCCCTGAGATGAGAGATTGATCCAACGGCTCGCTTTGTATGTGGACGCAACTCGCAAGTCGCTATCCGACGTTTTAGCGGCAGTTGTATTTGCCTTATTTGGTGGGCTCGTTATCATATATATGACGTTAATAATGTAGGGTCCGAAATACGATGGACAAGATGTAGCAAGATTATCTTGACTATTAAAACAAAATTTAGATTTCCCAGTGTTTTCTTTTTTTCTTTTTCTTTTTGGACAGCGAAAATAATTCATTCAATCCACAAACATTTTCATTTTGGGAAAATTCCCATTTTGTCCATTATGAAAAAAAGTTTAAAGAACTTGTCCATTTGGAAAGTCATTCCTTCATAATGTTCATGTTTTACGGTCTTCCCTTCTCACAAAATTTAAAGTCGACCGACCTTAAACCAACCAATAAGATCTTGCCACGTAAAACTTTGTCCATAAAAGTATGGTCTATTCGATTATAGACAATGATTGTTCGACCATACATATGATTATTATGGGCAAATGATTGCTCTACCAATAAAAAAAAAACACATTAAAAACAAACTACAATACTTTATTTTTGGTTGATTCGACCAAATAAAATCTGATTTTCAAAATTTTAAGTTTTAATATTAATGTAAGTTTTTAATTAATTTTGATTAAATTTTGTTTATCTTTTATAACTTTTAAAATATAATGTTTTATAAAATTTCGTTTATACCGTTGTAATGTGCTCATTTTTGTCTACAACCCGACATATTTTTTTTTTTTTCAAAATCGAGCAAGTAAAATTTCTATCTAATGTTGCAATAGTGTGTCGCAATGATAAATTTAAAAATTATATAACATTTTATATTTTTAAAGTTATAAAAGATAAATAGAAATTAATTAAAACTAATTAACATATATAAATTTGAAAATATAGGTTTGGAAATTTTTATATACGGGATGACTATATTTTAGGATCGGACGCCCATACTCTATGTTTGGACGGCCATACTCTAGGTTGGTTCGTCAATATTTTAGGCTAGGGCGACTATATATTAGGTTCGGACGACCATATATTAAGTTCGGACCATATTTTATATCAAGATGTTAGATATAAATATCACCGGCTCGGTTTTGAAAAAAAATTATGTCAGATTATAAATAAAAATAAGCACATCACAACGGTATAAACTAAATTTTATAAAACTTTATATTTTAAAAGTTATAAAAGATAAATAAAATTTAATTAAAATTAAATAAAAACTTATATTATTACTCAAACTTAAAATTTTGAAAATAAAAATTGAATTTTTGCAAACAAGTTATTTGGTCGAATCAACCAAAAATATGTATAGAGTAGATGTTTTTATATGTGATATTTTTTATTGGTGATTGGTTGAGTAATCATTTGTTTATAATAATCAAATCATTTGTCTATAATAATCATATGTATGGATCATGTGGCAAAGTTTTATTGGCTGGTTTAAGGTTAGTCGACTCTAAATTTTATGGGAGAGGAAGACTGTAAAACATGGACATTATGAGGAAATGACTTTAGAAATGGAGAAATTGTAATTTCAGTTTTGCAAAAATGTTTTAGTTTTTTTTTTCTTTCCAGATCAGTACATCTCTTGATGTGATAAAGTGGTTTTTATCCGTTGTTAGACTTCACTAACTCGTGGGTCTTGAGTTCTATAAGTAATTCTACGTTTATATATTCTGCTACGATTTTGGTTTAAAACCGAAATGAATATTAACTTCTGATCATACTTATCTAATAACTAATTATAAATGATCATCCGGCCAAGTTGGAGAATATTAGACTTGATTAACTTGTGGCTCAAGTCATCATTTATTCTTAAATCATTATTGACCTAAATAACTCTTTTGTGTCCTAATTAGTATTTATTCGATAGATGTAATTATCCTTGCTAAAACTAATTAGGATTTCTCCTTGGGTGTTGATAGCGGAAGCGGATAAACAACCTTGATCATGTCAAGAAGAAACCCTAGAGGCCAAAACCGTGTCTAAAAAAAAACCTTTGGATAAAACCTTTCAGGGAAAATACTTTATTATCAAACTCTTAACCAACTAACATAATTCTTTAACAAGAGTTTAAATAGGCAAACCCTAGACTTGCAAAACAAGTTAATAGATAAACAAAGAAACTATTAAATACTAAATAAACTATTTAGAAAAAAAGATAGATAAAATCCTCAACCCAATGGGGACAGTTCTTGGACTGGACGGTCGCGGGTCGGGTTCGTCTAGATCGCCATCATTCTCCCCATCTTTGAAAAACTCGTCCTCGAGTTTTAAGGACCCATTAAAACACTAGGGGGTTGGTCGAGTACGGTAAATCGGCCGGTTTGAGGGACCCCGTAACTAAGTGGCATTACACCACTTCGTTTGTTCACTAGCAGCACCTTCCCTCGGCATTCGTACTCCTCGTAGATGATTGGCAGTTGGATGGTGAATCAGCATAAGATTCCGAAAAGGGGGTTCGTATTCTGGTAGTGAACAATCTTAAGCAAGATAATAAGTGTATGTTCAACTTTCCTTAACCACTGGTACGTTCTCCCAAGTAATACTAACTTCGATTTACATTTCTCTAAAATACCATCTTATTACTTTTCTTTTCTTTTCTTTTCTTTTTAATATTTTTCTTAAAACTAAATTTTGACCTCGCTAGATGATAACAGCGGACTAAGTACCCAGAGCTCTCACTTTCCATTGTGTCCTGATCGACCCCGCTTGTGTCCTGATCGACCCCGATTCCACTTACCACTACTATACTGCCCACGATGGGTATACTGCCCGTGTAATGTGATGAAATAGTGGTTGTCAAGTAAATCAGGTATTATAAATCTAAAAGCTTAAAACTGCTAAAAAGGTTTGAAAAATATAGCCATATTTTATATCCACCTCAGCACACAGCAAACTTTTTGGCGCCGTTACCGTGGACACAAACGAGGATTTGGAAAAAAATCCAATTTAACAGACTAGGGAATAGTTAAATTACTTTTTTTTTATTAGTTTAGATTTTAAATTTGTTTATCTTTTTCTTTTAATTTTAATAGTTTTTCTTCTACTCATCTATCTTTCTCTAAGAAATATTCCAAGGATGGATACTAATCTAGAGAAATATTTTGGTTATTATGATGGATGGCCTAAGTCTACTTGGTGCAGAATCTGCGGTGGTCCCCATTACTCTTGGGACTGCTACATACTAGCAAGAACACCCGCGTTCTTGCACGAACACCCGCGTTCTTGCAAGTGGATGAACCACCAGATAAGTCCCTTAGTCATCATTATAGTTCTTTTTCACAATTTTCGCTAACTAATTTCAGATTTTAGTAGGATTGCCTCTCTCTCATTAAACAAAACTTTTAACTTCTTGTCACACGTTTGTAAGACACTAAGCAAGTTAAAGTTTAGAGTACCAACAAGATTGACTCTATCAAATCTTACCGAACCATTTGTAACATCTCCTTGAGTTGAGATATACCCCTTGCTGCTTCCAAATGCAACTGATCCTCCATTGTGTATTTTTAATTTTCTAAAATGTTTTTATTCCTTGTCATGTGGCTGGTGCATCCACTGTCAATAATCCATAGTCAATCTTGACTTATCTTTTGCACCTGCACACATCAGAAATTGATTAGTTTTTGTAAAGGACCCAAGCCTTTATGGTCTTGCGTCTTCTCAAAGCATCGTTGTACTTGTACTCCTTGAGTACTAAGGTATTCAGAATAGGTTGCTCTGTGAGCAAGTCGTCATTTTCAAAGTCCAAATCTTGACGTCGTTGATGAAATTTCTCACTTCCTAATTTTGACTTTCTTTTTGATGCCTTTCTGACTTGGGTTTTGCAAGACTACTGGTTGGAACTGAATTGTGACTTGAAATTTTGGTTCTTTCATGGTGAAGCAGCATACTTTTGTGATGCAAATTTATTTTTGATAAAATTTTCACCTTGAAGCGGAAAAGATGAACTTCCGCTTGAACTAATTAAAAACTCATTTTGACTACAATTTCTTTCCGTTTGAAAAAAAGTTTCGTGGATTAACTTTTCCTCTTGAAGGATTTCTTCTTCCTTGGCTTTCAAACACTTCATAGTTGTCACTGAACCTCACAGATGGTCTTTGTTTTAAAGCAGTAACTGACCTGAAATTTTTCTTATGTTCCGGTTGAACTTGAGTTCGAGTGGAGAATTGTTCCGCTTGAAGTTTACCTGGAAAATTGTTTTGCTTAAAAATAGAAAAACTATAATTTCTTTCATTTCCAATTAAGACCTTGTTTAAATCAGACTCAAAATACTCCATTGTATGACTCTTAACAGGTGAAACTCTTCCTGTTAGTTTCTTTGTCATATTTTGACCTTTCACGGGTTTAGCTTTTGAAGACTGGATTCTGTTCAGAGGATTGTAGTAGCGATCAGCTGTCAAATGACCCATTTTTCCACAAACTATACACTCAGGAACTCTAGAGGAGTCATAAGACTCAGTGTACATAGGTGACCTTTCACTTGGTTCTTGACTGAAAATTATTTTACCAAAAGTTTGACCTTTGCTAGTTTTGACATTTTCAATGTGTTTTTCTCCAACCTTTTAATCCTTAGGTTCATAAAAGGTGGGTGGAGCAACAACCAATGTAGGTTTCAAAATTTTTGATTGATCAGTTGATGCAGATGTGCTTGCATCACTAAGTTCAGTTTTAATAGATTCACATTTCTTTTCAACAATAGTTACAGGAGCAATATCATCAAAAGTTAAACTAACTTTGCTTTCAGTTTGTAAAGCTGAAATTTGTTCAATTACGGGTAAGTAATCACCGAGTGGCTTCACAGATGTATAACCAATTCTAGTTTGTCATACATTGCACCCTTCCAAAGTTTTTCAGCTTTTTCATTTGCCTTTTGAAATTTGTCACAGGTGAATTGAGCTTCAGTCAGTTTTACTTCAAGTGCACCCACATCTACCTAAGCATGTTGGGATTCCTTTATTGTAGCATTCAGCTTGGAAATTAAATCATCAATTTGAGTTAGTTTGCTTTAGTTGCTCAATTTCTTCATTTAAGACAGTAACTTTTAAAATGTATGAGCTTTCAGTTTTTCTAAAGCATTCCTTTAACTCTTTCAGATTTGAAACTTCTTCAATTAGCTTAGAGTTGTGATTCATGTATCTTTCCACTTGTTCAACACAAACAGGTGAGCACAGGTGAGCTAGCACTTTCTCAGGAATAGAATTTACCTGAGCAAATGATGATTCTTCGTTTGCCATAATGGCATGGTTGGTTGGCTCAAACTCCATGATAACTTCCTCCCAGTCAACATATTCCGTTTGGTTAGCTACAACTGATGTTGAGTTGCTGTTGTTCTTGCTTCCACTTCTGCTTGGTTTTGGAGGTGTTGGTTGTGAGTTTGAAGAACCATAAGTGTTTGTGTTCTTGCCGATGTTGTTGTTTTGATGATGGCTTCCTTGTGATTTTGCCTGAGCTTGATTCTGGAATTGATTCTCTTTTCTTGGACTTGGGCATTCTCTTGCAAAGTGTCCCAGTTGGTGACAGTTATAACATTTGACCTTGCTTTCTTCAAGACCAATAGGGGCATTTTTGACTTCTTTGTAAGTCCTCCCAATACGTTTATAGAAACGTTGGGCTCTTACTGAGACCATAGCAAGTTGTGTAAGAATGTCCATTTCTTCTAAGTCATATGCACCAGTGCATTATAAGTCTTCACAAATGAAGTTAGAGTGTTCTCAAAAAATCTACATGCATTTGAACATCAAGTGTACAACTTTATAGACAATCATGCATCCATTAACCTAGATCAAGCAAAATCATAGTAGATCTAACACAAATCAAGTGCTTTTATTTAAGATCTAGCATACATGACTACCGAAATCGAGTTTCCATCATAGATCTCACGTAAAGTTAACAACTTTATTGCATACCAACCCTAGATCTATCATTATCAAGTCATTAGAACATAGATCTAGCATCAATCTTCAAGATTTGTCCACATGCAAGAATGTTTTCTCATGCAAAACCCTAGATCTAGCATGCATCCATATAACTTGCACAAAATTCACATTTTTGATCCAAAGATGCAAACTTTATCATCACAAACACTAGATCTACACTTGATATCATCATATTACTACAAATCAGACCTAGATCCATCATAAAGCTTGGATCTTGACATCTTTCAAACAAGCAAAACAAGGAAAAACACATACCGAATGATATAGGATGATCAAAGATGAAATCGGGGCTTAAATTTTGAAGAAAAGCAAGAAACTTGATGACGTTTGAGTAGGAGAATGTTAAAGGTCGTAAAAATGGCTGATGGGATGCCTGGAGCTGATGAAATGAAGTGGTGGTGGCTAATGATGCTTAAATAGTGGAGTTTTAGGGTTTTGCTAGAAACTAGATTCCAAGCGTATCACTTGGAGCTGTGGGTTGATCTAGGCGATACGCCTAGAGCTCCCGTCTGGCATCCCCTTTGACTTTTGTTGACCGCAGCCCGTTTTGTCTGTTTTTACGTTTTTGGTCCTGGTTTTCTACGTTCTCTCCCATTTTCAATTTACCATCATTTTTTATTACATCAAATCCAATAAAATCAAGTATCAAATTTCCACATAAGGATTTACGATCGTGCAATTAAATTCACTTATAAGGTTGCACGTATTTCACGATACATAGCAGTTTTTAGTTTATCACCAATGTTTCGAGACTCTAACTTGTGTGTGATCTTTGTGAAATGTTTTAAGGCTACTAGACTCTTCTAATACCTTAATTGACATACTACGCCTATATACGCATCTCCTGGTTTGCCAGTTTTATCAGTTTTATCCGTTTTTAAGGTTGGGGTCCACCCGAAGGGCCAAAATGTCACATCCCAGAACTCGTAACGATTGTAGACGGTAGTGATGATGGTTTTCACAGTGGGGGCTATGGTGGTAGCGGTGGTGGAGGCAGCAACCCTTGCGGCCGGACTTCCCGTGTTGACTTGTCGATTCATAGAACTCGAGGTGCGACAAAGGAAGACATAGGATCTCGGTTAGAGGATGACGTCATCACTGTGGTGGCCCTGTGCGATGGCTAACTACCGTAGCAGGTCCGATAAGGGAGGGGGTCGGCGGCTAGGGGAGTGAGAGTGAGATAAAGAGAGATAGAAAAAGAAAGAGAGAGATATATAGGGTTTTATGAAATTATGATTAACTAATAAACCTTGACAACCAGGTTTATTTATAATCTCTCAACAGGTCCCTATCTTCAACCAGATAAGCCTGATCCATAATAGGTTTACTCTAAAGTTTGATCGAACTAGATTAGTTAATTAATCAAATTAATTAATTAATTATCCACCAATTATTATTTAAATAAATAATAATTTCATACACCATTAATTACTAAATAAAATTAGTATTATTTATTAACAAATCTATAAATTGCATATTAACTGTTTAAGCGGTCTTAGCACGTGACCCCAGTGTAATTTTTACGGGTTATAACCAGGTCGATTGCGTTAATTAGTTTGGTTTGAACACACTATATCCAACATGAGAGATTATATTTTTAAAGCATAAATATATAGCACACATATCAAACTAACACACGTGGAAAGCTCCTAGCGGTTTTAAATGAAGAGTGATGATCTTCTCACAAAGAATTTTTCCTTTTTTTAATAATTTTTAATATTAATATTTAATATTATATCTATTGGGTTCAAAAAGAATGTTTATATCTATTATAGTTATCATACATTATAAATTACTACTTATGAATATAACTTCATTTATATTAAAATCATATGTATAAATCTTATAATATTTGTGACTATGTGGGTCTTTATTTCGTTTGAATCGGTCCGAGTGGTAAGACAACCTGGTTTACCAGCCGGTTTTTTAAATCTACTCGGTATAGTTATTTGTTGTAGAATCGTACTAAAGTAGAGTTGGGGGGGGGGGGGGGTATGGTTGCGACTCCACATCCCCCGGCTTCTCGGTTTTCACGGCTCCTGCGGCTCACCATACCGTCTCATGCGGCTTCAGTTCCTGCGGTTTGATTTTTGGGATTTCACGGTTTATACTAGTCGCTACAAACCGAGAAGAATGTGTTTGTTTGTGACCATTGCCCCTTCCAACGGTTACTAGGCTAGTAGCATTTAATTTTTTTAACCCTATTTTCTACACTATATATATACATACTTCTCTCAATTTTTTCACACCTCTTCACCATAATTTCTCATTCTATAGCAAGTTTTTTAATAAAATATCAATGATGAATCCTTCCGAAATTATTCTACCACCAGAAATGGGGAGTTCATCTATTAGTTCGAATGGTTCGTACGAGAATAGATGGAATTTTTTAATCAATGTGTGAACGTTATTCATCAAGAGGAAGTCGAGGCTACACGTCCTAGGCAGAGGAGAAGTATTTTCAGTGGCAATCATGCAAAACCAACGATAATACTCGAGGCAGTAGCGTCACAAGATACGTGGTTTTGGCATGGGTACTTTGGTGTTGCCGGTTCCAACAACGACATAAACGTTCTTGACAAGTCACCCTTGTTTACGAATGAATTGCATGGAGTTGCTCCAAGATGTCCTTTTGTTGTTAACGGCCAACAATATAAACGTGGTTATTATCTTGCTGATGGAATTTACCCCGCTTGGTCTACGTTTTTTAAGGCGTTTCGACATCCATTTGGAATCAAGGAGAAACACATGAAGAATATACAAGAGGGGGCTAGAAAAGACGTCGAAAGAGTGTTCGGTAATTTAAAGCAAAAGTGGGCAATAGTTGATTGAAAGGGGCGGGGCGTCCAATGAAAAAAGAACAAATAGAGAACATTATCTATACCGTCATGATACTTCACAATATGATTCTCACAGACGAGGGTAGAGCGGATCACCGGTCCACATTTGTGATCCTCCAGTGTAGCTTGTTATTGATGAAAATGTCCTCTTGGAACTACGAGATAGCGAGACACATTTTAAGCTTAAATTTGATATTACAGAACATATCGCGGCACAAATGGACATGCATTTGACTGAGGCGGAGTTGAACGCGTAGTTTTTTATTTATTTAGTATCGTGTTTTAAAATAGGTTAATATGTGTTTTAATGTAATATATTTTTAATATAAAATTTTATTTATCAAATGTTATCTTATTTAATATAAAATGTGATATTTTTTAAAGAAAATAAAAAAAATCAAAGCCTCTACGCTTCATTTGACAATCATAACCATCAAAAAAGAAGCCTTAGACTTCAAAACTCTCTCTTCTAATCACTTTGAGTTGACACAATTCTACTGGATAAAAGTTTTAAAGCTTTAAGCTTTAAAACCAACAATACCATGTTGTGAATTGATAACATAGTAGCAATTCAAAGCCTAATGAAGGAATTGGTACAACTATTATTCAAATCAGTAGATGATTACAAGGAAATTGATAATAAAACTAGAAGGGGATGGGAATTCAGAATCCGATGCAAGGGTTGAGAAAGTCAAATAAACAACAATTATCCTCTTTCTTGCCCTAGAATTCCTTTCCGTTCTTCTCTGTTTATACTTGGGTTTGATGAATCCATATATCTTTATTATGGGCTCTCTACTTGGGCTTGCATAAGTTGGGTTATTCATAACATACCACCAACCCTTATCTTTTCGAACAATGTGACGTCAACACCAATGATTAATTTGTAATTTGGGAATTGGGATGCATGCTACCAAGTGTGGCTCACCTTCCTCCAATATTTAACACACCAACACCTCAAGAAAAACCATACACCATTCATTCACACACTCTCTCTCTCTCTCCCTCATCACACATATACGCAGAATTGAGAGATAAGGTTAGAGAGAGAAAACTTGAAAAAGTATATCAATGGCAGGAACCGGTGTGTTTGAAGAGATAATAGAAGGACAAGTGTTCAAATACTACACAGATGGTGAATGGAAGAAATCTGCTTCTGGCAAATCTGTTGCCATTATTAACCCCACAACCAGAACCACTCAGTACAAGGTTCAAGGTACATTTTTAACCTTAATTATGTTCAGAACATACATATAACGTAACTTAAGGTCAATAAGTTGGGTCCAAGATCATTGCTAGTCTAGTAAAATATGAGATCACATCATAGTCTTGGATCTCGAGTTTAAAGTCAGGAAACATGACACTTGGTTGGCTGCAGAGGAATGGTATATCTTGATTCTTTTTTTTTTGGACTAATCTAAAACTTTTATTGTACTTGTACATTATGCTGCACAGATGGTACCTCGGTATGTTTGATATTCTATGGACTATTAAATATGCTATATAAGTAAAAACGAATGAATTGTAAATTTTATTTTCTACGTTGGTATTTTTCTTATATCTTGTATTTATAATTTATTATTTACGGAAAAATTTAATGTTTATGAACATAATTAACGTATCGGTTATATAAAACTACAAACCAATGGGTATCTCACCTAATGATATCTTGTGGATGAATAATGCTTTGTCTTTTTAAATGATGGGGTTCAAATCCTATGATGTTTTGCTGTTAATAAAATATAAAACTTCAAAAATATGTAAACATAAAGAAATTTTTTATAATTCACTACTTAAAAACCTTATAACTACTTCTTGAATATTGCGTAAACACAACAAACACATCCAAATATTTTTTACTAGCTAGTGGCGAAAATTCCTAAAACTTTATTGGTCAAAAATACAAAAAGTTAAAACTATACTGTTTAGAGAGAGGTTCATGAGAAGTTTGATTTGGATAAAAAGAATAATAAGGAATCTTAACCATTTGAACTTGATTTAACAGAAAATGAAATATGAGCAATTTGATGTTAGTCATCTTATAATTAATACTTTAAATTGTTTATAAGCTATTAGGTATTACTCATATTAATAGATATAAAATAGATCGATGACCACTCAGACATGACACGATTTCAAGGGGTCAATAATAAGTATATGGATTATATTAGGGATGAAGAAGTCAAACCACAACTTGAAATTCGGTTAGCACCCCTAATTTAAATGCTGATATAATCTAACAAAACAATTGTACGGAATAGCAGCTTGTTACAAAAATTATAAGCACATAGACATTTAATTCCGTTTATCGTTTGAAAAACTATAACCACAAACAATTTGATTGAATATATTTCGTTTGCTACAACCTTTTTTATGGTAGCAAGGCATCAATATTTTTCTTGTTTATTAGCATGTACACAAGAAGAGGTGAACAAAGTAATTGACTCATCAAAAATTGCTCAAAAGCAATGGGCGAAAACGCCTCTATGGAAGCGAGCCGAGCTTCTTCACAAGGCGGCCGCTATTCTTAAAGAGCACAAGGCTCCCATTGCCGAGTGCCTAGTCAAGGAGATTGCAAAACCTGCCAAGGATTCAGTCACTGAGGTATATCTCATTATTTAAGCATATCCGAGCTAGGCCAAAGCTTCATCTCTAGGCAGCCTACTATTAGTTATTATATATTTATAATATGTCATATTGACAATAGAATAGGTTGCATTGTGTATATAGTAACAAGAATATATAAGGCCTTATGTGTTACTGTTACTATAACACATAAGGCCCTATATATACTTTAACTATATACACAACGTATCCTATACTATTGTCAATATATGACATATATAAATATATAATAACTAATACCTATTTCTAAAGCTAAAATTTTATAATGACTTGTACATTGTGTGTCATATAGGTGGTTAGATCAGGAGATCTAATATCATATTGTGCAGAGGAAGGGGTTAGGATTCTAGGAGAAGGCAAGTTCTTGGTTTCTGACAGTTTTCCAGGCAATGAGAGAACTAAATATTGCCTCACTTCAAAGGTACACCAATTTTAAAATCTTTTCATCAAAAAGATTTATGGGTTTGATCAAAAATACAATTCTAGCTAGATTCGGGTTCTGAATCGTGATCCGAACTATGACAGATTCCACTTGGAGTTGTGTTGGCCATACCTCCTTTCAACTACCCGGTGAACCTTGCTGTCTCGAAAATTGGTCCTGCGCTTATTGCCGGAAACTCCCTTGTCCTCAAGCCTCCGACTCAGGGTGCGGTGGCTTGTCTTCATATGGTGCAATGCTTTCACTTGGCAGGCTTTCCAAAGGGCCTTATAAGTTGTGTGACCGGAAAAGGATCCGAGATCGGAGATTTTCTGACTATGCATCCTGGTGTTAACTGTATCAGGTATCTTAATTTTATTTTACCAAAAATATAACGAAAAATCATATTTCTTAACATACTAGCTCTTGCCTATAATTTGTTAATTTCCAGCTTCACAGGTGGTGACACGGGAATCGCGATCTCCAAGAAAGCCGGTATGGTGCCACTTCAGATGGAGCTTGGAGGAAAGGACGCTTGTATCGTTCTTGAGGATGCTGATCTAGATTTGGTAGCAGCAAATATCATCAAAGGAGGTTTTTCTTACAGGTAACTAACTAACTAACTAACTGAAACTAGAAAATTATAAAATTCACATAGTAATTGTATTTATTAACTGATAAATAAATGGGAAAAAGACGAAAATAGTCTATTTGACCAAGTTTGGGACGAAAATAGCCCCATGAAATTTTTTTCCTAATTTTTAGCCATATCTTAACGGTCGCTAACGACCTCCATTTAAACCAAAAACGACCGTTCCTGATGACCAACCACTGTGCGACATGTGTCCACCACGGTCGTTAATACGTTGGAAAGGTCGTCGACGACCGTCGTTTTCCGTCAAACGACCGTGGTCGTTGGCGACCACACACGTAGTCGGCGGTCGTTTGACGGAAAACGACGGTCGTCGACGACCTTTCCAACGTATTAACTACCGTGGTGGACACATGTCGCACCGTGGTTGGTCATCAGGAACGGTCGTTTTGGGTTTTAATGGAGGTCGTTAACGACCGTTAAGGTAGGGCTAAAAGTTAGAAAAAAATTTCATAGGGCTATTTTCGTCCCAAACTTTATCAAATTTTATCAAATTGACTATTTTCGTCTTTTTCCCTAAATAAATCATCATATTAATTTACAGTGGGCAGAGGTGCACTGCTGTTAAGGTGGTTTTGGTGATGGAATCTGTTGCTGACTTGCTAGTTGAAAAAGTCAACGCCAAGGTTGCGAAACTAAAGGTGGGTCCGCCCGAAGAAGATTGTGACATCACCCCGGTTGTATCAGAGTCGTCGGCAAATTTCATTGAGGGGTTGGCTAAGGATGCAAAGACGAAAGGGGCAACATTTTGCCAAGAGTATAAGCGTGACGGAAACCTCATTTGGCCATTGTTGATCGATAATGTTCGGCCTGACATGAGAATTGCATGGGAGGAACCGTTTGGACCCATCGTTCCTGTTATTAGGATCAACTCCATTGAAGAAGGGATCCATCATTGCAATGCTAGTAATTTTGGTCTTCAGGTATGTATATATCTATATATAGTCAAGTCTTTAAAACTTAATTATGCCATATAGGTTCTTAAAGTATGTCTTTTTCTCAAGTCTTCAAAACTCAGAAGAAAGTTTGAAGTTGTGTATATATTAAGGACTTGCTCTCACATGCTTAGAGTCCTTCATATAATACTTTTAATCAAATATCCCTCTAGTTAAACACCCCACTTAAAGTCATGGATTACATAAGATTTGTAGCATGCAAAGCAAATCCATAATATATCTGTTATTTATGTAGGGAGAGGATCATTTGAGAACTAATTGGTTCTGAGAACTTTAAGAACCATTTTAGGTCACTAGAATATATATATATATGGAAAACTCTCTCATTAATTATAGTGATCTCACCTGAAATAAGTGGTTGAGATTTGGTTTTCAAAAGTTCTCAAAATAAAAAGTTCTTATTTGAACATAACTCTATTTATGTATCTAACTTTGGACGAAATGATATAGGGATGTGTGTTCACCAAGGACATCAACAAAGCGATTTTGATCAGTGACGCGATGGAAACAGGAACGGTCCAAATTAATTCAGCACCGGCTCGTGGCCCTGACCACTTCCCTTTTCAAGTGAGCATTATTATAATCGTTATAAAACTTACATTAGCTACCGTATTTACCATTATTAAAACTGATTTCGACACCGCTAATTAATTAATAGGGTTTGAAGGATAGCGGGATTGGATCCCAAGGAATCACAAATAGTATTAATATGATGACGAAAATCAAGAGCACGGTGATCAACTTACCTACACCAAGTTACACCATGGGATAGCACCATATCTATGCATCAAATGTGTTTGATGTATTGAATAAGAAAAACACTAGTATTAATTAAGGCTTCTCTTGCCTTCATAAATGATAAAATAATGTCTAGAACAATTGAGAATCTTGACTCTACGTCATGTATCCATGTGTTTATGTTGTTTTTTTTTAATCTTATCTTGAAGACAAAAAAGGAATGGCCAGTATGGTTCTTCTCGAGAAAACACAAGAACAGTTGGGCTAATCAATTAGATGCTTTGTACTTGGGTACTTGGGTTTATTGTTTGATATACAACTCATTCTAGGGTATATCCAATTTTTTACATAACACACACAATGTGACTACGAGGGCTTGCTCTAGTGGTTATTGGTGATATTCTGTTTGGATGGTTGGTTGAGGTCACCGGTTAACATCCCATAACCAGCTATGTTTTACTATAGTGGGTTTTAGGATGGTGAGTCTTACAAACGGGCTCTAATAGTGGGCTTGGGCTATCCAACATTATCTGCATTCGCGAGTGTATAGAGTACCTTTTGCCTTTGGGTTATCCTGGGTAGCCAGGCATTGTTCCTCGCCGTTAAAAAAAATTAAATACACAACTAGTGGCGGACATAAGAAGGCAGCAGGATTAGCGCCCGCTACCCCTGAACTTTTACTGCTATGTGTAATTTTTTTTTTTTACGTTTTCGGTATTTTGCTACCCCTAAAACGATTTTGCGCTACCCCTGGAAATACTTTACGCTAACTCTCGAATATTTTTATGGTTTTTATTTAGATCTCGACATGAAAATAATATCAAAAGTCCGTTAATTAATTAAAACCGAACAACTAACAGCTTTGTACCTTTGTACAATTTGAAAAATACAAGTTGTAAGTTTAGGGAGTGAAGTGAAACAAATGGAGTGGATAACAAGACTACATCGACCTTTCGAAACTGACACATTTTGGCTCTCAAATTTAATTTAATGTATTTTCGAACAAAAAATTCTGATCATTTTTAATGAAGGGACTACCGTCCCTTGGACCCCGTTTTTTCGGAGGCGCTGCCCCCAAACCCCTGTTAGTCCCGACAAACTTTTTTTTAACGCTACTCTGAACACAACACAATGCATTTTTATGCTTTATTGACATGAACATGTTGGAGGATGGTCTTAAGGCTCCTGACTAGAGATTAACTCATCTCTCATTGAATAAATTCTAATATTGACAATATCACATTCGGTCTATTAGGAATATTTTTATAAGGGTGTTTATGCCCATAAGGAGTTTAACCTATTTATTTTTAGGTGTTAGGAAAGAAAAAAAGGAGGCATATATATATGATAACTTTGGGTTGTCTGTCACAAAAAGGAAGCTAGAATTTAATATTTTTTTTGAACGGCAATCAAAAATAAATTAAAACATGTGGCGATTAGAAAGCCTAACCAACCATTCAACACAAACTGTCATAAAAAAATAAGAGGGTTTTGTAACCACCTAACCCAAGACATACTGCAGCTTTTGTCTCTAAAAGTTATCTAATGATAAGAAAAATTTACGATAGAATCAAACATGAATCGAATCTTCAAATCATCCTTCTTGTGCACAATCTCGTTTCGTTCCTTCCATATGACCCACCAGGCGATCCCTTCAACAAGCGATTTGTGTTTCTTTGATAACCAACACGCGTCCGACCAAATAAATAAATCACGTGGAAGCAAAAATCTGACCCTGATAAGGATAACCAAGTACATATCAATCTCCACACTTTCCTAGCGACCGAGCAATAAGCCATTAAATGATCCACCGTCTTGATTTCTGAATCGCAAAAAGGACACATAATAATAGGCAACTCAATGCTTTTCACACATACATTACTCCTCGAAGGCAATCGATTAAAAATAAAACATAAAAAACTGCTACATGAAAATGTTAACTTTTTTCGGCACTTTTACATTCCATCTCGTTTTCCAGTCACCATTCGGTAATGACTTCTTTTCTATGGCCTTCCTAACCCATTTCGTCACAAACTCGTCTTGACCCTCAAACTCCCATTTCCAAGAATCTGAACCATTTCCCCACGTCTTCGAGTTTTAGGCTTGATGAGCTCCAACGTGCTATTGATAAAAACTCGTTTGATCATGAATTAAGGGAAGATGAGGTGCAATGTCTTAATGATTTCCAGATTGCGTTGAGTGATGAGGAGTTATTTTTGAAACAGAAATCGAAGGTTCATTGGTTAGCTGCCGGGGATTCTAATACTGCCTATTTCCATGCGTCCCTTAAGAGTAGACTTCATCGTGGGCATATTGATGTTATTTTTTGATAATGGGGCTGTTTATGAGGGTGAGGTTGTTCCCGATACGTTTGTTGACCATTATGAGAAGTTCCTTGAATGTGCTGGTAGTATCGATTTATCTATTAATCTGGACTTATTCACTAAGGTGTTAGATCAGGTCTCTTTCGAGTTTATGGTTCCGCCTGTTATGGATAAAGACATTAGAGACACAATCTTTGTTATGGGTGGTAATAAGGCTCCTGGTCCTAACGGTTACACGGCTGCGTTTTCTAAGAAAACGTGGTCTATTGTTGGGAGAGATGTTTGTCTTGTTATTCAGTATTTTTTCAAGACTGGGAAATTGCTAAAAGAGATAAACCATACCATCATTGCGCTTGTGCCTAAAGTGACTACTCCGGCTATGATTACTGATTATAGGCCGATCTCCTGTTGCAGTGTCATATATAAATGCATTAGCAAAATTGTGGTTGATCGGATGAAGATGGAGCTTGCTACTATTTTTGATGTTAATCAGTCTGCCTTTATTCCCGGTAAAAGAATTGCTGATAATATTATTCTTACTCATGAGCTCATGCATAATTATCATCGTTCTACGGGTCCTCTTGGATGTGCCTTTGAGATTGATATTCAAAAAGCTTATGATACAGTGGATTGGCGCTTTCTTGAAATGATCCTTTTGGGTTTTGGCTTCCATCCTCGTATGGTGAATTTGATTATGGTGTGTGTCTCTTCCCTTTCATATTCTATCTGTATTAATGGTGGCATTCATGGTTATTTTGCTGGGAAGAGGGGCCTTAGGCAGGGCGACCCTCTGTCGCCTTATCTTTTTTACGTTGGTCATGGAGATCCTTACTCGTATCTTTCAGCAAGCTTATCGTATTGATTCGTCTTTCTGATTTCATAGCAGATGTGAGAAACTTAAGATAATAAACCTCTGTTTTGCTGATGATCTATTTATCTTTTTGAGAGGTGATGCTCGTTCGTCTATGATCATATTTCAATCCTTAAAGAAGTTCTCGAGAATGTCGGGTTTGGTGCCTAGTCCTCAAAAGAGTACAGCTTTCTTTTTGCAATGTTCCTACTAATGTTAAGGCTGGTATTCTCTCGATTATGAGCATGGTGGAGGGTTCTCTTCCAGTTCGTTATTTGGGTGTCCCTCTTATTTCATCTAAACTTTGGTCTAAGGATTGTGATATTCTTGTGGAAAGGCTTGAGAACCGCATAACCAGTTGGAAGAACAGATTTTTATCCTTTGCTGGTCGGGTTCAGTTAATTATTTATGTTCTGTCTTCCTTGCATGTTTACTGGTCCTCTGTTTTCATTCTCACTGGTAGCACTATTTTGATGTTAGAGAAGAAAATGAGTGATTTTTTGTGGTCTCAAGGTATTTATAAGAAGGGCACGACTAAGGTTGCTTGGAAAGATGTGTGTGTCCCTAAATCTGAGGATGGTCTCGGTATCCGGCGAATTCGGGATATGAATAATGCGCTTATGGCGTCCCATGTATGGAGTATTATTATTAAACGTAATTCTCTTTGGGTTGCTTGGGTTTATGTCTATCGGATTAAAAATAGAAGCTTTTGGGATTGCAAATGCCCAACTTCATGTTGTTGGAGTTGGCGTAACATTTTATCTATTCATCCCTCCATTCGGCATTATATCTGGTATATGCTTAGTAATGGGAGGTCCACCTCTGCTTGGTTTGAAAAATGGACTGAATCTGGTCCTTTATGTCATTTTTCTCTCCCCGTGTTATCTTTTCGGACAGTTTCTCTATTAACACTAGAGTGGCCGATATTGTTAATCACGATGGGTGGAATTGGCTTGTTGCATGGCTGAATTTGTTCCCGGTTTTAATTGAGACTGCAAACATACGTTTGAATCCGGCTACTGAGGATAAAATTCAATGGAGAGTTGGTGGTAAGCTTTCTGACTTTTCCTCGTCTTTGGTTTCGGATGCCACTCGTCTGTCGAGTATGGAGGTTCCCTAGACCCGTTTTGTTGGTTTGTCCAATGCATCCCGAGACATGCTTTCTTGGTTTGGTTGATCATGCGCCGAAGGTTACTGACTCAGGATAGGATTCTTGAGTGGGATATTACTAGACGCAAAAACATGACCATGAAGTGTTGTCTCCTATGCTATGCTAACTTCGATTCTCATAGTTACTTTGTTCTTTGGTTGTTCTTATTCATCTCATGTTTGGAGGCTGGTTAGGGTGAATACTTCTATGAGGGGTATCTCTGATGTGTGGGAGGATATTCTAGAGTTTTTTGTTGATAAGCCTTGTTCTTCTTTGTGACTATCATTGATAAGTTGGTGGTTCATGTTGCGGCCTATCTCCTCTGGCAAGAAAGGAACAATAGAATTTTCAAGAACCATGCTCGTCCTCCTAATGTTTTAGCGGACCTGATTGTTGATGTTGTTCGAAACAGGCTCCTTGGCTTGAAGTTAAAGATGACCCCGAGAGTGGTGCATACCTTTTATAGGTGGGGGATTCCTCGGAATTCTCTAGATGGCATAACGTAGCCTCTAGTTGTGTTTTGTTTTTGTCCCTAGTTTGTTGTGCTAGGTGGTTTGCCTTTTGCTTGTTTCCAGTTTTGTTTCCCTTTGTTTACATACTCGGGTGCATGACCCTGGTATGAACTAGTAAGTGTTTCTCCTTACTACTTGTGTTTACATACCTGGTATGAAATTGATTTTGGCCGACGATCAGGCGAGCACATCGGTGATTGGGATGGTGGTGTCCACAAAAGGATGGTGGTTGGGGAGCCAACTGGGATCATTGGTAGTGTCTAGGGTTTTTTATTTCCGGTGATTGAGAAGGTGGTGTCGACGAAAGGATGGTGGTTGGGGAGCCGGTTGGGATCGTTGGTAGTGTCTATGGTTTTTTATTTCTCAAATTAGGGATTAGGTTTTATAATTAAGATGTGTCATTTATACACCTGGCATTTTAAATTATTTTTTGTTAAAAATAAGCCATGTAGGACAGCCACGTAGGCAGATAACTAACGGAGTTAAAGAAAATTAACGGAGGGAGTGATGGAGGAAAATATGTTGATAGTTGTTAAGGTCCCAAGGGGGTCCCCGTGGACCCCCCCCCCCCCTTTCAATCTTGTACGTGAAGTGAGAATTATATGTACGATTTTCCAAGTATTTTATTTTGTGACAAGGAGTCATTAAATAATTTATGGATAAAATATAATTAGTTTGTGTCTCAATGGTTCTTCTAGATTTTTAGTGCTTTCCATTCTTTTGACTGGCCCGGGTTGAAGCCTTGCTTACTACATTTTATATATTTTTTAGTTCAAATCTTGATTGTTTAATAGCCCTGACTAATAAATTTAAAAATTGGTAAGTAATAGCCTAATCCAAATGTAGTCTACAAATTAATTATCAATACATTAACATTGATGCTATATTAAAAAAAATGTTGATCTTACTCATTTCTTCTATGATGTTATTTTTATTGAAAACTTGCATTATACTCATTTTTTTATATTATTTAAAATTTAATAACGTTACTTCTTTTATTATTATGGCGTGTTTGTCTTATGTCAGCAACCCGATCCGAACCAAATTTTTTATACATGTTTGTATGAAACTGAAAAATAGTAAATCCGTATAAAAAATTGTGGACCCCCTAAAATAAATTTATAGTTTCGCCCCTGCTAAAACATAACTATCAAGAATGGAAACCAAGAAAGGTTGCACGAATAGAACATGAAATATGTACCAAACAATTGTTCGACATACCGCTCAGATATATCTAAACACCGTTTTAGTTTATATATAAATGTAATTATTGTTATAATATCTAGAAATAATTGTCATATTTATTTATCACAATTATACCAGATTTCTTAGGAATATATTTAAATATATGTATATATATATATGTGTGTGTGTGTGTGTGTGTGTGTGTTATATTTAAATATATCTAGTGTTTGCGTGTAATGGTGATATTGATCTTGTTGTTCTAATTGTCACTAGTTTTTCGCGTTATTAAGATATATTGTTTCCTCTGCTCCGATATGATTAATATGATTAATTAGTTAAAACTATATTTGGTAAATATACTTTGTAAACGGGTTTTAATAAAAACTGAAAAATTATTACCCGAGACCCGAATACCACTGTCAAAACCCAACACCTACCACTTCTCTTCCACCGTCTGCCACCATCCTCCCTCGTCTGTCACCATCCTCTTCAACCGTTTGTGAATATGGATCGAAGTTGTTCATCATCTTCTTCAACCAAGCTCATCGTGTTTAATTCAAATCTTTAAATCTTCCCCGAAACATAGCAACAATGGATCTAGATTAGATCCTTGTTCCATTTCGATCACAAGGGTGTGATCAATTTCATGTTTTTATCAATTTTGTATGAGTTATGATCGAATAAAGTTCTTGTTCATCACTTTGTCTAAGCTACTCAATGTGTAGAAAATTCTTTCAATTGTGATGAATCTGACTATTTTTTGTTTCCTCATGATCGATGTATATTTGTGAAATTTGTGACACTCAATTTTCATTAACTGATTTCAACTATGGTCCTAGAGTGATCGGTCTGATATTACGATTTCAACGGTATTCTCAATTGTGGGTTCTTCACATCAGATCCACCAGCACTGCCATCAGATCCACCACCACCGCCATCTCATTCCCATCATATGCAGGGAGAGAATGAGTCGATTCGTCGATGTCTGATGAGTTGATTTTGGCAGATGGATCGAAAACGAAGATTAATGAGTCGATTCCGGCAGATGGGTAGGTTCGATGGAGTTGCGAATGATGTTTGAAATCTTGTACGGGAGGTTCGTTGGTGGTCATGAATGGTGATGATGGTTGGCGATGGTAGTGGCGGAAGAATGAAGCTCGATTCCGATCCAGCAGTGGAAGAAGACTCGTGACGATGTGGGTAGGATTCCGACTGATAGTCTATAAAGAAATGATTTTATAGAACTTACAAAATAGTCCATTCATTTTAAGAAATTATAAAAATAGTCCCTCGTCATATGCCACGTCAGCAAACAGTAACAGTGTTAGGGTTGATTTAACGAAGGTGCAATGTAATCAATACCTGGATAATTCGGATTATTATAGGGAATTTTCGTAATTGAGATTATTATCGGCCAAAAGGGCATAACTTGGATTATTAAAATCCAATAAACCATATCAAAACATACAAAAAAAAAAATTAAATAACCTTTGTGTTTGAGCTTAGTCATAATAAACATGTCACATAAGACACCACCTGATGCCCGACATCAAAAAGTGAAAGTTTACTTAACGGCTTTAGTGACCATTTAACAGCGGTCTAATAGATTTTAATACCTTTAAAATCTGGTTTATTTGTAGGGAATAAATGAAATATGGATTAATATCGAGCAATAGAAAATAACTGAGATTATTAAAATCTAATATGCCTAATAATAATAAACAAAACCAACGTATTTTATCAAAATATTTGAATTTAAATAATTAACACATTGCAAGGCTCCCCTAGAATTTTTAACAACCAAGTTTGTCGAGATAAGAAATTTTTAGACCCCCTCTAAAATATGGACCATGTGTGGTTGTACATCTCGTATAGCAACTCTAAACTAACATGTTATAATCTCTATGAAGGTTACAATTTTAAATTTTCGAAACCTATAGAGTCTTCTAACATGTTTATATTTAGACATACTCCTAAATTTAATTATAGTCACATATTTGTCAATCACCCATAAAGCTCTTCTCTCCATACATTTCTCTACCACTCACATCCCCCCAATTTCTCTATCTTTTTCATCCTTCAACTAAACTTCATAACCACCTTAACCCAAAAACAAAACTTCAAGATTTCCATACCACTTTATACCACAATTAACGAAAACAAGAGTCCAAACACGATAAACATAACAATGGTAAGATTGGGAAATGTGATGAGGCAAATCGAGAAAAAACAACCACTAGCCGCAGAGGCAATGGCTAAGGACCAAGTTCTCCACCAGACCGCTAAGGGCGCACCAAAGTCACCCATTACTATGATGTTGGGTGGCTTTGTGGTCATTGGGGCTCTAGCATACTTTACATTGTATTCTCATAAGAAACCCGAGGCCACCGCCTTGGATGTGGCCAAAGTTGCGACGGGCACAGCCACAACTGGAAATACCCGTCCTCAAAAGTGATTGCCGGTGCACTTGATAAATGCGTTACGCAAGACCGTTGGAAACATGTGTTCGTGAGTTATTAGTTGTTAATTGGTCCCTATATTTTGTAATTTCATTGTTATAACGCTTCATATTATAAGGTTGAATACGAATAATATGTCTAATATGTATACAAAAGTATCATACTTTTGTTTACTATAAAATATTACGTAAAACATTTTAAACACCAATCTAACTATTTAGAAATTTACATCGACTCCCATGTTACATATATGCTTAAAGTTATGATTTTTTTTTCTTTCCATACTTGATGTGATTAATGATTGTTGCCTGTTTTAAATTTTGCTTATTTATACCGAAATTACGTTTTAATGTAAAACAAAATTTGTTATAGGATATTTGGCAGGGGAGGATTTATGTGAAGGCCAGAGGAGGGAAAGGCCCCCGCTCACCATTACTAGCAATATAAAATAATTTAAGAATAAGTAAAAAAAGATTAGGCCCCTCAAGTTTTATTATTTAGGGCCCTATGTTTTATATTATTAGTAAAGATGAAGGTGATTTTGAAGGTGTTGGTGAAGTTGTATGCAGGTTTTGTTCCATAAACTATGGAGAAAAAGTTGAGAAGAATAAATGAAAATGAAAAGGAAAATACGAGAAAAATGGGTTATGTGTTTGACTATAATAGTTGTAAGGTAAACCTTAAAATTTAAGGTGTAGTTTTGAGTGGTTGTGAATAGAGGAGAGATAAATATTTAAGGAAAAATCTGGGAATCCTTATATTTAAGGGAAAATGAGGAAAAATGATAAAAAATCTGGTAATCTTTAAAATTTAAGGTTTAAAGAGAGAGAAAAGGTAATGATAAAGGTATAAAAAGTATTATTTAATTGTGGTTGTGATGAAATAGAGAGAAAAAATAATAATAAATATATAAATTATAGGGATAATGATAGAGAATGAGCTGTAAATGCTCTAAAGAGTAACAGGTTTTGTTCCCTATGCTTTTGCTTTTTGGCGGAACTCTACTTAATATTAAAAATTTAGTTTTTTTTTACCTTTACTTTTACTTGGTTTTCAATATTCAATTTTTAGCTTTTCTCTCTTTTTTTTTATCTGTTATCATTCTCGTTTTTATGTAATTGTATTTTGTTAATTAAGCTCTTTATTATATACGAGAAAAAGACCCGCGCGTTGCTGCGGGTTGACATTTTTTGTCAGCATATATTACCATAGTCATAGATATTACATCACAGAACATGAAACAAAGTTAAATTGTCTTCAAAACACGAAACAAAGTTAACCGACTATTACATTACAAAAGCAACCCTTGAAAGTCCATCATACGACATGAGATATGTGTAGCGTCTTGACTTCAAAGTAATACCTCATGCGTAATTTCTTATCAATCTGAATATCATGACGATCGGCAAAAGACTTCCAATCATAAACACTAAACTTGTAGTTTTCAAAGGTAATGTGAAGGCAATATCTAATGAGTTGAAATCAGAAATATAGATATATGTATGTATTTTTCTATAATTATACCTTGTATATGTTACAATGGCTTGGTTATACATCCAAAGCTACAATATGATTCTCACATATGCTAGGAGGTAAGAGGTAAAACACATCTGGGTTAAGATTATTTGAAATAAAACAATTCATACTATACAGTTGGAAATAGAACTCTCCAAGAAATAGAATTCGCTAAACCTGCAACCAAACAATAAAACAACATAAATTTACAAAAAAAATGGTCTATTACAGTTTGTTGATCTGCATTTTATTTCTTAAAAATCAAGATCTTTAATTGCTCCACAACCTAAACACAAAGCATCAAAAGTGCAAATCACAAACTCTAAATATTTAATTGATTGTACTTATGTGTTTTTGTGCTTGAAAAAATACAACACCATAACAGCCAAGACATATTGTAAGGCAATAATATGTAGCAGCTCTATACATTTTGGCATATTAAACCCGAAGAAATGAGCCACCAACAGGATAATTTATTGTCCAAATAAGAGCTACAAATTGACTGTTATCCAACTTTAAAAGATTTTAATAAAAATTTAATGTTGAGATTGGGTAAGAAATGATTATCACTTATAATATGTCTATGATAACAAAAGAAAGTCTGTTAAAATTGTTTCAGATAAGCCTAACTCAAGTCATGCATAATTGCATACCAAGTGGATGAGAATCCATACAACGGATTGAAGAAGATGAAATCTAACTGCAAAAGCCGTGGTGGTGGTTTATAACTTGCTTCTACCGTAACTAACTAATCTTACTGATCATCACTCTCCATCAAACCTGTGAATTGAAATGTTTCCATTGACTATAAAACCCCACTGTGGCTGTCAATTGAAACTCGGATATTATATTTAATTTGTTTTTAGTCTGTAAACATCTTGATTTATATTAATATTTCCAAAACCAATTATTTCAAAGAAGTTTTCACCTTTCCTCAGACAAAGAAACTTTGGTAGTTCAATTCTAGTCGGAACCGTGTTTTGTTTTCCTAGCAATGTCATCTTAATATTAACTTAATATATTATAACTCAGTAGATTAAAGATAAAAGTAAATTCTGTAGAAGAAAACTGAAAAATAACATTTAGTTATTATGTTCAGTTTAACCCCGTTGAAATCAAAGTTACCTTTTCTCTACAAATTTATAATCCGATCGATATGGTTTTTTCTCACTCAGCTTTATTTATATATAGAAGATTAGTAAGATTCAAATGAGGGAAAGTTGGACTCTCTGACCTTTCTTGGTTTTGTCGCCCTGACAAACTGAAAATATGCCGGAATTAGGACAACCAATTCCATTCCAATTCATAAAATGCACACTCACGCTACCTCTGCTTGTAGCCATTATCGAGCTCCAAAAACTGTAAAAGTGCTTCTACCTCTGGCTTGTCGCCATTGTCGAGCTCCAAAAAGTTTAAAAGAGTTCTGTGAGAGAGAAATATAGACGTTATTGAAGCCGAAATAAACAAAGTAACAAAAAATGCTAACAAAATTAAACATTGACGAAACATAAAATTAAAGAGAAATCAAGAACAAACAACCAACACATACAACATATAAACCTGTTATAAACCCACAAAAGAAAAAAAAAATGACAAATGACCACATCAATTGAAAAACTCAAGATTACATGTGAGATGGCTTAGATTTTATTAATTTTTGGCTGGCGAAAAAATAAATCAAAAGATTATTGCCTCGCTAAATAACCATGTGAAATCATCATAGCAAAAAAAAAAAAACCCACCATCAAAAACCAGACAACATAAGCCGAGAAGCAACCATTAATAAGAATAAATGGCTCAGATCTGCCATGAACAACATCAGAGCCTTGAAAGAAAGTATCGATCCAGTCAAGAACATCACAAAATCAAACTTGCTTTTTATTAGTTGCATGAGGCTCATGGGCATTCAGATCTGCGACATATCTGAGTGAGCCAAACCCTAACCACGGCGGCGAAGATTAGCCGGCGGCAACGCTCGAATGGTCACAAATCGACGTACCGGAGCAACAACACCGGAAGCCAACCGGTAGTAGGAAGCCAAGGGGGCTGGATCTTGTTTTATAAAGCAGCAACCAAGGTAGAAATTTTGCTCCGATCGACCACCGAGAAGACATAATGTTTTGTAGAGAGGAGAGCAAAAGAGTATTCGAGAAGACAGATGAATAGATCCACTTTTAAAGAGAAATAAAATTTTGTAGAGAGAGGAAGCGACCAACCAAGGGACATATGTTTGATGGAGCAGCGATGAGTCACCTTGCAAATACACGCGTTTAACAGGAAGACAATCTGATGAATGACGCGTGTAGTAATCATGTCAGAGGCAGGCAGGTGTAAAGCACCGCCATTTAGACCAATTAAGAAAAATAAAAAAAATCAGAGAGCCCAGGATTGGAACTCGGAACCTCCGGTTTCAAACCATGTCTCAGTACCACCAAGGTAACACTAAGGATTGAGAGAAATACAGAAAACTTAATATAAAAGGTAACTATACAACTGAAAATTAAAAAAAAAATAAAACAAATGACACAGCCACGTGGAAACCCACGATTGGTGCCACGTGGACGGAATAGTCCCAACTTAGAGTACAGATCAGCCATCAAATTTGATATATAAGGTAATCTAGTTAACTATTACATTGATCAATAGAATTATATCTATCAAACTTTTTTTTTCCTACATCAAGAGATTTGCAACTTGTAAACATGAATTTTGTGTTATCTTTTTTAATATTTAAATATTTTGTATTTAAGAATTATAAAAGTTTTATTAGGGGTGACAATTCCCGACACGAGAAAAACATGTTTTGGTCAGCCTATATGACTCATTTTCTTAAACAGGTCAACTCGAACTGTTTAAATATAGGTCAACATGAACACGACTCGTTAAATATGTGGGTCGACCTGTTAACCCCTTTAGGGTTTTTGAAATGTAATTATTTATATCATGGAGATAAAAATATATTAATATATAAACTTATATATTTTGATATTTAACTTTTAACTCTATATTTCTATATATAAACTTCTAAAAGTCGTTCCATTTTCTCTTTTATCAATTTTACTTTCAGCAATTTTATTTTATTATTTCTATGTATATATTCTCTAACGTTTTCTATTTGTTTCATCTTATATTGAGTTAAATATATTACTAAGTTTATTAAATATTAATTAGGAACGAGAGAAAGAAACAAAGAAAGACATAATATAAAAAAAATGTTTTCATTTTAAGTATATATTAATTAATTGTTTATATCGTTAAACATAAAATGGATTGACCTGAAACACGACCCGAACACGACCCAAATTTAAGTGGGTCAACACCACATGAAACGAGTAGTTATATGGGTTGGGTTTGGGTTGAAGAGTTCAACCCGCCATCCCATCAACCCGAAACCCATCAACCTGCTAACACGCCAACCCGTCAACCCGACACGATTGACACCCCTACATTTATATAATATTTAGAACTAGTTTATAAATATTGTTAAGAATTAAAAAATTTCAAAATATTATTTATAAAGTTTTAAATAGAATTCGAGTTACAGATGAGTGCATGGGGTTTTACTCTTGTAGAAATATACTAGTTTTTTCCTTATATGACTGCAGTTGCTGTGTCATTGGGTAATCTTTAGATTTCAGTCATGTTTTAATATCATGTTAGAAAAATCATCCAACACAATAGGCTAATAATCAAACAAACAGTTAAACGATGTTTGGTGTAACGTTTGTAGCTGATAAAGTCTAGTGTTTGATAATCATGCCTGCAATTGTGACATAAAGTTGTCATGTCTGCAACAAGAAAAAGTACATTGGGGAAGTCAATCCAAATGAAGTCTTTTTCCTGAAAACCTCAAGTTCATCCGGTTCTTCATTTAATCATATCGGAACAACCAACTTTCTATGAATTGTATGTAAAAACTATACTTAGCCAGTTTAGAGAACATTAGAAGAAATATATCTTTACACTCAAAAACCAAAATATAAATTTACGAAAAAAATATATCTATATCTATATCTATATCTGTTATCTATGAGCTAAAATTTGTGAGATTTGTTTATGTTGTTGGCTCATTTAAAAGCGATTATTGATGGCGTTTGAAAATATCATTTGGTGGGACTTCTTATGATGTCTTTGTCCCCCACCTTACGGTTATGAAAGTCATCATATTTTGGTTGATTTTTAATGTGATTTTAAGTAAAACAACTGATGGTGTTTTGATTATTCAATAAATTAGTTTCATTTATTCAATTTAATTTTATTCGATTATGGTTTTAGTATCAAATGTCTTTTGCAGGTACAGAGCAAATTTATCTCCTTAGAATTATTAAAATAAACAAAATACAAGCAATATATAAAAGGTCGTTTGCAGGTTTGTGTAACTTTTGATGCATGGTGGTAGAGCAACAAAAAAGACTAAAGAGGCATTAACGCTTTCTGTGTGTTTTTTTGGTTGAGGTTGCAAGTATACTAAAGACCCGTTGATGCTTCTTTTATAGAGAAGACCTTCCTTTTATTGGCTGGCCGGGTATGTCACACATTCCCTCTTAAGAATAAAATCCAATTGGTACATGTTTGAATAGGGATGATAACTTTTGCCCCTTTGTCTAAAAGGGATGAAAACTTTTAGTTCATAATCGAATTCATACGAGGGGACAAAAACATGACAGAGAATGGATTCAATGGAGTGATCTAGAAAAATGACAAAATCAAAAGTAAAATATGAGGAGACAAAGAATGGATTAGCCAAAGGTATATAAGTGGTCTTTTATGTTAATAGCTTTTATAAGTTCCTTATTTGTGAAATTAGCTTTTATTTACTTTATCCTAAACTTCGACTTCATATGTTTTCGTAGGCCCTGCAACTATTATACATGTTTCATTTACTTTATCCTAAACTTCGACTTCAAATTTCCAGGTAAGCAATCACAAATTAATACAAACTTAGTTCAACAATAGTGGCCTAACACAACAAAAATTTACAGTTGAGATGCAAGTAAAATACACATCAGGAACAAGGGTTGAGATTAATCCAGATATAGAAATGGCCAGAAGGTATATTTCCAACATCATAATTTGATAAAAACTTTTAAAAAAAGTGTTTTGGGTAAGCAATCAAGCATCATTTAATCTCTACCAGTATATATGTTTTGGCACAAAATTTGATAAAACTTTTGCAAGGAAAGTTTAATATATGTGTGAATGCATGTAAAAAAGAAGATTGTAATGTGGAGAAAATATGTTCGACATCATAACGAGCGGTTATGATGAACCATATACTTGAAGTGAGTGATTGAGATGCATGCTAATTGACATCTCATATGGCAAGACTTAATTGCAGTAAACCCGTAGACGTATATTGAACCACTTTATTTATGTGGTGGAACTTTGGATTTTACTATAGGGTGAAGGAATAAATATTTGATTATTGCATATGATTAATGATTTCAGAAAGTTATTTCCTTTATTAATAGTTTATCTTTATTTGTTTTAACCAAAGAGGGGTGGAAGAAGGCTGTGTCGAAAACCAGATGGTCGAGGAAGGCAACAGAGAAGGAAGATTATTTTTGATTTAAGATGTACCAATGAGGCAAGATTTGAAGGCCGCACGCTTGCTAATGATCCTAATGATCGATTGATGTACAAAGATGGAAGAAAACTAATAATTCAACAAGCAAACAAGATTAAAGGAAGTTCAAGGGCATTTGTTGGACATTGAATTGTCGACGGTTTCGGTCCTGTTTATTGTCTAATGTTAATTTTTTTCTTTAATTCCAGTTATCAAATTACATTTATTATAATATGTTAAATTTTGGATTTTTTTTAATAAATCCGTGCATCGCACAGAAATCAAAAGCTAGTATGTATATATATATATATATATATATATATATATATATATATATATCTATACTATATAATAAACAAAATTTTTTGTAATACTTTAATTAATAAAAAATGAGACTTGTCATCACCACAAAAATTTTGGATTAAGTCAAAATTTTAATAAATAATTATCCAAATACTAAATTTCCATATTAGGGTTTATTAAGTTTAAACTTTTAATAAGTAATTATCCAATAAATAATTATTCAAATACAAATTTTCTATATTAAGGTTTATAATTATCCAAATACCTAATTATATATATATTAACAATTGGAATTTGTGGGTTGTGAGGGGCTTTCCTGTACTTCGTTTGCCCAATAAATGGTTAACAAATCATTTGTTTAGCCAATAAGTGCTTGACAAGTCATTTGTGTAGCTTCGTTTTTTGCCCCAGTAAATTTGTCACAATTCATTTCTCCAACAAATGAGATGCTTCCATGTCATAATAATGACATATCTCAATGAAAGGCTGACGCAATTCTTTTTCTTTGTAAGTTACACTTGCTTTTTACTTCTCACATGCTTGACACAGCTGTCCTACTCCACTTATTATAACTTGTCCTACTCCACTTATTATAACAGTTCTCACATATCAAACCCTAAGACAATTTTTTTTTTACTTTTGACGGTTGGCTTTCTTTTCTTTTTAAGAGATTCTCATTTCTCTTTAAAACCCATTTAGGTAATCTCTACAACGCCTCTTCCTTCTTCACATTCTCCACCACCTATCTCTTCACATTCTCCACCGCCTCTCTCTCATTAAGGTTTTTCCTCAGCAGGCGGTTGCGGTGGTTTAT
The DNA here is from genome assembly GCA_039602395.1 of Deinandra increscens subsp. villosa. Taxonomy (NCBI): domain Eukaryota; kingdom Viridiplantae; phylum Streptophyta; class Magnoliopsida; order Asterales; family Asteraceae; genus Deinandra; species Deinandra increscens. Next base: position 114,963,491 of record JBCNJP010000007.1, on the reverse strand, counting down.
CGGTGACATCCGATTTGCTTATGGAAGGAAGGTGAGGTGAAATCGGGCAGGGTCATGGACGACGGTTTATTGGCTTCCGCCGTCGCCGAGCTTCATCTCTGGTGGCCGGATAATGCCTTCCGTCGTCGTCGAGCTTCACCCGTGCGTTCCTCCGTCGTGATGACAGACGGCGGTTTAGTGGCTTCCGCCATCGCCGAGCTTCACCTCTAGTGTAGATTTTTTCACCCCATTTTAGGGTTGTGCCGCCGGCGCCGGGGACTGCATGTTCTCTTAACTTCGTTCTAAACCTGATTATGATGGTTTATTACTTTGATTTGAGTTTGATTCCAGATCTGAGATTTCATATACTTTTTTAACAATTTTTGATGAGGTGATGATATATTTCTCAATCGTTTGGTGTTTTTGCTTCCTCTATTTGAGATTTGAGCCAAAAGATTCATGTTGTTCCGATTTGTTGTGTTATACACCCAAAATCACTGTTATTTATTTTGGTTGCATGGTTCATTATTTATTTTGGTTGCTTGGTTAACTTTGGTTGAATTAAAATGCTATATTGTTGACTACTAATTGCTGGCTTATCCATGTATTCGTTTAAAGATCTAAGTAGAATCAGTTTGGTTGGGTATAGAGGCGATGATGATTTGTTAAAACATTGTGATTTTTAAATTTGGAAAATTGGCCTGTAATAATACAAGTTATCACTTCTTGGCCAATAATAATATGAATTATTGACCTAACCCACAATAATACCACTTATCCAACTATTGGACTATAACGGTACGCCGTTTGTTTAAACTTAACGGGGTTACCAGTTTGCATACGTGGCTGCCCACGTGGATTCCCCACCTCATTTTACTTTATAAATTATGGAATTCTCCCCCAATTTCGAACCCTAAAAAAACCGATCGGCAAATCCTCCCAAATCACACGAGAAAATGTCTTCTTCTTCAACTTCCAACCGCCATTCTTCAACAAGTAACCGCAGATCAAAGATTTTAAGGTTCGACCTTGATGGTAATCTGTTGTGCTTCCACGATTTAGCTGCTGTTTGTAGGGAAGCTGGATATCGAAGTCCAAGACAAGGAGATCAGTTTTATGCATGTCGATTGTGGCCGGTAGGTTAAAGTTAGTTGCTTTTTTTGCTTGTTGTACTGATTTATTTGGAAGGATTCTGATGATTGATTTATGTGGAAGGAATCTGATTGTAGGTTTTTCATGTGGAAGGATGTAGTAGATAATGCCACTAACCATGGTGAGAGTTCAGGAATTACAGCAGCTAAGAATGAAACATTGGAGATGAAGATTAGAATTTTAGAGTTGGAAAAGATGAAGCTTGAAGAAGAAAACAGAAGTCTTAAAAAAAAGTTCATTTATGTAGTGATACTGATTGTTTTGGTTGTATGTTGGATATGGCACAAAGAAGAGGGTCAGTGAGTTTGTAGTGTGTGTTATGGTAGTTTTACCATTTGTATTTCTTGTTTGAAATGAAATTGAAGCATTTGGTTTTAACCATTTGGTTGTATACTTGTATATGGCACAATGAATTTGAGTGTTTTGTTATGCATTTAGTAACAAATAATTTTGAAGAAACATGGTAAGCAATTCAAATCAAATTTTAACCATTTGGTTTTGGAATCCTTTGGTTATAAATCAAATCAAACCCAAATCAATTCTAACCCAATCAAACCAAGTCAAACCAAACTTCAAACCAATTAAACATGATCATATTTTGCAGCCTTCAAATGAAACCCATTTCAACACATTAATATCCAAATCAAACCAAACTTCAACCATAACATCATAATCATAGTTTAAACAGAATTCAAAAGGGACAGACATAGTTGTAATACATCCCAAAACATAAAATCATAAACCATAGTTTAAACATAAATTCATAAACCATTCATTCCCAAAACAACTTGCAGCCTTCATAACTTAAACACCTGCTTGGCTTATCCCTGATTGTTGAGAAGCTTGTTGAGTGCTCTGAGAAGCTTGATGAGAAACTTGTTGAGTCTTCTTTGGCCTTCCCCTCTTCTTCTTAGGTTGAACAACTTCACACTTATCAGCAACTTTACCCTTATCTGGACACTTCCTCTTGTTATGTCCACTTTTCTTGCAATTACTACAAGCCTTTTGTTGCCCATGTCTTGTTAATTTCCCAGGCTTCTTTGGATCCTCATGGGGATCCTTCCTCCTGTTCTTCTTAGGCCTGCCAGGAGCTGCTTTAATGGGTGGTGGGTCAAGTGGTGCATGAACCTTTGGCCAAAACTTTTGAGAACCTAAAGGAGGTATAGGGAACTCATAAGCCTTCATATACATCTCTTTGGTGTATAAAGGGTGAACATAATCTTCTGCTGTGTGGCCTAGAAATCCAGCAATTGAACAAACATGATAACATGGGATTCCTGTGAGATCCCATTTCCTGCAGCTACAACTCTTATTGGTCAGATCCACAATGACATCATCATAAGCTTTAACTTGAAACATAGTAGGGGATGATGGATAAATTTCACATTTAACAGTTTTGTCCTTCTCTTTGTTAAGTTTATCCTGGATTCTTGGACAAAGTATGACATCCCTACTAGCCATTTGATTCTTAAGCTTATGCAATCTAGTCATTAGTGCAAGCCTGATATCTTCTAACATGTATATAACATGCTTGGACCTTGACCTAATAATAAACCCATTGAATGTTTCAGCCATGTTACTAACTATCACATCTGATCTGGTTTCAATGTTTAAAAAGCACCTGCAGAACACTTTAGGATTTTGCTTCATGAAATCAGCAACTGCATCAGTAGATATTACCTTCATATCTTCAATTGCCTTTTCAAAATCTGGTTCACAGTATGCTCTACAAGCCTTCCAGAATACCTCTTTTAATGCATCACCTTTATGCTTCTTGTGCCAGTTTGCATATATATGCCTGGCACAATTTCTATGTTCAGCATTAGGCCAATGAGTGACAACTGCATTCAACAAACCCTGCAACACATTGTAAAGTTTAAATGCATATTATGGTTATCATACTTTATAGAACAAGATGTATATGGTGATCATAAGTTTAAATGTTACCTTTTGTTGATCTGAAATCAGTGTCCATCCTTTTCCACCATCTAAGACACCCAAACATTTCTTCAATTCTTCCATAAACCATGTCCAACTAAGTGTATTCTCACCCTCCACCACTGCCCATGCTACAGGGTACATCTGCCCATTAGCATCTCTCCCAATGGCAGCAACCAACATACCACCTAGAAAAGTTTTCAGAAAGCATCCATCTAAACAAAGTAGTTTTCTACATCCAGCTAAGAACCCTTTTCTAAGGCTATCAAAACAAATAAAAATCCTATAAAACACCTCTATGTCTGAACTGTCATCTCCATGGAATTGGGGTGGAACCTTAACAAGATTGAATACTGATGTAGGATTAGCAATATTCAAAGCCTTTAAGTATGAACCAAACATACTATAATGATCTCTCATAGAACCATGCAACTTCCTATGAGCAGCTTGTTTTGCTTTGTATGCAAACCAGTTACTAACAAAGACTTTGAATGCCACCTTAACAAGATCCTGAATTTCCTTTGCAGATATGTGAGGTTTAGCCTTAAAAACTTCCAAAAAATGATCAGACACAAAGTCAGCTGACAATTGCCTATTCTTGGACATGTTCCTTTGGCAATTATGCTTGTTATTGACACCCTTAACTATGTAGCAGCTCTTCTTAGCATGAAATGAGCAGTAAATGGTAAATGGACATCCTGTTATGCAAGTGTAGCTGATTTTACCATTTACCTTTATTGAACTTACATTTATCTTCAAATTCCTTCCATTTGCAACAGCATAATTCCTTACAGCCTGTTTGAAAGCATCTCTACTGGGAAACCTAGTTCCTACAACCCATTCCCATTTACACCAGTCAGTATTTTCAGTAACAGTTGGAACTTTTACCTTGTTCTTACTGCCTAACAGGTCATCATCTTCACTCTCTCCAGGAGAGTTTATGTCACCATCTGAATCCTCATAGTTGCTTTCATCACTACCCTCTTCTTCATGTGATGTAAACTCCTCATTGAAGGGTTGACTCAGCTTTTCTATCAACTTGTTGTTTAGCAACTCATCCTCTTGTTGAACCTTTGATAACTCCCCACTCAAACACCTCCATTCCTCATCATCTGTATCAGAATCTGAACAAATCTTCTTATCAAGTTCAGGATCTTCAATTGTAACTATAGCAGCCTCACTATCTTGAGTTTCAACTACAACATCATCATCCTCACCATCTTGAGTTTCAACTACAACATCACTATCCTGTTCTTCATGTGATGTAAACTCCTCATCAGCAGCCTCATGTACTTGTGTTTCAGATTCAACCACATCTACCTCTGTATCACCTAAAAAGCCAGCTACAAAGCCAGCTTGCCTTACAATAGGGATTTCACTATGGGTTGTGGTCACTATGGGTTGGGCTTCAATATGGGCTATGGGAACAGTGGGTTGGGCTTCAATATGGGCTGTGGCTTTAGATGGGTGTTTTGCTAGTTCCACATATAAACAACACATATGTCTAGGCTCATCATCACCCAACTGGTTCATCATGTCTAAAACATCCTTCTCATTTTTCAAGTGAACAAGACCATTTTCAAATGACTTGCAAGGAATAAGGTAATAAAGGTTAAAGTTCATGTTTGGGTACATACCATAATCATATACATAATCAAGTAACTGGCGGTAAGATATCCTTTCCACACCGACTTCAAAGGTGACTGTCCCACCGCCCACATACTCCCATTTCTTCTTAGTTAAGAACTTACCTCCAAACCATATCTTCACAAGCACTTTTCCGGACATGTCTGCCTGCGTAAAAAAAATCAGAAGCTGTTAAATTAAGTTACCGATTGTAAAATCAAGTTTCACTTAATGCTCGTTACCTGGAATTGAGTAGATGAGGGTGGAAGATGGAGCTGATCTGCGTTAATGAGGGTGGAATCGGAGTTAATGGGGTTGGAAATCGGAGTTAATGAGGGTGGAATCGATGAGGGTAAACATTTGGGGGGATAGGGTTTTCTTTAACCGAGTAAAATGAGGTGGGGAATCCACGTGGGCAGCCACGTATGCAAACTGGTAACCCCGTTAAGTTTAAACAAACGGCGTACCGTTATAGTCCAATAGTTGGATAAGTGGTATTATTGTGGGTTAGGTCAATAATTCATATTATTATTGGCCAAGAAGTGATAACTTGTATTATTACAGGCCAATTTTCCTTTAAATTTTCATTAAGTATATGATAGGCTTGGTTAACTCTTTTGGCGAGGCAATAAGTTTTTGCAGCCATTGAGTTGCCCCTCTCATAACAATTACTTAATTTTCAACATAAATCTGAGCCTCAAAATTTAATATGTTCAATTTGTTGGTTGTGAGGGAATTTACTGTGCTTCGTTTCCAACGGTAAATGTTTTACAAATCATTATATCATTATATATATATATATATATAGTGAAAAGTTCATTGTAGACACCCTCATAAGTGTAGACATGTAGACACCTTTTTTCACCATTAGATCTCTTGATCTAATGGTTGTGATTAATTTGTTTTTTTCTTTTTTTCTATTTTCTCATTATTCAGAAAATTTCACATGTGAAAAGGAGCCATTTCACATGCGAAAGTGTCTACAATGAACCTCACCCTATATATATATATATATATATATATATATATATATATATATATATATATAGGGTTAAGTTCAATGGAAAACTAAGTTTTAGTTGGAAAACTGGAAAACCAAAGGAAAAATATATTAAATGAAGGCTATTTAGGTCATTTTGGTGCTCCTTTTTTTTTCTTTTTTAAATTTCCGTGTCTATCCAACTAATTTCCACCTTACGACCTTAAAAAAATAAAAAAAACTAAAAAAAAACTAAAAAAAACTTTAAAAAAAAACGTTCTTTTTTTATGGGTTCGTCCGACTATATTGCATATATGCAATATTGTATGTTTTTTATATTACATATATGCAACATATGAAACATACAATGTTGCATATATGCAACATACTATTTTGCATATATGCAACATGTGAAACATACAATGTTGCATATATGCAACATACTATTTTGCATATATGCAACGTATGCAACATATTATGTTGCATATATGCAACATAGTCGGATGGACAAGATGAACAAAAAAAAACGTTTTTTTCTCTTTTTTTTTTTGTTTTTTTTGTCTTTTTTTTTTCTTTTTTTGTTTGTTTTTTAAAAAGTTATCATGTGGGTATATGTGAAACCAAAAAAAAAAAAGAAAAAAAATTGTCAAATTACCCAAATAGCTTCATTTAATATAACTTTCCTTTGGTTTTCCAGTTTTCCAAATAATAGTAGTTTTCCAAGGAACCTTACCCTATATATATATATATATATATATATATATATATATATATATTAACAATTGGTATTTGTGGGTTGTGAGGGGCTTTAGTGTACTTCGTTTGCCCACTAAATGGTTGACAAATCGTTTGTTCAGCCAATAAATGCTTTACAAGTCATTTGTGTAGCTTTGTTTTTGCACCAGTAAATGTGTTACTACTTATTTCTCCAACCAAAGAGATGCTTACATGTCATAATGATGACATATTCCAATGAAAGGCTGGTGCGATTCTTTCTTTTTCTTTGTAATGGATTAAGTTTGGTTGAGTTCGGAGGTGATGATGATTTGTTAACACTTGGAAATTTCTAAATTTCCAGTAAGTGTGTGATAGGTTTGGTGAACTTTCTTAGGCAAGGCAATAAATTTTGCAGCCATTAAATTCACCCCTCTCACAGTAATTGCTTGACATTTTAGATAAATCTGAACCTCAATATTTTTGTTTAACTTTCTCCATGTTCAACCTATATACCAACTTAATTTGTAGCAAATAGCAAAATATATTTTACGAAAAAAAAAAACATTCAACTTCAAAATAATTACTACCTTTTAAATAAATCCGAGTTTCAATATTTTTTGTACTTGACAAGTCATTAAATAACATAAAAAAATAGCAAATAAGAAGTGACCCGTCGCAACGCGCGGGTTGGTGAACATCTTGTTTTATTATTAGGGTTAATATTTTATTACATACATATTAGATTTTACTGAAATATTAAATTTTATTACAAATACTTTAATACTTTAATATATATAATGCTTATAATACTTTATTAATAATAATATTTTAATTAAACATTATACATCTAATATAAAATATTTTATTTTATTTAATTTTATAACTTTTCTACTTTAGTTAAGTTTAAATTCAAATTTACCAAGTATTTCATTTAAATATAATAAACAAAATCCTTATTTTTCGTGACTAGATTTTTTTTAACTGCAAACATGTGGTTACTCGGGGTCTCATCATGGCAAACGATGTTACCACGACCGCAGTCCGTACGAGTAGCCAAGACCATCTGCGTTGCACATCCATCTCACAGGAAACCTATCGCCTAAATGACTATTGTCGTAAAACCTCTGACCCACCTATAATTACTGAGAAAATTTTAGATAGTTATAAACTTACATAATTATCATAAATTATAATTGTATTTATGGTTTTATTTTAAAACTCAGCCGTGTAATAAACGGTAATAAAAAAAACTAGTATAATAATAATAGACGAATGAAATATGTGTTAAGACGTGAAGTATTCGTTTAATCGGATGAGAAGAATTTTACATCAAAGCGTAGATTAAATAAATGCCCGTTACCCTTTTTTAGTGTAAACATGAGTTGGAATAAAATTCCTACAGCAAATTTACGATTTCTTCGCGTTTCTAGTTTATCTATGAAATCTTCCGTTAATCCGGCCGGACAATCTGCACTCTTCCGATGACGGCGATGGTTTAATCCGGCGAAGTAACCTATTAGTTCTAACTGTAAGTCTAGAAACTACGAAATCTTTCGGTCTTTCTATTTTCTAATCAGAGAGTCTTCTTTTGATGTAACCAATGACTGTATTTGACTTTGTTCCTACCTCAGATTTATTTGCACTTTCAGGTTTACTTTGTAGCGAATGCTGAATTATTAGGGCTAGTAAATTAATCAATTAAGATTGAAGGGCTAGGGTTTGCTAGATACTAAATCAGTTATGTTTTTGAGTAAAACCTAAATTCATTAGGACTTGTGAATTGAACATTTTGTTGTAGTTTCCATTAACAAATTACTGTATATCTTCAGCAAATATATTCAAGAGACTTGATACAATTACCAGGAGTTATGAATCTAGATGGTGATCACTCTTGCCTTTCTTTTCTAAGAACGGAAACTAATCTACATCTAATAACTTAATCCATCAAAATGTATTGGAAACTCAGTAATCAAGCTTATAAAACATTGAACCAGAGATGATGTTTAATAGTAATACTGATATTTGCATTGCTAAAATATATTGGAAAGTTAGTAACCGAAAGTAGACTTAATGAATGATGTGCTTTTTCTTGATACAAATGAAAAGACCAGTGAAATTCTTATGTTATGAATTATTTGGTGAATAAAGGTTAGAACTTGGCCTTGTTAGATCGGAAATTACTGTACATCTTTTATTGGTATGCAGTTTGGATTATGTGGTAACTTCAGCAAAATGTTTGATTATGCATCGAAGTCCCAATATGTTGGTGGCCACAGGGAGAAATTTGCAAGGTAATTCATTTTTTTCTTCTTTGTGGAGAAATATTTTACCTAGAGATGTCAAAATGGGTGGGTTAGGCAGATTGGGTAATATGTTAAAACGAGATTTTTTTTTTGGCAAGGGGTTGAAACGGACTGGTTTGATTCAAAAGATTTCTTGTTTAACTTTTTATTTTAAAATTGTTTTGTATGTTAAATATGGTTAAAGATTATTATTACTAGAATAATCTATATTTTCAGTAAAACAACCGTGTGTATGAAAATGGTAGTTTGGGCGTATTTTGACCCATTTCCTCTTTAGTTATATTTTGTGATGCAGTTTCACACCGCAAATCAAGCCGGATATCAAGTATTCAAGCAGAGAAACAAAGAAACGAAGAATTCTTTCTTCTATATTATTCAAAACTCAAAACTACTGAACCCTAGAATAATAACATCCTTAAATAATGCTCCTATCTACAAGATAGGCATGAAACTTTCAAATAAAAATTACTCAATCCTTTACTTATTTAAATTTAAAAGGATAACTAATTAAAATAAAAGCTAACAAAATTAAACAATAATAAAAACCATAGCCACCGTCATCATACCCCCCCTCTTAAAAAAAACTCGTCCTCGAGTTTTGCCTCTCGTCTCAAACCCACCGGGATCGAACGGAACGTATTGAAGATCTTCGTCCAATCGGAGTTTAGCCTCACGAAATGTCCCGGTCAACTTTGAAATACCCATTGGACCGACAGGTCCCGGGTCTATCAGGTTGCCAGGTCCCCATGACATGACAATTTGACCCACTAGAAATAATACATACCTGAATTCGAACCGTTCAAAAGTAATTTGGGCAAAATTTACCACCTCCATTTGACATGACAATTCTTTTTCGAATATCATGACATGTAGATTTTGTGGTTGTGGGTTAATAACATTTTTGTAGTGTTAACTTAAATAAGCTGTTGATATGGTAATTATTTTTGCATATGATTTTTCTGTTTCATATTCTTGCTATTGCAGTAGTCCCTAAAGCTAAAGGTATAATAGTAACGTGTTTTCTTTTTATACAGTAACATGTCTTTTTTTTTTAATGGGAATTCAAGGTGTTTATTCCAATTTATTCCATTATCCATGGGTGTTAAGGTTAGCTAAGTGAGTATGGGATATTGAATAATGAGAATCACATCATCACTTGCAAGATGCAACTAAAATGGACCGTAGAAAATATTGTTTGGATACGCTTTTTCTCTTTTAAGTCCCAATAATCACGCAGCCTAATGTTTGACAAATGATATCTAATTATTAATGGACTTGAATAAGTTGGTAGATTTATTGACCAATATTAAGTTGTTTTCTTTAAAAAATTAATTTTGTAAAGAAGAGACGATTTATGAAATAGTAGTAGATAGTTCTCATATAATTTAAAAGAAGAGGTAAATAGTTTATTTTTGACAATCAGTTTTGTTGCCGCTTGATATGGAACTGATTATTTGACCTTCAAATATTCAGAAGTATAATCTGTTTATCCAAACAATAAAAACTGATTATCATGTAATCAATTCAACATCACATGTCCAATCATGCCTTTGTTACATTTTATATCCATTTGTGAGCTTTGATACAGCTGAATTCTTCCTTTATTTTGCATATGAAGGTTGGACGATTTGGATTCTAGATTATCATCACCAGCCTCTGGAGTTGCAATGAACAAATGTGGATTCGAGGGAATAACTCGTTCAAGCCGTGCACCAGCTACTCCCTCTAAATCTTTCAAAAATGGAATTAAAAAGGGGTCAGAAGGACTTAAATCTATTGGTAGATCACTCGGCTTTGGGGTTTCTCGGGCTGTTTTCCCTGAAGACCTAAAAGGCTCAGAAAACAAGATCTTAGACCCACAGGATAAATTTCTACTCACATGGAATAAATACTTTGTTGTGTCGTGTATTTTGGCCGTTTCTATAGATCCGCTTTTTTTCTATCTTCCGGTTTTTGATCAGACAAAAACGTGTCTTGGTATTGACCGGAAATTAGCCATAACAGCTACAACACTAAGGACTATGGTTGATGCATTTTATCTTATTCATATGGCTTTTCAGTTCAGAACTGCTTATATTGCTCCATCATCTAGGGTTTTTGGAAGGGGTGAACTTGTGATTGATCCTGCACAAATTGCAAAAAGATATCTTAGGTGGTATTTTATTATTGATTTCCTTGCTGTGGTGCCACTGCCTCAGGTTAGTATTTATGGGTGTTGGATTTTTTGATGTGAAAATGATTATAATATACTGGAAAGAAATTAGATAATCAGCTGTAATGTGCATATGATGTTTGAAGTTGTAATAGCAAGATGATATGATGTTTCAACTGTTTGATTTTTTTATTTTCTTTTTGATGATGTTAACTAATGAGTTATGTCACGAGTATCGTCAAACTGAAATTAAAAATTGTTTGACCTCCAAATGGTCAAATAATCAGAAATAGGGAAAGAAGAATCATTTTGTCAAATTGAAGTAAAAGTCTATCAAATTAGGTCAAAGGAAAGGTAAATTTGTAATTTTATATTACCCTTACAGTACAATCAGCTTTGCTCTAGACGTATGAAACTGATACCGAGATTTCCTGAAATAATCATTTAATCTGAGCAGAAGCTGTCTGTCGAATAAGTCCAGAATAGTTAGTTATTCATATCTAAAATGCAAATTCAAACACACCTTACCTTGCCTTAAAACTACTGTATTTAGATAGCTTGTTGAGCATTTAAAACCCAAGAATCATCTTTTTTTTTCACTTTTAACATCATTTGCATTGCCAAGGTGTGAGATTATTCACTCTTTATATTGGATTTGGATCTTTTACTGATTAGCAGGATGAGTTTGATTACTATTTTAACATTTTTTTAATGGTCTTCCAGATTGTTGTTTGGCGATTTTTGCAGAGGTCAAGAGGTTCAGATGTATTGGCTACAAAACAAGCCTTACTTATCATTGTGTTACTGCAGTATGTTCCAAGATTTGCCCGAATCGTCCCTTTGACATCAGAACTTAAAAGAACTGCAGGAGTAATTGCTGAAACCACATGGGCTGGTGCTGCTTATTATTTGTTGCTATACATGCTTGCCAGTCATGTAAGCTATTATTTTAAAAAACAGGCGGGGCAGAGGAGCTGGGTTATGGGTCAGGGTGGGTTGACCCTGAACACACTTTGGATTTTTTTGTTACATGTTTGACCCAATTAACACATTTGTTTTTTCCTGCTAACTACTCGTATAATATGTTAGTAGGGGTGTAATTGAGTAAGCTCGAGGTCTGTTAGTTTTGAGCTCTATATATAAAGCTCACGCTCAGCCCATGTGTAAGTTTTCAAGCTCAAGCTGAGCTTGTTTATTATCTATTAATTTTATTTATATACATACATAATTACTTTTTGTAATTCTAGTTTGTTAGATATAACATAATATATACAATTTAGTAAGATATAACATTATAACGTAATCTTACTGGGTACAATTGATTGATTAATTTATAATAATTTAATGTATTATATTACATAAAGTTAATGTATTTATATAAATAATAGGCTCTATAGGCTTGTGAGCCCAGTCGAGCTCCGTATATGAAACATGGCTCGTTTATTAAATGAGCACCAATTTAGGCTCCAGCTCAAGCTTAAGCTTAAGCTTGTTTAAGTTCAACTCGGTTCTAGCGTTCAGTGAGTCATTCTCGAGTAACTCAGACCAGCTCAACTCATTTACACCCCTACATGTTAGAAGTAAGAAATAACTTAAAGCAAAACATTCAGAAACAAATGATACATGCTTTTCTTTTTCAGATAGTTGGCGCCTTCTGGTATTTGCTGTCTGTAGAACGCAATGATACATGCTGGCAAAGAGCTTGTAGAAAAGGCAATTATGATACAAACTTCTTGTACTGTGGGAACAACCACATGGATGGTTATGATAAATGGACCAATGTCAGTAGCTCGGTTTTAACCGCTGCTTGCTCAACAGATGGTGATAAACCACCATTTGATTTTGGGATTTTCGAGCAGGCTCTTTCATCAGGCATCGTCTCGTCAACTAAGTTCGTTTCTAAGTACTGTTACTGCCTGTGGTGGGGCCTACAGAATTTGAGGTAAAAGTTATTATTTCAATTTTCATCACTTGGTATTTTGATGTTGTTACGGTTCTTAGCACTTAGAAAAATGAGGTATCTGTTTCTATGGCAGCACACTTGGGCAGGGGCTTCAAACCAGCACTTATCCTGGAGAATCTATATTTTCTATCGCACTAGCCATTTTTGGTCTTATTCTCTTTGCACTTTTGATTGGCAATATGCAGGTGATGTCACTATTGCAGTACTACTTACCATCTTGATCTTCTTCCATTGTCAATGTTCAATCTACAGGTAGAAAAATGGATGGGTGGGGTGGGCTAAATGGGTTGTTTGTACTTGTTGTATGGTTCGGGCTGACCTGCAAACAACTTTTTTTCGATTTCCTATAAATAGTTAATGTGTTAGATATGATTATGAAAAACTATGCTGTAATTGCAATTATTTATCCAAAATTTTCTGATATAAAATTATTTAGGTGGCTCTAAGCTTAAAAATTTACTTTAGGTGACTTTCCACCCGTGTGACCTATTCAACCCATTGGACTGCATTTCCAGTTGCTAAACTTTCATGGATTAGACCCACTAAAGATAACCATAACAGATAAAGCCATTCGTCAGTAAACAGGTCAAAGTTGCAACCTTTACTCTAAACCTTGCTGCTCATTACTGTCAAAAACACATACATATGGTTTTTTTTATTTATTTAAGCATTACACAGGAGGGTTTGCAAAATCAGGTAAAAAGATCATCTTAGTATGGTCAAAATGTGTGGGTCTTGTAACTGATCAAAACTGTAGTATGATGATTACATTATTGAGAGCTATAGGATGGTGTAGAGGTGGCAAAATGGGAGGGTCGAGTAGCCGGTCAAAGCGGTTCTAGGTTGGAATGAGTCGTTTTTAAGTCAGCATCAGGTCGGGTTGGACCCACAAACACTTTTTCTCCATTAGTTATAGATAATTAATTCTATCAATTGTGACTACCAAAAACAATATCACTATATTATTATTAGAAGCAGTTTAAAATCTAGAATTAATGATTTAGAAGCTATTATGATTAAAAATGGATATTTTTTGCATTATTTTTATTTGACCTATTTAAGAAAAAACACAGTATCTATTCACATGTAAATGGGTTGAAAGTGCCATATTTTGAGTTTCTTTTTTTATTATTTGTTTTCTCAGCTAATATGGCTTCATTAACGCCTATTTATATGGTAATTGACAAAATTGATTCTGTCGTTGATTTTGCATGGACTGTTTTACTGTTAACAGACGTATCTTCAATCTCTTACTATCCGACTTGAAGAGATGAGAATTAAAAGGCGGGACTCAGAGCAGTGGATGCATCATCGGTTGCTTCCACATGATCTGCGGGAACGTGTGAGAAAATATGACCAGTACAAATGGTTGGAAACACGTGGAGTGGATGAGGAAAATTTGGTTCAGAATCTACCAAAGGATCTCAGAAGAGACATAAAACGTCATCTTTGTCTTGGTTTGGTCAAAAGGGTAATATTCACTATTATTTATCTTGCTTAGACAAAATGGGCTTGTTGGGTAATAGGTAAAGGTGGCAATCCCATTTATATATGAATTGGTTGATTCAGATTATTGTTATCTTTACTGGGCCAAACCTGTAAAATAATAAATAAAAATTAGAAGCGGGTTACTACATAAAACATCCTAAATCGCTTTTATTAAGCATAAAACATCCTAAATCGCTTTTATTAAGATCGAGGGATTATTACCCAAACTGTTTGATTTTGTAATCCATGTTTATACAATAATCATTTATAAAATTTTGCACGGAAAAAAGTGTTTTGGGAACCCGGTACCAGTAGTGTTACCCATTACCCAGCGTGTCTGACCTACCCATTTGGCATTAGCCATCTCCAGTAATCAGTCATCATTTCTTTAGGTTAAAGTGGGTAATTTGATGTAACGGGTTGGGTTGACCTAATACTTTTCTGGCTATTTTATATGAATTTAGAAATTTTTAGTGTATTGGATCTTATTACAGATACTATGATACTAGAGTTAATTTAAAAAGTCACCGTGGTTTGCAGAACTTGCATCAACAGTCCATTATAAACACTTAATTACATAAATCATCCAGTCTTGAAAAAGTCGCTAGGCGCTAGTCGGTCGGTCGGGTACAACCTAGAGATTAATATACTAGAGTTAATTTAAAAAGTCACTGTGGTTTGCAAAATTTGCATCAACAGTCCATCATAAACACTTAATTACATAAATCATCTAGTGTTGTAAAAATGGCTAGGCGCTAATCGGACGGTCGGGTACAACCTAGAGATTACTCTGAATTCATCTGGATTAATCCCATAATCTTTTTGTAAATTTTATATGTATTTTATTAAATTTATATATACATATACACACACTAACACACATTTATATGAAATAATACTTTGAAATTCACATTAATAGTTAAAATTTCATATAAATTCAAACTTCAATATAGCAAACCAAGTACTTAAACATCCAAAAAAAGTAGTCAAAAATCAAAATACTTCAAAATCCGACTTTGACCGATTTTTGTCCGCCTAGAACCGATTTTGACCGCCTAGACCCGATTAATCCCGATTTTTATTTGCCTAGACCCATCTCCTAGCCCATCGCCTAGATCGACTTTAACCACCTAGCACGTCTTTTGATTGACTTTTGACCCATCCGATTAATTGACCAACTAGCCCAAAATTAGTCAGTAAACTCCCGACTAGCGCCTAGGCGCCGATTAATCCCGATTTTTGCAAGAGTGAAATCATCTCTATTTCATTGTACCAAAACACTTTTGGTCCCTCTTTCTAAACTTCGTCATAAAAAGACTCTTAAGCCCGACATGTGCTTTGAGGGCATTTTTATCATTATATCCCCTTTCATCTAAATTATATAATCCAGTGATAATCCATTCTTCTTTTGTTATGAACAGCACCAAGAACGAAACCAGCCTTTTTCCTGTAGAACTTTTACTTCACTCTCTTTAATGTGGAACTGGAAATCTCATCCCTCCTCCCCCACTGAACTTCTCTCATTGTCACAACTTTCCTCCATTTTCCAGCCCTTCATTTACTCTCTTGGTCCAGACCCAACGGTGTGGCTCGGTTGCAACGGCCTTCAATTCTCCACTAAAAACATTCGCAGAAGGCTTGAACACTCTTGGGGTGACTTCTCATTCAAACACCAATGATTTGGCAAGATTCCTAGGAAAGTAGATATCTTCGTTTGGAAATCCGCTCTAAATCGAATCCCAGTCAAAACGGAACTTCTAAAATGCGGTATCACCCTACGATATTCCTCTTGTACCTGGCGCTCTGCTAACAACGAATCAACAAATCACCTTCGCTTCGAGTGTCTCATTGCCTCTAAAACCTGGGATCTTGTGGCCTCCTGGACTAATTATCACATCTTTTCTCTCGCTTCCATAGAACAAGCGTATAGTCAAGCACTCAAGCCTACGTTCTAGGTCCCGCTACCAAACTCAGTAGAACAAGCCTATAGTCAAGCCTACGTTCTAGGTCCCAGCAAAACCTGGGATCTTGTGGCCTACTGGACTAATCATCACATCTTTTCTCCCGCTTCCATAGAACAAGCCTATAGTCAAGCCTACGTTCTAGGTCCTGCTACGCAACTCAGTATAACGCTCAAAGCAATCGTCGCGGAAACAGTTTGGGAACGGTGAAAAGCCAGAAGTGGGAAAGAATTCGACGGCCGAAATACACATCCGGGAAGAATTTTTGAAGAAATCAAATCGGAAACTTTCTTTTGGCTAACCAATCGTGCAAAAATTTTAGATTTAGATTGGAACGTTTGGAAACGTGATCCATTGTACTGGCCGTAAATTTTATTCTCTTTCTTTCGATGTACGTGTAATATTTCTATCCTCTAGTATCTTGCTAGTGGAGGTTTTATAATACATCTCTTTTTGCTGTTAAAAAGAAAGAGAATCCTAGATCAAACAACATAGGTGAATTAAAGAACTCATAGAGCCCTATAGAAGCATAGAACCTGAAAGATAAAGCACATAAAAAACCAGAGAACCCTTGGGTGTGTTCCTGGATGAAATATGAAGGATGTTCAAGTGTTCACTATTATGTGCCCCATGTTCATCGTGAATTCCTTACTCGTCAATTCTAAACACAAAATGCTGAAAAGAATGATGAAGGTAATTAAGGTTTTGAGTTTTAAATTAACTATAAAAAGATCAAAAAATTCAAGAACATAAAGGTAGTGAAGAGGCCATTAGAGATAAAATGACAAGAATGCTCTTACGTGCAAGATATATTGGGAGCGTAATAGCCTTCTGTATGACGGAGTTAAGTGGAGTGTTGAGAAGTGCCTTGAATCAGGAATGACTTTTGTAATCAAGTTAAAATGAACTACAGATGCAAATTTTGCAGAACGCAAATAAAAGGGATTATTTCATATATCCCCCCAAAACTTGGCATAATATTATATTTAGCAAACATAGTACTAATAATAGTATCAAATTCACCTAATTCTAAATTTATGGCATTTATACCTTCGCTGAAAACATGCATAATGCATTTGGACTTGATGCTTTGAACTCTAAGGAGAAAGATAAGGGTATATTGGTGGTTATATTGTAAAAATTGTATTGAATGAGATAGGTAAATGTAAACTTTTTAAGTATTTTGAGCGAGTATATTTGGTACTTTTTGGTTGGATAAATATGTGTGTGACTTTTTAGGGGTATATATGAAATTGCCTCAGTTTACAAATGATAATTTGGTTTATAGCCCTTCCCTTATAACGCATTTAAGATGCGTCTGGGGTTGAACAATTGACCTGTTTGACACTTTTACACTAAAGCATAACCCAAACCGACACATTTACTGTTCAAAGTTACCACCACCTCTAATCTTTGGTTATGTAACATGTTTTTCTGTTTTTACATATTTTGCTGTTTATTCCAACCTCCTTGTAGGTCCCCTTATTTGAGAACATGGATGAAAGATTACTAGACGCCATTTGTGAACGATTGAAGCCCTGTTTATACACAAATAACACTTACATTGTACGAGAAGGAGATCCAGTGGATGAAATGCTTTTCATCATACGTGGTCGTCTCGAGAGTGCAACAACCGACGGGGGGAGAAGCGGGTTTTTCAACAGCGGTTTTCTAAAAGAAGGCGATTTTTGTGGGGAGGAGCTTCTAACGTGGGCCCTCGACCCGAAATCCGGTTCTAACCTCCCGTCATCGACCAGAACCGTAAAGGCGTTGAGAGAGGTGGAGGCGTTTGCGTTACCAGCCGACGAGCTAAAGTTTGTCGCTGGTCAATTCAGGCGTCTTCACAGCCGGAAGGTACAACACACTTTCCGGTTTTACTCGCAGCAGTGGCGGACGTGGGCGGCTTGCTTCATTCAAGCCGCCTGGCGAAGGTATTCCAAGAGGAAGATTCTGGACCAGCGGAGGAAGGAAGAAGAGGAAGCGGAATCAGCTGCATCTAAGAATGGCGGCGGTGGAAGTTCGTACAGCCTTGGTGCTACGTTTCTGGCCTCGAGATTCGCTGCAAATGCTCTCCGTGGGGTCCACCGGAACCGGAATCTAAAGAGTGCATTCACAGTCGGTTAAATCTCCGAGTATAATCCTTAAATTTTAGGGTGTGGTTCTGAGTAAAAGAGAGAAAAAATTACTGTTCATTCCTATATTTAAGGAAAAATTAATGATTTTTTTTAAAATTTAAGGTATGTTTGTGATGAAAGAGAGAAAAAGAGTAATGAGAAAGGTATAAAAATGTATTATTTATTTGTGGTTGATAATGAAAGAGAGTAAAAAAGTAATGATAAAAGTATATATTATAAGGATGAGATGAGGAACATGATAATAAGAATGCTCTAAATAACATGAACATATCATATGTATAAAAACCATCATAACCGTATGCATTTGAGAGAAATTGATAATCAATGCATTTGGTAGACGTAGACACATTTTTTCACCATTAATTTCTTCTTTTTTTTTCTTCTTATTATTCAAAAAATTTCACGTGTGAAAAAAAAGTCATTTCACATGCGAGAGTGTTTACAATGAATTTTATCTTTAAAACGCGTACAATGTTGCCATATATAAATAAAAAAATTTACTTTTTCGATTTCGTAATACGTCATTGTGTCTAATATTTGTCATTGTGCTTTTTTACTTATGATTTGTGTCAGTCTATTAGTTATTGTGTATTTGTAAGAAATAATGTCGTCTGTAAAAGTTATAAATATTTTAAAAAATGGAGGAACTTGATAAAAAGTCAACAAAAAATGGCTAAGACAAAATACATCTCCTTTAAAAATAATAAAAAGACACGTGTCATCACACGAGACCTTCTTAGAAAACTAGAACTTCTTATTTGAACCTTTCTCCTTCTATAAATGAACTTATTTTATTTATAAAAAGCAAAAAAAATATAATAAGATAAAATAAAAATGTTTGAATTGTATTTATTCAAGTAGCTAAAAAAGTATGCAACAAAAAACAAATCACCCATCAAGCAAAGTTCGTGTAGTGGTTAAATACTTTCTCTGTTATTGAATAGACCCAGGTTTGAGTCTCACTCACACCACGTTGTGAGATACTGATGGGCAATGAATAATTAAACTTTTTGCTTGTTCCCGTGTCACAAGGGAGGGTTTACAGGCTTACTCGGTTCCCGTCCGATGGTGCAAATGGGGGACGCTTCTGGGTTTCCTCGCTATTAGGTTCGAACTTGGGACAATAAGTAAGTCTAGAGTAATAAGTCCCGATACATCCTTGAGCAAAACTGCCTTTAAAGAAAAAAAAAGTAAGAAAACGTCCTATTAAAAAAACATTAAATAAAATGTTTTGACAACCAATGATCTCTAGCTCAATTGGCTGAGGAAAGAGGGGGGGGGGTCCAAAGACATTATAAATGGAAGGTCTTGGTTCAAGTTCCACTATAGTAATAAAAAAATGAAAAATAAGTGTTACAAGTTGGGTCAGGGGGGTTTTCTCACCTATGGTAAGTTTCCTCCTGATGGAGATTGGAGACGATCGGGTGGATGGGTAATACCCCTGTCAGTGATCCAAATTACCGTTAAAAAAATGTTTTGGCAAATACTTGCCATTATTAAATAAACCATTTTATAATTTAGTAGTCATGGTTACCAATGACCCTAGATCAATTGGCTTATGTGAGATATCCAAAGACATTAAAAGTAAGAGGTTTGGGTTTAAGTCCCACCTATGACAAGAAAATTATTAGGGGTCCAGGTTGGGTTAGAGGGTTTTCTTACCTATGGGAGTTTCCTCCCGATGGAGAATAGAGATGATCGGGTGAGTAATGCCACTGTCAGTGATTCAAATTTACCGTTAAAAAAAACTAGTCATGGTTAATGAGTCACTTTTAGGGGTGTGCACGGTTTGATTTGGTTCGTTTTTTTACTCCACCCGCAACTGCAACCGAAAGTTTCCGTTTTTAAATTTTGAAAACCGTTCGGTTTCGGTTTAAAACCGAAAATCAAAATTAACCAAAAGAGATTAAAACAACCAAACGTTAAAACCATTTTTTAGGACCAGATTCAACGTGAAACCAGTTTAAACATGCATTCATCTAGTACCAACTTAATAAACTTGTGGAATGCACTTTGTATTATAAATTAATGAGGCGACGAAGGATGTTTGATTTTGCTCTTCAGCTATTGAAAATCATTATTTTTTATTTGATAAAAGTGTGCATATATAAAATGACGTAAAAAGAGTTTTCTGATATATCTTTTGGTAATTGTGAACTCAAACGTGTCCAAACCTCTGTAATTGTATATTTGGTTGAACAACGTTTTGGAACTTGATTTCAGTAGCATCTGTTACAAAATCGATTTTCTACGACCTATGAACTTTTAGAATTTAACTACTTTTTTACTAGATTTTAATGAAAGGAAAGTAGTAAAACTAAAAAATAACATAAGCTTTGAGATTTCTCCTTTCTGGGGGAAAGTTTATCCAAGTGATCCAAAGGGGAATGGCGTTGGTTTCTTAAAAGAATAATATTATATGAAAGTCACCTAAAAAATTATATAATATAACTACATAAATTGGTTCGGTTCGTTTTTTATAATTCAAAACCGAAACCGAACCACAAGTTTCGGTTTGATTTTTTTCGGTTATTAGTTCGGTTTCGGTTTTTTCGTTTCGGTTTGGTTTTTACGGTGTTTTTTCAGTTTTTTGCGCACACCAGTTTAGCATATATTGTCCCATCTGTTTTTTACTTTCAAGCTCCCTGCTGGCTTTCATTTTATAAAATTGCATATTGCTCTTAAAAAAAAATAATTCAGTTGACATATACTTTCCATTAATTAATAACGAGATGTTTACCCCCCGCGCGTTGCTGCGGGGTTGAATTTGTATACTGAAACGAAAGTCAAAAAGTTAAGTGGTATAAAATGTAAAAGTTTAAAAGTCTCGTGGTGAAAGTATAAAACTATAGAAATATACTAAAAGCGAAAGTAGAAAAGTTAAAGTTTCGTGACGAAAGTAGAAGACAAAAAAAACTTAAAACAAAACAAAAAAAAACTTTAAAAGTTAGAGAGTTAAAAAGTAAGGAGTATAAAACGTAAAAGTCTAAAAGTCTCGTGATGGAAGTATAAAACTATAAAAATATAAGTCTAAAAGTCGCGTGGTGAAAGTATAAAATTATAAATGTACACTAAAAACGAAAGTAAAAAACTTAAAAGTTTCGTGGCCAAAGTAGAAGACAACAAAACTTAAAACAAATAAAAAACTTTAAAAGTTAGAGGGTAAAAAAGTTAAGGGTATAAAATGTAAAAGTCTAAAAGTCTTGTAGTGAAAGTATAACACTATAAAAATATACTAAAAAAGAAAGTAGAAAAGTTAGAAGTTTCGTGGCCAAAGTAGAATACAACAAAACTTAAAACAAAAAAAAAAACAAAAAAAAACTTTAAAAGTTAGAGGGTAGAAAACGTAAGAGTATGAAACATATGTGACTAAACTATGAAAACCAAAAGTTTACTATTCCGTAAAAAAAAACAAATCATAAAAGTTTAAGGGTAGAAAGCGTCATAACACCAAAGTCACGTAGCCAAACTATAATTGTAGCCAATTTTCAAGAAACACAAAGATTACTATTAATCTTCTAATTTTCATTATATTATATATAAATTCATAATCATAAATGTTCTCAATCGAGAAGGCTCCACATGACTTCATCGATGGGGAAATTGAACAAAATATTTTGGCCATCTTCTTGCTCGACAACATCCGAACCACCTCCAAAAGACCAGGCAACTTGGTCGTTGTTCATTTGCTTCTCATAGTCTTCAAATAACTTGTCCACATCATCAATCCGGTCATCTAGTACCGTGGGTGGCGACACAAACTGAGGCGAAATGTTCAAGGCGTTATTGAACCCAACATTTGGTGATGTTATAAGTTTACCCCTGTCATTAGGTGCCACAGGTGGGTACATATTTTGTGTTTTGGAGAAGGTATACGGTTGAGGCTTAATTACTCGGACCATCGGGTGCTCTGACGGTTCATCATCTTTATGTTTTTCCTTTTGTCGTTTGGCACCAGATCGAACATGTGTGTTCCAGTAGTTCTTGACATTATTAGCAGTTCTTCCTGGTAATCTTCCAGCAATAAGTGACCACCTAAAATTAAAATTAAGAGTTAACCTTTTTTTTCATATTTGAGGTTTGGTTCATTTAACCATTTCGGTTCAAACTTAAAAAAAAATCCAATTTTGATCCTTAAGATTTCATTTTTATTTAAATTCCAATCATTTTCTTAACACCGTTAATTTTTTCATGTTAATCTTATGTGTTAAGACCAAAATACTTAGGTTATACAGGGGTACTTTGGTCTTATGACACAAACCAAGGGGTATTTGTCCCAATGGTATGGGGATGAAGGTTAGAGCTTGGGAACCTTGAGGTCTCAAGTTCAAACCTGACTCAAGAGGGTTTTTCTCAAGTTGTGAATTTCTTCCTTGATGGTGTTTCTGGGTGAGCCAAGCCTGGAGAGTTAAAATCAGTATGGACGGTTGCAATCCCGTCTCAGAAAGACTCACTTGGGTATTGGAGATTTGGAGAGTAGTTCCAAACGTCGTTCAAAAAAAAAAAAAAAAACTCAAGGACGAAAAAGAAAGTTTACTCTAAAATCAAATTAATCTCTCACACTCTAGAAAAATGACATCATTATATGCTTGTTTAATGAATCAACACACTCAATATATTGGGGAAAATTTCTTATATATAATTAGTTGCTCAGAATGAGTCTTAAAATCAAATGTTTGTCAAATTAACCTCCTCATATATGTCTATTTTTAGCTCATGTTATAAGTACATCTTATAATTCTACTCTTCGATTTAAATAGATTTGCAACTCGTGCATTGTTATGGGATAACGCATGTGTATAAAACAGTTCTATTATTATAATGTTGCATAATGAAACGAAAATACAAAAAGACTGTGTATCAACGTTAAAATTAGAAGCTAAACGTTTAACGTATTGAGTTTATGACCTAAAAGTTATGTTAAACGAATGTGCTCATTACACTATCAACTCCTATGCTAAATTCGCTACGTTTGGATATAAAAAAAATGTAAGTAAAACTGAAATACACTAAGACCGCATAATAAAGTTTAAATTAAAAACAAAACACTAAAAATATCACGTCTATCTCTAGAACCTAAAATTAGAAGCTAAACGTTTAACGTATTGAGTTTATGACCTAAAAGTTATGTTAAACGAATGTGCTCATTACACTATCAACTCATATGCTAAATTCACTACATTTGGATATAAAAAAAAATGTAAGTAAAACTGAAATACACTAAGACCGCATAATAATGTTTAAATTAAAAACAAAACACTAAAAATATCACGTCTATCTCTAGAACCTAAATGTTATATTAAATAATAATACATATTATACCATCGACTTTTATAGTAAAGTTCTATAAGAAAAAATCAAACCACTGTGACAAGCATGAAGCACTTATGCCACACGTTTGAATATGAAAAAATCTAACCATGTGCCAAGCCTGAAGCACTATGCCACCAAATGACAAAATGCCATTGAGTTACTATTTTTCTATTTGTTGAAATTGTTTATAATAGATCTTTGCTCACAATAAAACTTAACCTTTAACCAGTTGGAGAAGGACGCCAATCCTTATTCCTTAACAAATTAGGTGCCGCACGACTAGAAGTCTTTAGGGTTTCGATACTCATAATAATATATGTGTTCTGTTTTGGGAACAAATATTTTCACACCTCTTACTTTCTAATCTCAAACTTTGCCAATTTTATCCAGTTATGCAAGCCGCCGTTTAAAGTTGTACTAAACTAAATAACCGCTTTCCCCAACCCCTTCTCATCAATGGACTCCTGACGTACATATACGAAGGAGTGTGGTTCGTTCGATAAATTCCTACCTCTCTATCTATCTCTGAGATGTTTGGATTTTTCAAAACTCCATGAACATGCAGGAGAGAAATTAGAACTTTTACTTGTTGTTTGACTTTAACTTTTTTAATTTTTATGGACAGTCAAAGTCAAACGGTTATGTGACACCCAAAATAAATGGCGGTTTAAACTTGGATGTTGTATAGATTATAGGTTTAAATTATGATTTTACTTACCTGTTTCCTAGAAGTTTATGAAGTCTATGCATGAGATCAACTTCGTCTTTCTCAAAATCGCCTCGTTTGATATCGGGTGTAAGATAATTTAACCATCGCAGCCTACAACTCTTTCTGCATCGACTTAAGCCTGGGGAAAAACGTACACATAAGACGTACATTACTTGTGCCGGTGAACAAAATTAAATAAGATATTATTATTATTATTAGTTTAGATTTATATTATAATTACCTGCTTTATGAGGTACGAGGTGCCATTTCCCTTCGCCAAATTTCTGGACATAGTTCTTGAGAATCATATCTTCTTCAGCTGTCCATGCACCTTTTCTCACCACTGAACTCGGATTACCAATTGGTTTCATCCTTGTACTTTATGCAAGGATTGTTGTACTTTAGCTTAAGTAGTGAATAGTTCACTATTGTAAGTGTAGTGTGTTTTCTCTAACTTTTGATGTGCATTTTATAGACATAAGTAGTACCTACCTACACCTCCACGTGTATATCACCTACGTATCATGCTAATGTTTCCTCATAAAACTCGACCTAACGTCGAGGAATTTCCATCAAATAGAAATAACGAATTCTGTATTAGTCATTATTTAATAATTATTGTATCTAATTTATATAGTTATGTATAAGTGTTCTATTACTTAATTATCAATGAATAGAGTATAATTATCTCTATTTTTTGTGTTTAGCCTTCAAGGCTTTTACAATAAGGTATTTATACTACATTCTATGGTGACATCATCATGACGAGAGAAAACTGTCGATCTTTATAGCGACCCCTTGTCCCTGATTTGCTGCTCTCTTTGCAGCTTGACATCTTTGTAATGAGACACGTGACGACATCCTATTGGAGGATCAAGGATATTATGTGGTCTCTCCCCAACGTGACAACCTAACAGAATGGTAGACCCTCGTGTGGAGCAGCTGACTAATTGTCTTAGCCGGTCGAGTCGATCATCGGACCTGGTCCAAGCTGGTCCGCATAATCATATATCTTCAAGCCCCCCAGTCCATGCTGAGTGTACATTTGTGTGGCTCTCTGGGCTTGCATCTACGTATAAACACTTTTTTTGACAAGCATTAACTCTTTGGTGCCTTTTCAAGGGTGTCATAGAATGTCACTTCGCCGTCCTCCTGTATGCCGGCTATTTTGTCATCATAATTAGGGCTTTCACAGTTACGATTTTGGCCAACCCATTTGCCCCTCTCTCCTATACATTTGGGGCTCTCGGGACAACATGATATCCATCCCTTTCTCAGTTTTTCAAACTGCTTCTATGATTTTTATCATCTCCTTACCAACTATCATCATGTCTTCTAAAACATTCAAAGGCTCCAGAAGCAGATCACTGGTGCCGGACCAGACGGATATAGCTAAAATACCTCTGTCCTGGCCAGTGAATAAATATACAGACCTTATTGCCACCTATCGTCTACTTCTGTGGGATCCTCTGTACCCTTCTCCCGGTAATACTGCGACCACTCCTTCTCCCGACATGATCATTCTATATGCCGAGTATTTCAATGACTGTAACTTTAAGGTCTCGTTGACCTCTTTCATGTTGAAACTCGATCATTGATACACGTAGGGGATCTTTAAGGTCTCGTTGACCTCTTTCATGCTGAAACTCATTGATACATGTAGGGATCGTTTCCAGGTCAATATAGATATTAGACATAATTTTTTCTATAATACTCAAACGGTTTCATTAATATGTGTTGAATGATTACAACCGAAAGAATATACATCAAGGTTAGGCACGGGGAAGGTCGGGCATGACCTCCCCTCTCATACAACACAGAGCAGAACAATTAGACTCAACAAATGATAAAATTTATGATGTCCAACGAATTGAAACCTATTTATAGGCAACTGGCCCAACGAACTGGACATCCAACGAACCTTCAGTCGTTGGTCAGTTTGTTGACTCAACGAACACAACATCATTTCTCGTAACACTTGTTTGTTTAGTCTATTTGAGCAGTGACGACCACCCTATGTACTTACTCTAACAGATTCCCCCATGGACAGGGGCGGATCCAGTGTATTGAGAGCGGGTTCACGGGAACCCACGGGATTTCGTAATTTATATAGAAATATATAGAAATTTATAGAAAAAAGTAGAAGTGAATCCTCATATATTATAAAAGTGAATCCTAATAAAACCCAAAGGCTGATTTGGTTCAATGGTTTCTCCGCGTGGTTCCAAACTATAAGGTCTCATGTTCGATTCTTTCTATAAGCCGTTTATTTGTTTTATTTCTTTTTTTAAGCCTTTTAACCAGCGCCCCTCACTTACGTCCCTCACTTACGCTCCCCCAAATCAGAACCATTCAACCATTCGACCCAGGCACCCAGCAAACCATAAATCCTGTCCCGCCGTCCGCCACTCCGCCGCACAAGCCTTTCGATTTTCGTCCGGCCGTCCGGCGGTGATTGCTCTGGCGCCGCTGGCCTGCTGCTCTGCTGCTCACCGTCTCCGTCTACTCGTCTCCGCTTCTCCACAGTCCGCTGCTCACAGCAAGGTATTTTTTTTTCTTTTCACAGCAAGGTATTTGGCTAATTGGTTCTTGAACATGAACATAATAGTTATTTTCCTATTAATTTGGGTATTGATTTGGTGAATTGGTTCTTGAACATCAAACATGTTGGGTATTGAATATGGCTCTGCTGCTCACAGCAAAGTATTTGGTTAAATGGTTAATTGGTTCTTGAACATAACAGTTATTGATTTGGGTGTTGATATAATGATTTGGTTAATTGATTTGGCTATTGATTTGGTTAATTGGTTCTTGAACATCAAACATTTTGGTTGTTGAATTTGGTTAATGAATTATTGATGCTCTTATATTGATATTTTTGTAGGTATATTCGTATTTTTATTTTGTTATCAACTTTACCCGACCCGAACCTACCAAACTGAAAACTTTGACATTTAGTGTTTAGAATTCCGAACCCTGAAAAAAAGTGAACCCACGTGAAAAAAATCCTGGATCCACCACTGCCCATGGACGTTATTGTCGAATGTTGATCTTCACACTTTGCAACCTTCAGTCAATTTTCTGCTTCTTGATATCACAGTTTTCAGCAAATTCCCCCTGCGACTAAACTTCAGGTAGGTAGGACCCTTTCGTCATCTTTTACAAAATCATAACTAATAAAGTTCCCCCTCGGATAAAGCACATCCATCCATGATGAGAAACACATTCTCCAAGCGGAACCGACATATGATAATGGTTCACTTCATCAGTCATCTAGGTACTTGTAAAAGACGTCCAACGAAACTCAATTGCATTGGTAGAAATATATCATGTCTTTCGAAGAAGTAAATCTTTGAATCCATCTTCATGAATAGTGATGCACTGAGATCTTTATGTAAACCAACACATTCAATATTCAAAATCATAGACATCCCCCCTCAGGGTTAAGTTCCTCCTAATGTATCAACTCGATCAAAGAACATCACGTCACTGGTCTTCTCAAAAAATCCACGACTCAAGAAAGTATTAGGCATATGACAAAGAGTTCCATTCCATAATTGAAAACTTCGAACACATTAGCTTGCATAAAAACCATAATGCAAACCACTTTCATTTCGTGATGCCTGATTCCATCCCCGAAGGGGAATCTGCAAAAGTGGAATAATAAAAACATGTAGCCCACATTGGAATCTTGAATCCTCTTTTAATTTTCTTTATGTTGCAGAAAATAATTCTTCGTGAATCAGCCCATAGTAGTCACAGTGCCCGTTTTTAAACCAATTTAGCAAAAACTATGACTAACCCACAAACATATCTGAAATTCGACATCTCGATCATGAAAAGCGTAGGTATTTGGAATAAAATTTTCTACAAATTTTTTTTGTACTCTTTTATTTTTTATTTTTTTTTTTATGAACACCATCGGAATGTAAAATTACTGAATCAATGGGCAATTCAGGTAACTTTGTATATCTCATTGTAATTCCAATCAATGAATGACTCACTTAACGAAACCCAACGAATATAATATGTCAACGAACTAATCAACGAACAAGAAGCTCAACGAACTAGCAGTCAATGAACATGAAGTTCAACGAACTACCCTCAATGAATGAGTAAACGAACAAAAGAACCAACGAACATGCCTCGTCGTTCGTTGAAGATGTCAGTTCGTTCGTTGAAGATGTCAGTTCGTTCGTTGAAGATTTATATTCGTTCGATGATATCTTAGTTCGTTGGATGTAGATGCACACAACCAAGCATAATCTCTTCGCTCATTCGTTGAATGTGCAGCCAACGAACCAGAGGTCTTTTAAGTTCAAATCGATTCAGATTCATCATGTAGTCGAATTACTTCATGCATTTTATACTGTTAGGTTAAAATCTCACTTATCTGCACCTTCACGAACTCACCCGAACTGTGAGTTCGGAAGCTCACGAACTCACAGTTCGGGTGAGTTCGTGTAACTGGGTATAAATACCCATTTTGCTTTGTAATTTAGTAGCAATTGAGAGAACCTGAGAGAGACCAAATCTTAACTATGTGTTTTTAGAGTCTTTCGTTGTTTGAGCTTTATTGAGAGTTTGTAATTGAGTCTTTGTGATTTCAATAAAACGAACTTTATATTTACATCTCGTTCTCATCTATACGATCAAGCAAATCAGTAGTAAGATCCGTTTCACGGTTTTTCAAGGGGTATCAGAGCATTAGGTTGGTTGCTCAGCTCGATTCACTGTCGTTTTGTTGATAATAAAGCATGCTTTGGTGTTTTTGTCTACTTTTTCACGTTTCTCAATCTAAAAAACATGTGTTTTTCAAAATCCGATCATTTCTGAGTGTTCCTGACATCACAATGTTCATTTTCGAGTGTTTCCGGTTCGTATGAGTGTTTCGATTCGAAAAACGTCAAAAATCTTATTTAGTTCGTCTGAGTTCCTGAGTTTGAAAAATAACCGTCGACCGAAGTGCGAGTTCAGTTGAATAACCGCTCCGAAGTCACTGTTCGTTTGAGTTCATGTAGGTTCGTGTACTAGTTCGCGTCCAGTTCAGATATAATTGTCTTGTTCAGCTTGAGTTCGTTTGAGTTCGGATAGAGTTCGGATAAGATTGATTACTAGTCAGTTCGCCTGCAGTTCGGACAATTCGTTCAAGTTTGTTCAGTTCGGATACACTTCGGTTAAGTTTGGAAGATTCTCAGTTCGCCTTCAGTTCGCATGAGTTCGTTTACATTGTTCAGTTTACATGATGGAGTTTGATTAACTTCTTTTCAACAAAATCTCTAATAAAATGATACCTGATCTCAATGTGCTTTGTCTTTGAATGTTTGACTGGATTGTTGGTAATGTTGATGGCACTTGTGTTGTCAGCATACATAGGAGTCTCCATGAAGTTGATGCCATAGTCCATCATCTGATTTTGAATCCACAGAACTTGACCACAGCATGCTGAAGCTGCAATGTACTATGCTTCTGCTGTAGAAGTTGATACACATGTTTGCTTCTTGCATTGCCCTGAGACAAGTCTGTTACCAAGAAATTGGCAACCACCAGATGTTGACTTTTTATCAAGATTACTGATGTGTCGGATTTGAACATGAAAAACAGGTCAAGTTTAAAAAGGTAAATACTGAGTGACCAAATCACACACTAGGGCAAGCGTACCTGTAACACTTCGGTTAATTCATTTGTAATTACCCGACCCGTTTCCTATCATGGTTGATAATCAATAAAGAATCATTTCATGTTTTATATTGTTATCCCATGTATTTCATGATTAAATCCTTTAATCTCAATATTCGTGTCATTCGATGTTTCAATTTATCATAAATCGGATCCATAACTCAATCGTTTTTGTTATTCATGCAAAACCGGAAAACTTTAGCATTCCAAACATATATAATACTTGTGGGTAATACTAGTCATACACACAACTAAATGTATGTGAGGTTCGTAAAAGTTCGCGATTTAAAACAAAAATAACAAAAATATAAGTTTTCGTGCGATTTCGGTATTAACCGGGAGTTTGTACATTCCACAAATTCTCATTTTATTATTCCATAACATTATATTTAATGAATTCTATATCACAAATTATTGTGATGAATTTTGATGATTTTTGGTGATTTTTCCTTTTTTTAACAAATAATATATAAATAAATATATACCAAATAAATATTTTATACCTCGTTAAACGTATCCCGAGCCTTATAAATCTTAAGAAAGTATTCTAATATCATGTTAAACTTAAAACATTGATTACATCGAAGGATACAAAGGTAAAACACATAAAACAAAAGTTAAGGGACTAAAAGTGCAATATATTGAAAGTTATAAAACGTACGTATCCGTATATCATCGAGCATGTACCGAGCCTTAGAAACTTTTATAAACATATTTTATAATGTTTTGGTACATAAAATAACAGTTTGGTAGAAGTCTGGGGGTTAAATTGTAAATAAAATGCAATAAATAATCTCAGGGACCAAAACTGCCAATCTGGGAAAATGCTTCGCGGGTCGCCGAGCAGGGGCCTCCCACCGTCGCAACCCTCCGCCCAAATTGTGGCCAGAATCTTGACAGCTGCGTTTTTTGCGACTTGGTGCCCACGTTTTGACCAAATTGACCCTCCTAACGTGTAAAAATCGAAGCTTAGTCACCTAGAACACCTAGATGAATCATATGCGCCCCTAAACACTATAAAAACGCGATAAGATCTCCATCCAAACTCGCCAATTTTGTTGATTCCTAACCCAAAAACCCTAAAACTCGTCCGAAACTTTCTCCTCCAAATTCTCTCAATCCAGAAGTCCTTTGAAGCTGAATTTCTACAGTCCCACGTTATTAGGTATGATTAACAATAATGTATCTTAGCTTTTGCATATTTGATTTCTAATTATGTTTTCTAAAAATGCATAAAATCTAGGGTTCTTGAGCTTGTTTTGCCAAAATTGGGTGATCGGGTTGGAATTAGGGTCTGAATTTTTGTAGGTAATCTTAAAATAATATATATTAAGAAAGCCCTAGGTTAATTTCAAGTTTTGAGAAGGTTTGGTATTTTATCTAAAAAATTGGTCAAAATTAGGGTTTTCATGTCGTTGTTCAGCCAAAATTGGATAAACGGTGTTGAATTAAGGTTCCATAAATTTTTGAATATTATAATATATTATTATAAATACAACCCTAAGTTTATTTCAAAATCTAATGAGTTTTGATATTTATTTAATATTTATGCTTAAATTAGGGTTTCCGGGAAACTATTTTGCGAAAACTGGATAAACAAGTGAAGTTAGGGTTTCATATTTTCAAGAATATCATAATATAATATTATGAATAAAACCTTAAGTTTATTCCAAAATCTAATGAGTTTTGGAAATTTTTTAAATATTTTACCAAAATTAGGGTTCTGAATAAAATTATTTAATAATAACTAAACCAGAATGTATTAAAACTTGGTTTTTGGTCTTAGAACATATTTATATATATAATAAGTATATATAAGTCCAAAAGTATTAAATAAATGAAAATACTAAACAAATACTAAAACTCTAATTTACCTATAAAAGGGTTAAATGGTAATTTTCACATAATCAAATATAGCACTTATCAAATACTTAGAACTTGGTTCATATTAATCTCTTATATTCATATACCCTATTTGATTTATTAGGATAACCTCCAATTTATTTATCTTTCCCACTTCGGCGTATCTCTTATCCCATCTCCCTATCATGTGAGTATTCATAGCCCCTTCTCTTTTAATACTTTGGGGTGCAACATGTATTTCTATCTCAAATTCCAAACTCTATATTTACTTCTTTAAAACAAAATGCGAATCCTATGCTCGTTATGTGTATTCTTGATGTGTTTAACTTGTTTGGACCATTGTTGTTGTCATATTCTATCTCAAATACTATTACACTAGCATGCGTACTCATTAACATACCGAGCCGGGGTAACAATAATAGATCTATTGGTTTGACAACCCACTTGGCCTGCCTAGAGGCGTCAAGTGATTGGAAGCCTAATTGTCAAGGGTTTGATAGGTTCAAGTGATTGGAAGCCTAATTGTCAAGGGTTTGATAGGTTGTTTACACTATTATAATACTTGTTTATCATATTCTATGAGCTTTCACCTAACACATAGATCGCATGCTTTATACTGATATTATGTATGAAACATATGTTTACTCACCAACTACTTTAGTAGTTGACACTTTATCTTATACATGTTGGAGGTAATCGTGTTTGAGCCAGTATATGATCAATATAGGATGCTGGACCTAGTTAAATAATGTTTAATTACGGTACCTATGTTGTTATGTTTTTGTCTGTTTCCTGTTTGTAAAATATTCCAATAAATGAAATAAAAATGCATGTTAAATATATTTCAACTTTAATTAGTTGTTATGAGCATCTGGACAGTCATCATGCCCTGACATATTTCGTCGTCGGTTGGGGTGTGACAGTACCCGTCGTATGCAATATAGTATCAATAAGTACCGAGTATTAATCCACGGACATGTAAACCGTCTCCCGATAATGTATCGTCACTAATATTTAACCGATGAATTCGGAATTATTGATTTAAATAAATTAAGCAAGGAGCAAACAAACAACAAACAAAGCAAATAATAGAGAACCAGAATGAGAGAGATATCACCTAGCCTAGAATCCACTAATCCCGATAAGACCCCCGGATCAACCAATCAACATGAAAACTGTCACCAAATGAGAATAACACAACTGAAGAGGACAACAGACACATCCTAAACAATCGGGCAATCCTAGATGAAACACAGATAGCTAAAAATGTGAATTTGCATAACGGTTTCACAGTTTCGGTCAAAACACGCAAAACATGCATATATTGGGAAACACTAAGAGATGTCTCTCTAAATGGCTCCAATACACGCAATGATTCTAATTTCAATAACCTAGGACCTAGAAATCACTAAACCCGAATAAGTAGGCTCAAATCTCGCGGTCACAAGTATTCTAACCTACCAAACAATGCCTAATCAATAACTAGCAAATGAAACAACTCGGTCATGTTCATTCCACAAGGATGCACACAAAATAATCCACAAATCAATGATATAACATCATGTAGGAGGTCTCCGGATAATGCATTAACCAAAAAACTCAATAAAGTCAAAAGGCTAACAATGAACTAATCAATAACGATTGTAGTTCTACGATCCCTACCAATTAGCCCACTTAATACATCATTAACAGTAGCAAATTAAGCACGCATGATCATCCAATGCAATCAAATTAGAATCATTAAGCAAAAATCACATAATCATATTGAATAGTCAAATCGAAAAGTTAAATGGGGATCAGTTTCATCTAAACAAGGTGATACGAATAAAATCAACCACTCATCATGTATCTAATCATGAATACAATCTGAGCAGTACATGATCAACAATCGTAAACTAAGAAGAAGAGAACGAATAAGATGAAGAAATCTCAAATCGAAGCTCCAAAATCTTCAATCTAAGCTTCAGAATCTCCAATCTAGCCCTTGATTCTCCAAAACAATCCTCTGATCTCAATCGTCTCTCAAATCCATGCTCTCCCCAAACCCTAGATCCAAAAAATGCTTAAATAAGCGAACATCAGATTTTTAGCCGACAATCACACTCGCGGACCACTAATATAACAGAAGGGGAAACTCGCCAGTCCGCGAACTAAACTTTACTCTTTTCTGGCTTCAAACTTCGCAGATCGCTAATGTGTATGTGGCCAGGGTCGCGGTCCGCGACTGCACCTTTTCTTCTCGTCCAAGTAAAACTCGCGGACCAGCGAGACATGTATTGATAGCCTCTCCCGGTCCGCGAACGGGTGACTGTAGCAATATTTCAACTTTTTCCAACTTTCACCCCCGGACTTCAATCTGCGTCCCGTTTGCTCCCAAATCACCACAAATGAACTCATCACCACCAGATCTCCTGAAATCTAACATATGAACAATTAAGAACCAACATCTCAAGATCTCCTGAAATCTAACATATGAATAATTAAGAACCAACATCTCATCGAAAACTAATCAAAAGATGGTTAAAATGCGGGATTTGACAATGGAAAACATGTATAAGATGCGATGCATCAAACATCCCCACACTTAACCATTTTTCGTCTCGAAAAAGTTCGCGATGGAATCAGAACCGAAAATTTTGACTTCTAGCTACTATTCTTTATTCAAAACCAAAGATACTCACGCGCTAGCTACGATTATCGGTATTTTCGGTCCGAATAAACCCAACCGCCGAAAACCGAAGCCCTTGAACATGCTTTAGTCAATTCATTTCCAATTATGGGTCCCACACTATCAATTTCGCAACTAGGCCTACTTCCATCTCAATGCGTGAATCGGCCCGGGACAAACCAGTCCAGGGTTATCCCACCACAATTGAATAATACATTTATAACTTAGAGATTATGAAAACTGGAATAGATGGATGATGGCTGAGCTTGAATTGAATTTATTTATTTAATCCTAAACTAGGGCGAATCTAAACCCATGGGTACATCCGCCAAGTCGCGATCCCGACGGGTAGTATGTAGGCCTCGATCCTCGCACACAAAACTAACCAGACCCCCAATAGTTCATCTCCGGAGTCACTATCCCTGGAGGTATACGTAGGATCAGCAATAAGCAGGCTTTGACCCTTGCACAAAAAGTCAACTTCACCTCAATAGCTCATCTCCGGAGTCACTATCCCTAGAGATATACAACGTAGGATCAGCGAATTTACGCACATTATTCGATTTTTTAATATATATATATATATAGCGAATTTGCGCACTTTTATTCAATTTTTATAATATATTTTAATATACATATATATATATATATATATATATATATATATATATATATATACATATTCAAAACAAGCTCAAGATTGTTAAAAAAATTGATGAATGAGGCGCCACTAATTTTTGGATTTATTTTCATAAAAAGATCCAAGTGTGCCACATAATCTCCAAATCATAAACATTTTTAATCTAAAGTGGAAAATTAAAGAAAGTAAAGATAAAAAACTAGGGGTGTTCAAAAATATCCGAGTCCGAATCCGTATCCGAAATTCCGTATCCGAATTATCCGAAAATTTCGGATATCCGGAATTTCGGATATCCCAAACTCGGATATCCGAAAATTTGGACTTGGACAATAATTTATAAACTTTTCGGAAGTTTCGGATACCCGGTATCCGAAAATTTAAATAAATTAAAAGATATTTTATATTAAAGAATTTAGTCATTTAGGGTTCATTCAATTCACGCTTTCTAGTTTCCGCCTCCCTCCAGGCCTCCACCCACAGACCACAATCTGTCAATCCCACTCCCACATCCACGACTCACGCTTCCAGTTCCACGTCCGGCGAAGGTCGCAGGTATCCGGCGCCGGCGGCGCTCTCCTTCGTCCGACGTAAGTCTCCGGCGTATTTTCCTCCATCTCAGTCGTCCGGCCTTGGTCTTAAGTCCATCGTCTCAGACCTCCATCGTCCCAATCAGGTAACAACATCTCTACCCAAAACCCTCGTGAATCTTTCCAAAACCCCCTACCCATTCTCTCTCTCATCCGCCCCAATTTCCTCTCTCCCTATAATCAAATCGAAACTTCAAATCCGATTCTTTTCTCGTCAACTATCTTGCTTAAAGATTGTGTTTTTATTATAAAGATTGTGTTTTTATTATATATTACATAATAATTTGCAGTCCACTTATTTGAATTTTAAAAAGGGTTAAGAAGGATTTGTGCTTTTTATTGAATCAGTTATACGAATCAGTTTGGATTTTGAATCATTTTTTATATTGTTATTACATGTTAGATTTGTTTTTTAAACAAAACAGGATTTTCGGATATCTGTTATAACTATCCGAGTCCAGTCCGAAATTTCGGATATCCAAAATTTCGGACTTGGACTTAGGTAGTAAAAACTAATATCCGAAATTTTCGGATATTCGAAATTCCGAATATCCGGTTTTAAACACCCCTAAAAAAACAGCCGCCAGATACTGTTTGTAGGCTTATTTTTGTTTTTTTATAAATATGTAATAATTGCCTTTCATCATGTATCTCACCAATAACACTATTTATCACGTTTTATACATTCTAAACGAAAATATTAGAAATTTAATAGACAATTTATGATAGAAAAAGGTGATAGGTTAAGGACAGACGAGACAGCAAAATCATAAAGGTTTCACAAGTGAAATAAATCCTAGACTCCTAGTTATTAAAAACGTGAATATTGTTAGGGCAACTGGTAGGGGTGTTTTTAAAGGGTGTGTAGGATGGACGACCGTATAGAGTATATGTTTTGAAGAAGGCATAAGAAAAAGTATTTCTTTTTTATATATCATATATCATTCGATATTTATTTTTAAGTTTTTAAATTTGAACTTATATTTAAAGTAATTAAATGAGTAATTAAGTAAAAAATTCACTAATTCCACAAAATGATAAGAGATGTGACACATTTTTGTAACAATTATCGTTGATTTATATATATAAAATTATATAGAAGGGCATATTTTTAAAACTCGCTCCGGGCATCCAAAATCTCGGAGACGCCCCTGGCAACTGGTATACCAGCGTTTTAGAAGGTGTGGAGGTCTATCACGCAAGTTTCACGGTGTTAACACCACCCCTCCCATGCGTTAAACATTCGCGTGAAGGATCTGCGTGGAGTTCTTCACGCTTCAAAACACTGTGTGAAATAAATTGTGAGAAGC
The DNA here is from genome assembly GCA_039602395.1 of Deinandra increscens subsp. villosa. Classification (NCBI taxonomy): domain Eukaryota; kingdom Viridiplantae; phylum Streptophyta; class Magnoliopsida; order Asterales; family Asteraceae; genus Deinandra; species Deinandra increscens. Next base: position 114,926,329 of record JBCNJP010000007.1, on the reverse strand, counting down.
TATGCTCCTTCCAGAATATGACACGTAGTCACCTTTTATAATATATTTAATCTAAATATTTAATTAAGATGAAATCTAGTTTTTCTTAGACAACTTTTACATACTAACTTAAAAAAAAAAGAAAACTCGAAGACTTCTTTATTTTTATTTTATGAACACAGCGGTACGAGTTTGAACGAAAACGGACTACTTTTTAAAAAATGTATCTTTTTGTCTCGTGAGTGCTTTTTTACATGTTTATATTCTCGTAGAAGATAAACGAGCTTGAGAAGAAAGAGATCTATAACAAGCGACACACACTTTTATTTATGTGTAATGTAATTTTTTTATTTAATATGCAATTACTTTTATTTATAAAAAATAAAAAAATAAATAATAAAATAGTCTTTCAACACCACACCATCACACTATGTATACCACACTTGGTGTTAAAAAATGGTGTTATCCAGTCATCGCCTACGTGGCATGATAACACCACTTTTCAACACCATGTATACCACATGCCCTTAGAAGTCTCCAAATTCATAATTTCATATGGTCCATAGTTTGTACGAATGTGCTTATTTAAAGGAGTATTCTGAGAATGTGAATAAGAAGGGTAATGAGATGAATATGATTTATAAGCAAAAGTTTTTGGCCTTTTGGGTCTAACTAGTTTAGATGTTTGAGGACACTCAAATATATTAAAATGCGGAGGTTTTGGTTTTAAGTTTCATTAGTGACAAAAAAAAAGTTTCAACTTAGGCTAGATGGTTATTTCACTTATGGTGAGTTTTCTCCTTTAGGTGATCTTCAAGTCATGTACTCGAGAAATGAAAAAGATCGGGTGAGTCAGTAGCCCATCAAAGATTCAAATTTACCTTTAAAAAAATAATTTTAAGTAGGACATTTTAAAATCTTCGTGAGATATTTTGGTTGATTTTTGTTAGGAAGGATTGTTATTGGGTAGACTAACATATCGGCTGAGTTAAAGCCTACCCAAGACATTATAAATGGGAGGTCTGGGTTCAAGTCCACTTGTAACAAAAAAATAAATAAATGGGGGTTACATGTGGGCAGGTTTTCACCTATGGTGAGTTTCCTCGATGGGGATTAGAGATGATCGGTGGTGGTAATGCCCCCGTCAGTGATTCAAATTTGCCGTTCAAAAAAAACTAAACACAAAGTTATTCGATAGTTTAAAAACTGAGTTTTTAGATTAAATGATAGCTTATATGTACTTTAAACATTGAGCTTTTTATATGAAATATGATTGAGAACACACTTAAAAGAAATAAAGTTTTCAATAAAAATATCACATGGGTGTATTAAAGTTATTCGATAGATATATACTGTGTTAAATTTCTATTCAAGGAGACATGTGACATGTTGATTGTTCACAAAAAAGTAGTGTTATTACTGAGCTTGTATACAAATTTATTTTATAAATTAGATCGGTGTTGTAAACTCCGGTCTAGGTGGCGACTATTCAGATCTCGGAGGCTTGTGAAGTGCCTTTGAACAAATCGATTGAGTAAGTCGGACTCGCTCAAACTCAGTCCAATTCTGACTACTTGGTTCAAATCGAGAAAATCGGTCAAACTCAGAAAAATTGATAAAACTTGGAAAATTCAAAAAATCAAGGGTTATTGGATATTATTAATTCAAGTTATTACCAATTGGCAAATATTTTGTACATGTTTACTCACCAACTACTTGTAGTTGACCCTTATTTTGTACATGTTGCAGGCTTGTTGTTCGATGTTGATGATTTCGTTGATGACACCATAGGTTGCATGCCGACTTAGCAAGACCTAATCTAAATGAGTTAACTTGATTATCATGTTTGTATTAATATTGTAATTGAATGCTTTATATTAATTGATGAAATGGGCTGATTAAGAATATCGCAACAATAATAGTGTTGTGTGCATCTGGACAATAATCGCGCCCCGACGTATTCCGTCGTTGGTTGGGGTGTGACAGATTGGTATCAGAGCCACGGCTATAGGGATCTAGGCTATTAGAACCGGCTTGACCTATAGACTACTGGCTTAGGTGTCCTACATGAGTGCCTCATGCATAGTATGCCTATATGAATTATATATCCATTGTATGCTTCTTAATTGTGCATATTTCACTCATTGCCTTGATTCCCGTTGATTAGCACACACTTGTACACAGATCACTTGAGGCTTCCTAGCCTCCTTCCTTAGAGATGGTGCCTTACATACCATCTAGGAGACTGATTTTCGATTTTATGATCTCGTCAGAAACGGGTTTTAACGACTGGCGTGTAGTAATCAGAAGGGTGAAAGCACCGGTGGTCGGGGTCTCTATCAAAGAAAAGCGTTCGGTAAAAAAAATCTAAATTGACGGACCCAAACGCTCACCCGTGACGCCCCGACGAGAGGACCAAAACCTATTAGGCTAAAGCATATCAATCACTAGAACCGTACTCTAATTTGTCTCGGTTGTAGTTTCCCAATCGGGAGATGAGAACCACTCTGATGTGTTTTATCTCGATCACTCGATTTCATATTTTTATGCGCTATTATGATTACTATGGTTCTCAACGATTTTTGATAATCTGAGTCACACTATCTCACAGTTCACTAATACACATATTTACATTTGATCTCTCGTGATTTGGGTTGATTTTCAACCCGATTTCTTGTTCAGTGAGTTGGTGATTCAATGATTTTTGATAATTCTCGATATCTTATGATTTATTCTAACCTGTCATTTCATGATGCTCCGATATGATTTATTTTATTTTGTCTTGTCACTTCATGATACTTCGATTTGATCTATTTCATTTTGTAGCCCCGTGGTCCTCAGATTCGGGCATTTCATATGATGTCCTGTTTCATGGTTACTTCCTCCATTTTCTTGGTTTGGGTTACATCAATTGCAGTAGCGACTGTGAAGTGGCCCTCATTCCTTGCTCAGCTATGGATCCTGACCTTAGGCTTCACCCATTATGTGTAGGTCATGAAAACACCACCATCCCTCAATCAGATATTCGGTTGTGCCACATCTATGGTCACTCAGGCCATCCCGTGAGCATTTATTACCAGTCGGCCCAAGCTCAGCCTCAATCGGTCCAATCTTGGTCACCAACGCGTGTTCTACTCGCAATGATGCCTCTGTTTGTTCTTACCCCTGTATTGTTTATTATCACTGTAGAAACCTTAGTCATTTCTCCCTGTCCTTATCCCTGTTAGCCATCGTTAACACCCTTGTCATCGACGATGCTAACCTCGGTACCTTTGCTAGGGCATTCGATTTGTTTGGTGTTTAGAGATTCTTATGTGGATTCCAACGTTGGGATCCTTGTCAATCATTTACCCTTCTTGTGTTAGTGTTTAAAGCCTATCTGTACATATCAGTCGTGCTTTTATGTTCTTGTATCTGTCCCTCATGTTTCTAAATAATTTTCTCTCATGTCATTTGAGTCGTCGTTTGTATTTTAGGAGAGTTCTCGTTGATGGGTTCATAAGTTTCTAGGTTGTATGATTACGGGATTACATGCATACGTGGCAATAAATGGGCACATCAGCGGGTATACAAGCCTATGTGCATGTGACCGTCCATTCTACTAATAAAGTTTTTCCTTGCTGTCCATTTTAAATGTTCTCGTCTTTATAACTGCTCGTGTGTTTTCAATGGACACGTGTCTAGGAACATACTCGTTTGGAACTATATGACTTTACGAGTCCACATGTTTACGGAATGCATGTGTACGAGTTTACGACTATACGACCTCGCGAGTGGAAAACTCGACACGTATGGTTTTTGCTCGAAGTTCAGATTTTTCTGGTTTCTGAGTTATGTCTATTTTGGCGACATAACTCATTGATTATTGTGCTTCGGTATTGCTTACCGTTGGCACCTCCTATCATTTTCCTCTCATTCCTGCATCTCTATCACAGTTTTGCTAAAACTGTGCACGTCGGTTGAACTCATTCGTATCCCGCCTGGACGATCAGGTCCTGGCAATCCTCGACGATAAACCAGTCAGTGGGCTCAAGCTTATGCTATACATAAAGCCCACAATTACTTGATATTGGAGTGCGTGCAATCTTGGCCTGAACTGTGGGAGTCAAAAGAAATAGGAGCTAAAGACATCCTAGTCACCCGGATTTACCGTGAAAAGTTTTCCAGACGACGCAATGGGTCTTCCTCCCGTTCACCAGATCGACTTTTGCATTGACCTCGCACCCTGAGCGACTCCATTTACAAGTCACCTTATCGTCGCGCAACCTTTGAGCAACCTATGATTCATGTACTCTCCATGCATGGAGACCCTTATCTCTATATATCAGCCCTGAGAACCGATCTTTTCTACGTGATCGATTCTCGTTATGGGTCCCCTCTCTTTTCGTGGTGATGTTTTTCAAACCACATTTCGTAAGTGGTTTGGATATTTCGGGCTTTGTGTTATGTCTAAGATCTTTACTCTAGTGCATTATTATGATGGGCTCTGGTTTCCTTTGATTTGGTGGTTCCTTTATAGACTCCATTCCCAGTCTTTAACTTCGTGATCGCCTTCGCGGGCGATAGGTGGTTTTGCACATGGTTCGCTCTTGATATTAAAATTTGAAGCTCATATCTATTTCAACCAATGAATTATGGAGAGAGATTGGTTGCTTGAACTCATGGTCAGACTGTTTTTCAACGCAATAGTCTGATCATGAGATAGATTGCTGCCATTAAATATCCAGATTCGTTTGGTGTGGTTCCAGCAATTCATTCGAGACTCTGGCTATGGGCTCGGATTTAGTTCCTCATGATCGTGCTGTTGGTTTTCGGCTTGTCTCATTGTTGCGTGACCCTGATCTTGTTCGAGCTCGATTTGGTGTTTATTATCCTATCTTTGGTTTGCGCTCGTTATTCGGTTATTAAGTTATTTTGTCTTAGAATCATTGTTTGTATCACCGACTCATGATCTATGGTTTCATTGTGTGGTTTTTATATTTCACTATTAGCTATGCTCATTTCACGGTTTATTTTCTCATTTTATATTGCTCGATTTATGTTATCAAATTCACGTATTTCGAGACGTGTTATTCGGTTCATATTATCAGATTCATGTACGTTGAATCGTTTTATTCGGTTCATGTTGGTGGATTCATGTACTTCAATGTCATGATTATCGGTTCATATTATCAAATTCATGTACGTTGAATCGTGTTATTCGGTTCATGTTGGCAAATTCACGTACTTCAATGTCATGATTTCCGGTTCATGTTATCGGATTCATGTACTTTGACGTTGTGTCATTTGGTTCATGCTATTGGGTTCATGTACTTAGAGTCGTGCTATTTGATTCATGTTATTAGTTTCGTGTATTTTGAGTTATACTTTTGGTTCATGTTATTAGTTTTATGCATCACGAGTTATGATTTTGGCTCATGTTAATAGTTTAATGCATTTCGAATTATGCTTCTGGTTCATGCTATTAGTTTCACGCATTTCGAGTCATGCTTTTCGATTCATGATATAGGGTGGATGCATTTGAGTCACGCTTTCGGTTCATGTTATCGGGTTTATGTACTTCGGGATATGCTACTTGATTCATGTTATCAGATTCGTGTATTTCAAATCATGTCATTTGGTTTATGGCATCGGATTCAGGTACTCAGAGTCATGTTACTTGATACTTGACATTGGTTTCATATATCACGAATCATGCGGTTCAACTCACGTCAGCGGATTCATGTTTTCGAAATGTACTGTATATCCGTACTAGTCGTGACATGCATGTAGTGCCATTCAGCTTATGGTATCCAATGTGGAGAATTCTGTCGGATTCGTGGTACTCTATCCATTTTGGTATTGACCTTTTGATGGTTGTGATCTATTTGCTCACGCTTTGACTATTATCGCTTCGAATTTCTGGTTGTGTATCGTTAATACAAGCGTTAGTCATTATTCTACACTTGCTAAATCTGAGACTCATACGAGCTACTACCAACGATTGTGTGTGATGCTAGCTTAGCATACGATCGGTATTGGTCACGGGTATTAGTCTTGGGTTCAGCGAGAGTTGATTCGGATTCTGTTTGGTAATTGTGTCTCGGGAGGTAAAACGGATGTGGGTCGCTACCCATCTAGTTCACCCGAACTTGACGCCTTGCCTGAATAAGAGTTCCGGAGCCCCGGATTTTTGGTTATCATTGATTATTTAGTTTTATCTATTGTGATTTTCTATGTGGATCTATGTTACATGGATTGAAGGTACTTATGTTGCGCCCATTGCTTACCTGTGTCTCTCGACCCTTTAGTATCGCTCCTAAAGTAGAGGAGATTGTGGTCACCCACCCTTGGTCAGTCTTTGATTGGTTCTTAGTTGGTTGTGATGTGTTCTATTGGTCTATTGCTCACCCTCTATGAAAATCTAAGTATTGTGGTGACAAGCTCAATTACTTGAGGTTGGCGTGTAGAATACGGTGTTCTCCGAAGGCGAACAATACTCTCTCAAAGGTACTAAAGATGTGGTGGGTTGGCTGTGGTACACCCTATATATAAGCATCAGTAATGTCTTTAGGGTGCACTGGAGTCGGACCGAGAACGACGTGTCTTTGCGTGTGTGTCTCCAGTTGTTTCATTTCAAACTTTTATGACCGTTCCTAACCTAGCCAAGCGGCGAGGTGGAGGTCGGTATTGTCATACTCGAGCCAGTAGTCGAGATTATATTTCTAGTCTCGGTGAAAATCGGATATGTCACCTCTATATTTTGTCTTAATGGTCAAAAATATACTATGTACTATTTAAAAATCTAAAAACTAATTTTCTTTATATTGCTAAGTCTCTAACTAAATTTCTGGACAAATTATTCTAAAGTAAGGGAGACAGTGACAAACCGGTCTACCCATATCTATTTTGACCCGAACCGTTTTCGGTAATCATAATTAACGATTGTTAAACAATTGTATTTTCAAGTAATCATTCCATTCATCATAACTTAAAGTCTTCTAGAGTTTTACATTAAAAATATTTATATATGATTTAATAATATATATATATATATATATATATATATATATATAATTAACGAAAACGTTCGAGATTATTAAATCATATATAAATATTTTTTAACGTAAAACTCTAGAGGACTTTAACTTATGATGAATGGAATGATTACTTGAAAATACAATTGTTTAAACAATCGTTAATTATGATTACCGAAAACGGTTTGGGTCAAACTAGATATGGGTAGACCGGTTTGTCACGGCCCTCTTCCATTCCTTTTCTTTCTTTGGTTCGAGCTAACCAAAAACCGACCCCATTCGGTTCATTGGAACTGTAAACCAAGTCCCACTTAACCACTTTCATATAGAGCGAGAGTAATTCGCAACAACTAAAAATTACGCAAAATGATCAAGTATTTGAGATTTCACCATTGTTGAAGCATGAAGAACACATTCACGTTATGTAAACTCGCGATTTCATCAAATCTGGACCAAAATCAATTTTGTAAGTTGCAGAATGTCCCGATCTAGTGATTTGTACACGAAAACGAGGATCGAAAATGTCACCGGATGAAGAACACAAAGGTGCTGTTTGTTTTTGCAGACAAAAAAATGTCTGCAGTTTGATTTATCCGATTTCATGTCTGCAGCTGAAGATGTGGTCTGAAGGACTGCAATCTGAATATATAAGACTGTTTGTTTTATATAAAATTGATACTATCTGCAGAAACTGAAAATATATAACTATCAAACTTATCTTACTAGAATCACCAAACAGCTTCTATCAAGTTTCACTGAACATAAATTTTATTGGAAAAATAAAGCCGTTTGAAAAAACAAAAAAGTAGTAAATGGTGTTTAGGTCGAATATTTTTGTATCATGACATATGCAAGATAAAACAAATTAAATGGAAGAAAAGTATTAGGGTTGTGGAGGCGGCTCTCAAAGCTTCTAACCTCTCACATCGAGATGCTGCAGTTTCATTAGCACATAGTTCAATGGAAAATCAAAATTCATCTTCTGGATCTTTGCCTGGTCACAATAAATTTCCGCTTATTACTAGGGTTTCAAGTTTAGGGTTTATGACATTTTCCAACACATAGCACGAATCGAATTAAACAGAAGAATGACCAGCGGTTGTAGAATTAAAGAAGCAAAGAGAAAACAGAAACTTGAGAGAAAACATATGGGGGATTGGTAATCGGGGAGATTGGATTGGATACGAATCAAGGTCTGAAAACAAAACTCCACTCGGAAGACAATATTCCCCCTAAATTAGTTTTCGCTCTGATCATTGATACAGGAACATGAGAAAGAGAGAGAAGGGGCAGACGACCGGTGGCTGGAGGCTTGAGGTCGACGGAGGAGGTGGATGGCGGACGACGGAGGTGGACCTCGGACGACGGAGGTGGACCTCGGACGGAGAACGACTTGTGGCAGAGGGCTGAAATCGTGGAAGGGTGAGAAAGAGAAGGGGCGCTGATTTGGGTTGAGCAGGTGTATTTTTCTTTTAGGGTTTGAGAAGGAGAAATAAGTAGTATTTATTAGGCTTTTTTTTTAAAGATGTTTAAAGCTCAAATAAGATCTTCTTAAGAAAAATAAACAAACAGTCTTCATAGTTTACGTCTGTGCGCCCACAGACATAAGCTCCCCTTAAGATGTTTGAAGAAAAAACAAACAACCCCAAAGTCTAAATATAATCTAATTTATTGCTTGATGGTAATCACAATTACAGAGTGTGAATGACTAGAACCGACATACAAATCCTAGAATTCACGAGCAAAAACTCCTTCCCCTCTCAATTGATTCACAAAGAAATCTCGCTGAATGAATGTAACTGCATGCATGCAAATGTATATATGCGCCAAACGAAGGTCCCTATTTATAGACTAACCTCATTTGGCAGCTCCCTTCATTCTATGGCTGATTCGGAACTCATTCGGTAGATCATTCGCTGGTCATTAAGCATCATTTGGCAGCATGCATCAAGCCTTCATTCGGTAGCTTTGGGTCTTTCATTCAGCTGCCTTAAATTGAGGCTTATATGAATCTCACAAATGTGAGATTATATAAAGCACAACTACAACCCTCAACTATAGATGACACAAACTACCCTAGACTTGATTTAACAATTCTGACCAAACAACTAACATAACTAACTGATACACACAGGTCAAACACGTTTTGCACTAACACAATGCCTTAGAAATAGATGAGGAGAAGGGGGAGAGGGAGAGAAACATTACTTTTGGTCATGGTTGATGGCGACCGGACGGACGAAAGTGGTAGCAATGATGCTCTTCTGGTCGTGAGGATGGTGGTTGAAGAAGGAGGAGATGTATGGTGAGTTTTTTTTGTTGGTGAGACTTTTCTTTATACATAGTCCATTGAAAATGATGAAGTTGTCAAATTATTTATAAGTTATGTACAACTATACAAATTTACATAAATAGCCCTTGATGTGTAAAATGACTAAATTACCTTTTAAGTTAACAAAATATTTTAATTTCGTTAGTCACAAGGACTCAAATAAATGGTTAAGAATTACAAAATCAGAACACAATATATGAAAATTTTTAAATATTCAAACTTAAATACTAAAAGCTACCAAACCTCTTAGAATTCAAAACGTATTCAACTCTAAAATATAAATTCATATAAACCGAGGCGTAATTCTGAATTATCCAAACACTCTTGTACCTTCAAAATGCGATATTATCCTTCGGAGCTTATTATACGTAACGCCAATACAAAAATCAGCTCACATCTCCTCGAATAATCATCACTCGTACCTTCAAATCTATACTGGCTTACATTTGAGAATGGCGGCACCCATTAGACTAGCATCATCTTCTTCTGTTACTCTTCTTGCTTCACATTCCTCCATTTTCACCAAATTTACATCAATACCCCATTTGGGATTTTCATTTTCTGTCACAACTGCTGCTACTTCCGGCAATCCGTTACTGTTTTGTTCTCGAAGAGGGAAACGAATGGCTCATACCCTTGTTGCTAAGGCCACTCTTGGCCTCACTTATCCTGCGCAAATTGATTCCCAGAAGGTATCATTCTTAATTGGATTTCCATTGCATATATAGTGTTCGACTAAATGCTTATAGTTTCGGTGCTGTATTTTTATAAGTCTTTCGATCTAAACAAATAATACACATATACACACTCTATGTAGCAACAAGAAGGAAAATGATTGTACAGGAAATTTTGTTACCGGGGCAAAATGGTGGTTCGGGTTAAAATGGATCTGATCAAAACGGGTCTTAGCGTAAGTCAATCAATTTAGGCGTAGGAGTAGAGATAGGTTGGGAATATTATCAAATGACTTTTCGATTTCAAATATTTTGCACTGGGAACTGGTGACTCATTATGTAAATGAATCATTATCGGAATCAAGAAGATTATGGAAACAATACTTGAAATCTCACTTATCATATTCCATTGCTGAGAAATTTATTTATTTATTTATTTTTTTCTGAGAAGTTCGTCATGATTCATCCGATCCATGCATATTATCATGAAAACGGATACAAATTTTTGGCTTTTACTTGGTATCTACTTTGTATGGGCAATAGGCCTGAAGAAGTATCTAAATGTTATCTAAATGTAAAAACTTTAGATATGTGTAAACTGTAACCATGGCATATATGTTTACTTGTTTAGCATAGATGCCATGCCATTTTGATAGAGTTGAATAAGCAATATCTCGCTAAAAAATGATATTTTTTGCTGATTTTGGTTTCTAGAGGATGTTATTTTTATCATAATATGACACTGAATGAAATGTGATTGGTAGCCTATAATTTTATAAAAAAAATTATGTACCATTAGTTTTATATGCCTTTGTGGTACTCTTGTTAAATACTCGGTGATAATCTGGATGTCTGATTGTTGTAGAAGTACATGAGATTTATGTACACATGCACTTATTTGTAAAAGCAGAAAGATTGATAATTTGTACTTTTTTTTTTGAAATATAAAAGATATCTTTTGTTGCGAAAGATATCAATTTGCTTGAATGGAAAGGAGATATTCTAGCGGTTGGTGTCACAGAGAAAGACATGATAAAGGACGAGCATTCACAATTTCAAAATGTTGTCTTGAAAAAACTTGATTCTCAATTGAATGGGTTATTATCGCAAGTATCTACAGAAGAAGATTTCACTGGAAAGGCTGGACAGTCGACTATTCTTAGGCTTTCTGGTCTTGGAACCAAACGGGTCAGTTTGCTTGGGCTTGGAAATGGCCCCAGTGGTTTGTCGGTTTCCGCTTATAGGAGTCTTGGTGAGTCTGTCGCCTCATTGGCTAAGGCTTCTCATGCTAACAATGTTGCAGTTGCACTTGCTTCTTCACAAGACTTAACTCCTGAATTAAAGCTTAGCACAGCTTCCGCAATAGCAACAGGTACATTTCGTTCTTTAAGTAGATCATTTTTGGATTTATGAACTAGGACTGAATATCGGTTTTCAATGTGTGGATAAACCGATTCAGCTTCTAATCAGATTATTTAAAAGTCAAATAATCTGTTTCTTATCATTCATTGTTATTTCTCTTCGTGCTCTGTCTACAAGCATATACATTATTATTATTAATAAAATGCTGAGAAGCTGATGATCTTACTCCTGAGAACTTCCGATATTCTATCTATTTCTTGGCTGTTCATCTGACCTCTACTTTGCGACTGTCTAACCCTGAAGTAATTAGACAACAATGTGCCTCAAAGAGTATCAACAAATGATTTAATGAAACTGTATCTATCTCAGGAGACCTTGTTTCTATGAGATTATTCCTAAGAAATAGTTATCTAGTATTTCACTTATATGTTAAAGTTGGATTATAAATCATTAAATCTTACTAGTGCCTATCCGTACCATAGGACCGGGCTAGGATTCTAGTTCGACTGCCCCTTGTGGATCATTTCCTATCTGTTGTTACTACTACGTGAGTTTCGCGGCCCCTTTTTACTATTTACACATCAAGCTCCACGGGCTTGGAACACAAGATTGGATACTACACTCAAAGATCTCGTTTTCAAGAGAAGTCAAAGATAACACGTGGTCTACAAACATGTACACAACAATGAAGTAATAATTGTTGGAGTGTATGTGGACGACTTAATTATCACTGGTTCAAAACCAAAGAAACCGAGAACTTTAAGCAAAAAGATGGCAGAAATTTCGAAATGAGCAATCTTGGTTCGTTGGCTTACTACATGGGAATCGAAGTAAATCAATCAGACCATGGGATATCAATGAAGAAGGCTGGTTATGCAACAAAGATCCTTAAAACCACGAAGATGTGGGACGCAATCCCACAAAATATCCCATAGAATGTGGCCGTAGATAGGAGAAAAATGATGATAGTGAGCTGGTAAATCCAACTGAACACCGAAGAATCGTAGGAAGCTTCTGCTACCTAATTCATACACGGCCAGACATGAGTTATGCGGCGGGGCTGTGAAACACATTCTACATTACGTGAAGGAAACCGTTCACTTTGGCATCAAATATTCAAGGAATGGGGATGCAAAACTGATTGGGTACAGCGACAACTCAAAGCGGCTGATCCGTAACGATGGGAGGAGTACAACAGGAATGGTTATTTTATTACGGGGGTGGACCGATCGCTTTGTGCAGCCAAAAACAAAGCACATTGGCTTTGTCGTCTTGTGAAGGAGGCTGATGGAAATTAAGGGGGTGATGATTAAATAACTCTAATAAATGAGCAATCAAGGTCAATGGTCCAAGCATAAATCAAGCATTGCTGTTTTTGTTACTTTCCTTTTAGAGTTGTTTGCCTTCCTTTATAAGGGCATGTGGTATACTCCATGTGGTGTTAAAGGTTAACACCTGCCACGTCATCGTTGACTAGATTTTAACACCACATAACACACACGGGGTATACATGGTGTGATATGGACATATGGTGTGTGATGTTAAACATAAAAAATATAAAGTAAAAAATACATGGAATGTTTTGATTGGACAAAGCCACAACCATCCTCCCCTCCACGCCGTGATATACTTCACGCCGCCAACCATTTTGCCATCTTCATGCCATGTTGGAGATGGGTTTGGCGCCGCCAAACATACGCCACATCACCCATGGCGCCATTGAAAGTGCCCATACTGGGTGCCCTAAGTACCTGTTAGAATAAAATTAAATCCCCCACCATTTGGTGGAGTGGATACCCCTTCCCCTTCCAATGTGGAGGTAAGGGTTCAAATTCCACCTGACACAAAAAATTGACACAAAAAATGTAAAATATTATAGAGGTGGGTTAGAGGTTTTACCACAGTGGATCTTTGGGCGGTAGGTTTCCTCTGGATGGACGTGCAACACAGAGGGTCCTGGTTACTCGCACGGACTGTGGTCGCAGCGTGTTGTGAGTAACATTGTTTGCCATGATGAGACGTCCGGGTAACCGGATGTTTGTAGTTCAAAAAAAAGAAAAAAATTAAAATTGTACCAATTATCCTTTTTATCGTTCAATAAGAAATTTATGCTGACTGTTTTCGTTGACCTGTTGTACCAATCAACTATCAGAACATTCAGACCCCCTTTTATGAATGATAATATTATGGGTATTGCTTAATGTGGTGACTGGTGAAATTTCAATTCTTGAAACTTGAAAGTTTGAATATTTTGTTTTGGATTGTGATAGGTACATTGTTGGGGACTTATGAAGATAAAAGATTTAAGTCAGAGTCTAAGAAGCTGGCTCTCCAGTCAATTGACTTTCTTGGACTTGGTGCTGGACCCGAGTTAGAAAAGAAACTCAAGTACTCGCAAGAAATTTGTTCAGGGGTAATTTTAGGAAAAGAGCTTGTAAATGCACCTGCTAACGTACTTACTCCTGGTTAGTTACCCTTTTCCAAAATTTGCCACCAGTTCTTAACATAATTATATGGGGTTTCAAAGTTGAAGTTATGCAACTATTGTTAAGGTTGCTAGCTATTCGGGTTGAGTAACGTGTCAAAACGGTTAAGGTCATGTTTTAGTACTGTGTTGAATAGAATGGCCAGTTTGGCACAAAAAACTTCCGGTCCGAATTAGAAAATTTAAAAACTAATGTGTCAAGTATGATTAAAAAGACTATACCATTACAAAATAATTCAAATCTTTGAATAAAATGATTTCGGAGGTTGCATGCATTAGAAATGACCCTTGTACGACTTCTAACTTCTTTGTCTTTCTTTCTCTTTTGACCGATTAAACACAATCTGAAGCGATCCATTTATAAGTAAGTGACCCATTTATAAGTAAATTGTTCAAATTGGTAGCTCTGATATTTAGCAATCATTGTCAATTCTTAATAAATTATTTCTCTTTATGGCTATTCTGCAGAGGTACTAGCAGAAGAGGCTGTGAAGATTGCTTCAGCATATAGTGATGTTTTCACAGCAACAATTCTTGATACAGAGCAATGCAAAGAACGGAAAATGGGTTCCTTTCTTGCTGTTGCTGCTGCTTCTGCAAATCCTCCTAAATTTATCCATTTATGTTATAAACCTCTAACTGGATCTGTTAAAACCAAACTGGCATTGGTGGGGAAGGGATTGACTTTTGACAGGTAATTATTTACCTACATGTAAAAATGTGAGACCAATCTTTTGCTCATTTTTTTAAGAATAATTTAATAACTGATGTGTTAATTATCATTAGAAAACAACATTCGTACAATAATAATTTGGATATCTGGAAAAAAAAAAGACTTTGGATGACTTTCAACTCATCTTTGACCTGTTCCCCTTTCTGCTTTTTTTTTATGTCACCCGTATGAGATAGACCCGACTCAGCCGTTTCATAAGTAAAAAGGTTGTCAAGTTTATAGCCATATGGTCATTTCCTCCTTCGGAAATATTAATCTTCTTGATGTATTAATAGTAGTATTTAAATTTATTTAATGTAGCGGTGGTTACAACATTAAGAGTGGACCTGGTTGTTTAATAGAGCTCATGAAGTTTGACATGGGAGGCTCTGCTGCAGTTTTAGGTGCTGCAAAAGCTCTTGGTCAAATTAAGCCACCAGGAGTAGAGGTGAGATTTGGTTAGTGCCTTAGTTGTATACAAAGAATCCCAAAAACTGGTTCAGAATCATAATTTGGTCATTCTTAAGAATTATAGTGTACGTATTCAAACACATTTACTTACATAAATATATGCACGCACATATACATGCATAAGCATAATACATATATGTATACATAAATGTGTGTGTACATGTGTAATTTCTATATTTAGCCCTTGATTTTGTTATAGTTCTAAGTCAAAATGTATTGGATTTTGGATTCATCTCTTGTGTTTTATACTCCTCTGATATTTTCAAGGTTTTGGTAATATGTGAACTTCTAAAAGTTCTTTCAAGCGGTTTCTTTTGACCTTGTGATATCTTGCTTTCAAATATGATTTCAATTCTTTAACTTGGTTCGCTGATGAGGCACTAGGCGCAAAGCGCATTGCATTTCATATGTGAGGAGCAATTTAATTATATGATTTTTTTTCATATTTCTCATAGGTTTCTAGCATCACCTACCAAAAATTTAGCTATATATTATTCAATATTTAAATTACATATATGTACTACTTAAAAAGCTATACGTCAACAACCTGATGCCCAAAACTTCCCCGAGGTGCGCCTCAAGACTGTGCCAAATGCCGTTTTATCTTCAGCTTTTTCTATGTCAAGTGCGCTTTTTGTGCAGCCTGTGCTTTAGTTGGTCAGAAGCGAGCACCCCTGATTCAGGCATCGCTCGCGCCTATGTGCGCCTGAGGCGCTCTTTTTAAAACCCAGCTCTTTAAATATGGTTTTCAACTTTATTAATATGATTTTTAACTTTTTAAATATGGTTTCCAACTTTAATTATAACGATTTTAACTTGGCATTGGATGTTGTGATTACAGGTCCATTTTATTGTGGCAGCTTGTGAAAACATGATAAGTGGAACAGGGATGAGGCCTGGGGACATATTAACAGCCTCAAATGGGAAGACAATCGAGGTACTTTTTCCTGTTGTATTCATCCTCTGTGTTTGATAAAACGCCCCATTTTCATCCTCTGTGTTTGATAAAACGCTTCATTCGCCCCTTTTAAGTTTCAATATAATATCTACATTTTTGTCTAATGTAAAACCCGAACCTAACAATCTGCATTATTAATACTGTGTATAATTTTTCATATAAAATAAAGGGAGGCTGAATTTACCCATGCTATGAAGCAGCAATGCTTTATGTTTTTCTTTTCAGAAATCTTATGATAGATGTGTTGTTTATCAAAAAGATTCCAAGGCAAAATTACTTATTTCATATAATTGAGAAGCGGAAGACCGTTAAAGATAATTTTTTTAGATTTTCAATAAATATAAACTTTATCCATTCATGGTTTCAGGTTAACAACACTGATGCAGAAGGTAGACTCACACTTGCTGATGCTTTAGTGTATGCTTGTGACCAAGGTGTAGATAAGGTATCTCTTCGTTTCCATCTGATGACAATTTTATTTTAATTTTATGCGGTGTGTTTCTCTATAAATGTTTCTTTATGGTTTTGCATGCCATAAAAAGTTCGTATTTAAGTCATCCATTCCGGTTATCCCTCGTGTTAATTTTGTTTCATGCCATATTCAAAATTTTCTGTAGATAGTTGATTTGGCAACATTGACTGGGGCTTGTATAGTCGCTCTTGGACCTTCAATTGCAGGTAACATGCTCTGAAGATGAAAGGTGGTAAAACAGCGGGAAGGGCAGGTTGACCAAAAAAAAAAATTCTCACTATTCGACAATTAAAAGTACAAATAGTAAATGTGTTTAATGTGCTTCTAGTCACTAATAGTATTACTCTGAAGAGAATTTATGCACCAAAAATACACTTTGGTTAACTTTTGACTCTTTCCCTTTTAGCTCTAAACTTTTTATTTGTAGACCCCTTACGGTTTAGGGCATATTACTTCTGAATTGGTCATACAGGTTATTCTCGATCTTTATCCGGTCAAACAGTTAGAATAAATGAAACAAACAAAACAAAACAAACATATCCAGTTCATAGCTAAGCTACTGTTAGGGTCCAGGGAGGATGAGACCAACATAAACCTTTCCTCTATCCCAATTCCCAACTGAGACCCGTCACTAAAAAAAAAACGTGCTTTGTTCTCTGAAATCCAATACTTCTAAGTCCAAAAAAGAATGCAGATTAAACATGGTACCAATGAGCCAATGTTGTCTTCAAAAGCACATTAGAGCCTCAACACTTAAACCACATGCCTTCAAGGCCCACACCTTTAAGGCTTCCAGCTAGGTAATTGAAGGTGAAAGGCACACTGAAGGTACAATGGCCTTGCTTGGAGCCTAGGCACAAATCTGGGAAAAAGCGCAGTTAGAATTAGTGAATTTATAAAAAATTAAACCGGCCAAGTGGATAGAAAGTCGTCCAAAATGTATTCATGATGCATAAAATCTCCAAAACTTTTTATTGCAAAATGTTACTATTATTGAAATATCATTTTCTAAAATCATGTTTAGCATGCTAATTATTAATTAAAAAGATAGTAATTTTGTACAAAAGGTGTTTCAAATCAACCTAACTCGGCCCAACCATACAAAACATCTACCCTTTTGGCCTTGTCTTACACACCAATTTTTCCATCTTTACCATTCAATAAAGACGAACAACGAGTTCAGTTCCTTGGTATGAATCTGTCTCCAACATTAGCTAGCTTATGGGAAGAGAGAGAGAGAGAGAGAGAGAGAGGGGGGGGGGGGGGGGGAGGGTTAAGGAATTGAGATATCCTTAATGGTACACATGAATTCATCAACACTTGATTTTTGCCGCATGTACTGACTGCTCTAACTTCTATGAAATTTTGGGGTTTCAGGCATCTTCACACCCAGTGATAACCTAGCAAAAGAGGTGGCTGCCGCCTCAGAGGTCGCTGGAGAAAAACTTTGGCGTCTGCCAATGGAGGAGAGTTACTGGGATTCAATGAAATCAGGAGTGGCCGATATGGTTAATACCGGAGGTCGCCAAGGTGGTTCCATTACTGCAGCTCTTTTCTTGAAGCAGGTATACTGTTCATTTTTTTCTTGGAACAACCGCATTTTATTAAGAAAACAAACTAGCAAGAGGCTAGGGATTAAAGGAAGCAACAGGAATAGAAAAGGAAAAAAATTAAACCAAACTACCCCAATCCAACCAACTTAGTTTACCCCTATTTTTTATCCAAAGAAACAATGTAGTTTTGACGTCCTCGAAAATTCCCACCGCCTCTTTTGCAACCCCGTTGAGAACTCGCATATCACGGGCCTTCCCAATGCACCATATCATTGTGAGAAAAATGTTGTGGTGTATCATCCTCATCTTCCCACCCTCTGGCCACTCCTTATGCGCCATCCTAACACAAGATCCCACACCCGCCCTGCACAACGACAATTAATAAGTACAAGATCAATAGACTCGACATGGTCATGACACCCTGAGCATAGAGTATCCACCATCACACCTCTCTTCACGAGCCCCTCATTTGCCGGGGTTCTCCCCAACCCTGCCTGGGCTGCCCGCCACGTAAAGGCGTTAACTTTTAGTGGATCCACTTGAGCCACGGAATGGACGTCTCCCCTAATTGGTATATTTTTTCGAATAAGTTGCCTAGCCCTATTAACCTCGAAAATCTTCTTTTCCCATTTTATTACCCTTCTACATATTTTCATAGCCATTTTGCTTCATCATCATCATACTTAGAATTGAATATCTAACCAATAGCAAAGCTAAGGTAGTGTTGAGGAGGGTAAAATAAATAGCCCAATATGCTTCATGATTGCTAATTAGAGGTGGTAAATGAGTGGCCCAGTTTGGTTTGACATACACTTTTTTCCTTTTCTTTTTTTCTTAAATAGTTAATTTGTTAAATCTATACATAATAAATAGGTAACCAAGGGTGTCATTTGTCACAGTTCTGTTAGCTCACCAAAACTTTTCACGCTTCTCTATTATATATATATCAATTGGGAAAGCTGAGTTGTACACTAGGATTTCACTGTTCATAACACGTGTACGAAGGAGGTGATGCCACGTGGCGGGGTTTTCCTTTGTTTTATTTTTTTTTTACAAAGCTCAGCCGAAGTTCTTTATTTATACAATTATTTTGCATTACAATTTGCATACTATATTCTGCTGTGGTGGTTGGCTCCCTATGTTTTTTACATAGAACCCAGGTTCGAAACTTGATGTTTGCATGTTCCGGTTTTTTTTGTCCCATTTTTTCAGCCCACAGTTTTTTTTTAAACAGCTGGAGTATTAG